>OZ025293.1:99041138-99641138 GCA_964019185.1 Maratus speculifer
CCAAAAGGGAGGTCACGGGCAGGCTCAGACTGGCACGCTAGCCGGTGCACCATTGTCTCAAGAAAACTTTACACGCCTAAATTCTTAAGCTGCTCAAATATTCTTTTTCTTGTTGAACATATGTATTCTGACTAGTGCTCTAATTTTTGAGACTTCATTAAGCGAATAATCCTCAATCAACAGACAAGCAGCACAAGAGAAGCTTTTTTCCCCCGCAACAAAAAAAATTAGAAATAGATCGAAACAATTTTAGAATAGGAAACCAAAGTAATCATCAAGAGAGAAAAAATGCACTCAAGAAAAATTTTAATAGCCATGGCACCCTGGGTTAGATTTTCACCAAATAATTTACAAATTATCAATACTTTAGGTCTTGATACCTTGTTTCTTCCTTCCCCTTTAAAGTCGGACCTTGAATGCACCTATAATTAAAACTGTGCTTTATGAAAATAATTTGAGAAAAGAAAGACAAAAATATCAGATGGTAAAAAACATTTTGTTGTTGATTTGAAAACATGATCTTTGATAACGAGGAATCTAAACCTGTTGACACTTTTGGACTCTGCAAGCTTTGGAATGAAACAGCGAGTGATTTTTTTTTTAATTCACAAAATCTACAACATAATTTTCGGTTAGTAATATTCGCTCCATTTAATGACAAACTTTCCATGGTTAAATAACTATATGGAAATTCTAGTATGTATTTCAAATTTAAAAATGTTAAATTTAATCATGGAAAGATCTATTATTAAATAAAATGATGATTATATTGAAAAATTGTAATAGGTTTTTTAAATAATAATAAAATACGCTGGACACAAAATCCTGCATCTTCGAGGAATAAAATTCGTACATTTCTCTTAATTATCGAAATTTAAATATTTCCCTTGAACTCTAATTATCAGGGCTGACTGTGGGCTCATGAAAAAATACCTGAAATTTTAGCGAGGAAATGTTTCTGTATGGGAACAAGGGAGAAAGACAACATATTTATAACATGAAGGCCAAATATATAAACTTTAATTATGTTTAGCAATCATATGAAATTGATATTTTATTTTAAGAATTGAACTATCATAAAAATTGGAATTTTGGTACTGTAAATTTACAAAATACCTGAATTCAGGTTTATAACCTGAACACAATCACCCCTAAATTATCATAAGAATTTTGCAAATCATGGGAAGAGTGTTCTGTAAATTATTTTAGTGTAATAAAGTTAATCTTTATTAGACCATTTCTTTTTGTATAAATTTTGGGTACTTACGTATTAATGCCACCGCAGCTACAGATTTGATGGTTTTTAAGTATCGCCAATCTACACCTAAAATTTTTGCGACAAATCATAAAATAAAACACTTTCAAAATTCAAAACACATTATTTAAAAACAAAGCAGTTAGTCGGATTTCGATGGAAAATGGCCCAATATAGAGTTTAACTCCTGTATTATCGCTTCTGAAAAAAAATAAAATTGCATGTTGATCTGTTTTTGTGCAAAACAGGCATCAAAAACCAGCAAACAACAAGGCAACAAGAAATCCAAATGATAACTCTGTGCACGTGCAAACAACGAGATTGCTCTTTATTGGCGCATCAGTGCAATTTATGCTGCGAACGCCACAGCAGCATAAATTGCGCTGTACCAAATTTTGTAATAGTGAAACATAAATTTAGCATTTTGTATATAGATAAAGTCATGATTTAAGGCTAAAACAAAATGCCTCTTGCTACAAAATATCTGACTCGCAAAAGTAATTACTGTCAGATTGTAACAAAAGTTAAATTTATCTCATATTTAATTGACTGATAAACAATTCTTATTAAGTTAAAAAAGTACTTTAATATATATGATGTAATTTTTAAAGAAGGTTGAACTTTTTGCAGCATTGCAAAAACTCTATTTCACGCGTAGCAAAAAAAAAAAAAATTCTTAGTTTTCAGTTACCAATTTCTAGAGCATCAATGGTGATAAGTGGAATGAAAGGGGTTATTCTGAACTAATTACACTAAAAATAATCATAAACTCTAGGAATCAGACTGAGCATAATGTTTATTAATTATTATTGTGTATAAATTATGCTTTCGAAGTAATCTACATTAAAAAAATTATACAAACTTTGAATTTTCAATTAATAACGCCCATTTTTCACATTTTATTTGAGTTTCTTGGATCCAAATGGACCAGGAAATGTCATTGTATATCCATATTATCTTAAATCTTGATACAGCTGGAAGAGCATGATTTTGAGGATGATATAATTAAACCCATTTCAAAAACATTAATTTATATCTTCATGAAAGTCATCTGATTTTTATACTAAATTGACCCAAACATATTACAGGTTTCTTTCTCTATTCAAAAAAGTTTTTTTAATTATTTAAACTATTAATAAATTTATATTAAAATCAATGTGAAATATAAAAGCAGCAATTCTTGATTACGCCCATTAATAACTACTTTGCGTGTAAAAACTACAAAAACAGCAAAAAATGTCGATTTTCTTGAAAATTTCAAAACAGATAAATCTTTTTTCCTTATAAAAGGTATCAAGTTGAAAAGCTAATAAAAAAATCAACAAAATTAAACTGAGTATTTTATTACGAAAATAAAGTAATTGTAAAAAAACCCCACCATTTTTCCCTGCGTAAAAACTATAAGGACAGCAAATAAATTCAATATAGTAACCAAAGGAACTAATATTTCATATATTATGCAACCACCTCTGAAATTTAATGATTGCAAATATTCCACCATTCCTCGACATCATTCATTTTTGCACTGTTCGGGATTGTGTTTGTGCTATTCATCCTTAATCATAAACCTGAGTTCTGATGATGAGAAAAAATGCCTTCCTTTTTGATAAACTCAACCTTCTAGATCTCATCATAAGTTATCGATGGGATTTAAAACTGGATTTCTGAGCGCCCATTGCAAGACTTCAATATTTTTCTTGTGGAACTAATGTTTTGTGGATAGGCACATTATCTCACTGTTATAGCCGTTCTTTTTTTTTTCCCCCTGCAAGAATTGTATCAACAAGTGAGAGATGGCCAGAAAGAGTTTGTACATGTGTCTTTGAATTAAATTTTGCTAAAAACATATACAAATGGCTCCACATCTTTGAACAAAAAGCAGCCCCATGTCGCAATCGATCCATCATTTAACTGATGTTTTAATAATAATAATAATTAATGTTTATCTTTCCTGTCAGCTTGTTTTGTTTTCAAATAAAGCATTTTATATCCAAACGAACTGTTTAAAAATGTGAAGAATTCGTCTTTATTAAGAAAAAATTCACAGGACTCCAGTTCCTGTGTCCAGTCAAGATAAAAGTATTAAAATTATTGTGAGTTAACAACTAGATCAAAATCAGCAAGATTTATGTTACTCAGTGTAATTTTTTGGTTAACCGGGCACCAGTATTAAATATATATGTATATGTGAATATATATACATGTGTGTGTTTATGACAGTCAATTATTAAGGGAACTTAACCTATATTTAACGCAAGGAAATTGAAGGCTTGAAGAAAACTACAAAAACTTCAAATGATTGGGTTATAATATAACACCCGCCAGACAACCAGTTTCGAGAACAGAACTTCTCGGCCATTGGTGGGGCACATGCATGTGCATAAAAATTCTGTTAAAATACATTAATTTGATGTATCTCTGATTATGAAAAATCATGTCACAAAAGGCCAGATAATATTAATACCAAACACTTTTCTATTGAAAACTATATTTACATGTGAATATTAAAAAAGTAAGAAAATATTAAAACAAATTATCATGTGCAAAAAAATTATTCAATGGAGGAAAACTAAAAGACTATTTCAGTCAACTGAATGAAATTACCCTCACAAATACTAATCCAATGGAATATTTTATTATTATTATTATTATTTATTTTTTTTTATTTTTTTTTTTTTTTTTACAGATATCTCATTTGTATTTCAGTATTTTTAAACAATTCTTTTTCAGTGACTAGCAGAGATTAATCTATACAAAGGGCATTTTTTACTTTTTCATTTTGTTTACAGATATTTTTAATTAGGACATTTTCATTTTCAGAACCAGTTTCAAAGGTGAAAGCATCCTCTTGAAAAAAAAATCTGCAAACACAATCGAAAAAGTAAAGAAGGGCAGATGTAGAGTCAGATCATTCTCCGCTGGCCAATGCAAAAAATCAAAATGCGCACAAGATATCTTAAAAAATTTCCTCCATAAGATTAACATTAATGAGAGAGTTGATTTACAAATGTATTTTTATATTTAATTAATTACAAAACAGCTGACACAACAACAGCAAATGTGACATTGAAAACCTGAAAATAACCCAGTCAAATGGAAATGATTATTAAGTAGATTACGAAAGAGTGATACTAATCATAATAATAATATTATTTAGTCTTTTACGATTGGGTAATCTCTATAAAACAGAGCAACTAGCATTTTTTAGAATATTCATGGTTTGGGCATGGGTTGGTAAGCATACCATGTAGGATGCAAAGAGTCTTAATTAAAAAAATATTTTTTTTTTATTCTACCTAATTTCTTTTTCGAATTCGTCGTTAAATTTTAGTATTAAATAAATACAATGATACATTCAATTGACTATAACTGTCTTTAGGGTCAGTACAATGCATGTATAACATAAACTTTTTGGTAATTTCAGACACCCCCCCCCCCTCCTCCGAGATCCATTCCCTCAATGATAACATTATCAGTATTTAAAAATTCTTTTCTTTACTATACATTTATTTTCCACACATTTGACTAGTTTCATTCAGAGTTGTCAAAAAACCTGTTAAAAAAAAAAAAGACTTTTTTTTGTTCTTGTTTAAACTGGTTTTATTAAAACTTCCTTTCTTATTACATATATATGAATATTTTTTTTTATAAAAATAGACATTGTTGGATTTTAAGTAGTGTAACTTTATTTTAAAATAATTTAAATCAAATAATTACAGTGCATTTATATAAAAATTTGAAAAAATTCATATTTTAATTAAACAGTATTAGAAAACAGTCTTATGTTCAAAGAATAAACTGCTCTATCCAGTGAAACATTGATACTATGAACTCTTTATAAACAATCTTTTGATTACCAATAATAAACATTTGGGTGTAGTTTGGTAAATATATTATTTTTCATAATTATTCAAATATTAAATTTCAAATACTTCATGAGATTTTGTTTTTGGAATGATAATTTGAAGTCAACATTTTTTTGTCATTAGATGCAGTAGATAAAGATTATTATTATTATGCTATAACTAGCATCCCAATCTTTGAATACTCTCTTATTTGTCTTTATATTATGATTTTAATTCTTCAAGATAATCTCTCCAATCAAGAAAAAATTTATTTACAGCATGAGCAAAATCTTAAAGATCATCATGTTATGTTATTTATTGCATCAATAATTTGCAGTTTTAAAAAAATATATTTATTTTATACTACATATTGAATATTTTTTATCTATCTTATTTTTGATAATTTTACATGTTTGAAGCTTTTTCTTTAGAGCAATAGATAAGTTCACTAATGTATACTGATTTTAATCCTATACATAAAAAAAAATACCTAAATCTGTTAAATCTAATGCTTATTGCTAAAATAAAGTGTTAAAAGTAGAAATTATTTATATCCAATAATTTGGAACAGTAAATTATAAAGAAAAAAGAGAAAGTGTCATTAGATTTCTTCTAAAAACACCAATTTGTTTTTCTGAGAAAAAAGCCAATTGGCTTAAACCGTGATTAAAACCAGTTGGTTTAATCCGTGCCAATGCTGGTTTCATTGAAGACAAATCGATAAAAAATATCTTATTATATGCAATATACTGTTATATCTACCAAATAACATTTAAGGGAGATAACTAGTATTTGAAATTATTTAATAACAGCTTTTTGTTACAGAATGCATTCAACCGTAATATTGTCTATTTGTAGTTGGCCCATGAAAGGAAAGGGAAAAACAAAACTCCTTATGG
The DNA here is from genome assembly GCA_964019185.1 of Maratus speculifer. NCBI lineage: Eukaryota > Metazoa > Arthropoda > Arachnida > Araneae > Salticidae > Maratus > Maratus speculifer. The sequence goes on from OZ025293.1 coordinate 99,047,138, forward strand.
AAAAAAAAAAAAAAAAATTCTACTAATAAATCCTGGAGACGGCAGCACAGATGATAACATCATCCAGTTCACGGGTGAAAATCTAGAATTAATTAAACCTCAATTTCTATATTAAAATGCAATCAGTCTGCCGAGTCATATCTTGGTGGAAAACATCTATAATCCGATTTTAGTGGTTAACTCAGAGGCTTAATAATATATTTTCCTGCTCCCAATCCTCATGTTTTCATACTTTTGGCTGCATTAAAGCACAATGGTAAACATACAAGACAACTGCTAAAATTAAGTTTTTAGATTTTTCCCACCAAGATAGGACTTGATAAATCAATTGTGTTTTAGTATGCAAATCAATATTTAACTAATCCTAGATTTTCTCCCATGAACTCAATAAGATTGTCTGTGCTTCTGTCTCCCGGTCTATAATAAACACAAATATAATTTCAAACTTACTTTTCACATTGTTTATCTAACAGTCGATTATATGAGCATATGGCAGAACAATAGAAATGTCAAATGCTGGGGTGTTCCATGTTTTGAAATGAAATGATTTTATAATCATTTAACAGCTTTAATAACAACTTTGTATTTTCATAAAAACAAGCAAAAGACTGAAAAAAAGATGACAATTTATTAACAAAATAGTTACGAAAAAAATGGAAAATTTTGATTGAATCAAAAATTCTAACAATATCTAAAGATGACTACTTCTGCCCATTGAGATACCTTATATCATGTACCACCTTCGTCACCCCTAAAGTGATAACTCATCCCCTTATTCATGTAGCTTTTTTTTTTTTTTTTTTTTTTTTTTTTTTTTTTTTTTTCATGGATAAATATAATGATTACAAGGAGAGATTATTTCCTTTTTTAATGTTATCTTATCATTTTTGGATCATTTAGAGATATTCTTTTCTTAAAACAACCAAAAGTTAGAGTAATTACAATTTATAGAATTACACATAAACAATTATATCTGGTGCTCTAATTAATGCAACCCACCAAAATTTATACAAGCACATATAATCATTGTAAGAGGGAACTTTATCAGTTTTTTTTTTATCCAAATTTTATGATAAAGTAAAACATTTAAGCTACATGTAAATTTTTGATTACAATAAATGTTGAGGCAGTCCACACACATTTCAATATAATTACAAGATAAGGGGCAATACTTTAAAACAGTTAAAACTGAGATTCTGATAATATGACATGCAAAAAATTTCTTAACAAAGGATAAATTTTGTTTTTTTATTATTATTATTGAAATTAAATTTTAGTGTAGAATAAATATAAAGCCTAAAACATTCAAACAACAATAATTTGACGTTAATTGATGTAACCCATCTTTTCAGGATGAACACTATCTTTTAATTGCTAAGCATTAATTTTTCTGAATAGACTTTTGTTGTTTTTCTGAATAGATTTTTTAGACTTTTGTGGTCTTATTGAATATTTGAAAATTTGCGATTAGATAAGACATTTTCTTCTTAAAATTTCTTTCAAATTTATTGGTTTTTAAATGTCATGCATGATAAAGAGTACATTTTTTAAGTCTTGAAACCTGTCTAAATCTCTACGAGTATGTATAACCACTAATGAAATAGCACTGAAAAACTGGTGATAAATCACAATTAAATATAAAATAAAAGCACATGCAAATAGTCACGAATGAACATTCAAAAATCACGATCACGAAGTTCATTTTGATCTTGTCTCATTACAGACACATGTTTACATTGGCTGGTGATGGGCTGCTTAAGTTTCCAGCCTGAAACACATGATGTGTGTGGACTGTTTTATAGTAATTAAAACAAAGTTTTATTATTTAATATGTAATCATTATAAAGAGGGACTTGTTGTTGAAGAATATACATATAATATTATGCAGTTAAAAGTATATAAATACTTCTGCCCAGGGTCGTACTGGCCCACCGGGCAGCGAGGCAAATGCCCGGTGCGCCCCTCGTCTCGTTTTTTTTTTTTTTTTTTTTTTTTTTTTTTTTTTTTTTGATGGGAGTATTTTAAGTTATGCATTCTGAAAGGCATAAAATTTCAAAAATTTTCATTTGGCAAATTAAAGGTAATGACATATTTAGCATTTTTATCAAACATTTAGCACCATAGGTGGCTGCGCTGTAGTTTTATATTTATTCTGCTTTTTTTGTGAAAATACAAACGATGAGAAAAAGAGGTGGAATGCCAATTTAAAAGAAAAGATTTTTATTTTAATTGGTCACATTGTGAGAGGTGACCTTGTTCAGATTTTTCAGCGCCTTTATAAAAATAACTATAAAAATAACTAATATCGTGTTTTTGTAATCATGTTTTTGTAAGCGTGGCGCCCTTTGTCAGATTTTTTTTTCGGGGCCTCTAAAAAAACCTTTTAAAAAACTAATAACGGTTTTTGTAATCATGGCGCCCATGGTCAGGTTTTTTCCCGGTGTTTCTGTAAAAATAACTTTCAAAAAACTAATATCGAGTTTTTATAATCATAGCACTCTTGGTTAAATTTTTTTGCATCTTTATGTAAAAACAACTTTAAAAAAAAACTGATATCGTCTTTTTGCAATAACGGGCTCCTTATCAGATTTTTTTCAGCGCCTCTGTAAGAATAACTTAAAAAAGAATAATATTGTGTTTTTGTAATCATGGCGCCTTTCTTCAGTTTTTTTTTTTTTTTTTTGGCATCTGTTGTAAAAATAACTTTTAAAAAACTAATATCTTGTTTTGGGAAACATGGCGCCCTTAGTCAGATTTTTTTCAACTCCTCTGTAAAAAACCCTAAATAAAACTAATATCGTGTTTTGTAGCGCCCTTGCTTAGATCATTTCCAGCGCTCTTTAAAAAAAACTTTCCAAAAACTAATATTATGTTTTTGGAATCGTGGCGCCCTAGGTCAGACTTTTTTCGGCGCTTCTACAAAAAAAACTTTTAAAAAACTAATATCGATTTTTATAATTATGGCACCTTTGGTCAACTTTCTTCAGCACCTCTTGTAAAAAATAACTTTTAAAAACTAATATCGTATTTTGGGAAACATGGCGCCCTCAGTCAGATTTTTTCAACACCTCTGTAAAAAAAACTAAAAATAACTAATATCATTTTAATGTAATCATGGCGCCCCTGTTTAGATCTTTTTCGGCGCCTCTTTAAATATAACTTTCAAAAAACTAATATTATGTTTTTGGAATCGTGGCGCCCTGGGATAGATTTTTTTCGGCGCCTCTACAAAAATAATTTTTAAAAAACTAATATCGGTTTTACTAATTACGGCGCACTTGATTAGCTTTTTTTAGCGCCTCTTGTAAAAATATCTTTCAAAAAACAACTATCGTGTTTTGGGAAACATGGCGCCCTTGGTCTGACTTTATCAACACCTCAGTAAAAATAACCTAAAATAGACATATCATGTTTTTGTAATCATGGCGCCCTTGTTTAGATCTTTTTCAGCGCCTCTTTAAAAATAACTTTTAAAAACTAATATCATGTTTTTGGAATCGTGGCGCCCCAGGACAGACTTTTTTCGGCGCTTCTACAAAAATAACTTTCAAAAAACTACCATCGTGTTTTGGAAAACATGGCGCCCTTGTTCTGACTTTATCAACACCTCAGTAAAAATAACCTAAAATAGACTTATATCATGTTTTTGTAATCATGGCGCCCTTGTTTAGATCTTTTTCAGCGCCTTTTTAAATATAACTTAAAAAAAAAAATAATAATAATAATAATAATGCGTTCTTTGGAATCGTGGCGCCCTTGGACAGATTTTTTTCGCGCCTCCTCGCGAGCTTTTTTCAGCGCCTCTTGTAAAAATGACCTTAAAAAAAAACTAATACCCTGTTTTTTGAAACATGGTGCACTTGGTCTGATTTTATGAACACCTCTGTAAGAAAAAAAAAAAAAAAAGACCTAAAATAAACTTATATCATGTTTTTGTAATCATGGCGCCCTTGTTTAGATATTTTTCAGCGCCTCTTTAAATATAACTTTCAAAAAACTAATATTATGTTTTTGGAATCGTGGCGCCTTGGGATAGATTTTTTTTCGGCGCCTCTACAAAAATAATTTTTAAAAAACTAATATCGGTTTTTCTAATTATTGCGAACTTGATTAGCTTTTTTCAGCGCCTCTTGTAAAAATATCTTTCAAAAAACTACTATCGTGTTTTGGGAAACATGGCGGCGCCCTTGGTCTGACTTTATCAACACCTCAGTAAAAATAACCTAAAATAGACCTATCATGTTTTTGTAATCATGGCGCCCTTGTTTAGATCTTTTTCAGCGCCTCTTTAAAAATAACTTTAGAAAACTAATATCATGTTTTTGGAATCGTGGCGCCCCAGGTCGGACTTTTTTCGGCGCCTCTACAAAAATAACTTTTAAAAAACTAATATCGGTTTTTATAATTATGGCGCCCTTGGTCATCTTTCTTCAGCACCTCTTGTAAAAATAACTTTTAAAAACTAATATCGTAAACATGGCGCCCTTAGTCAGATTTTTTCCTCTGTAAAAAACCTCTATAAAAAAAACCTGTTTACACTTCTTTAAAATAACCAAAAAAGAAATTAATATCAGTTTAATGTGATCATGGCGCCCTTGTTTAGATATTTTTTGGCGCCCTTTTGAAGGATAACTTTCAAAAAACTAATACCATGTTTTTGGAATTGTGGCGCCCCTGGACAGATATTTTCAGCGCCTCTACAAAAGTAACTTTTAAAAAACTAATATCGGTTTTTGTAATTATGGCGCCCTTCGTCAGCTTTTTTCAGCGCCTCTTGTAAAAATAACTTTCAAAATATTAATATCTTGTGTTTGTTATCATGGCGCCGATGGTCAGATTTTTTTTTCAGTGTTTCTTTAAAAATAACTTTCAAAAAACAAATATCATGTTTTTATAATCACAACACTCTTGGTCGGATTTTTTTCCGTGTTTATGTAAAAAAACTTTCAAAAAACTAATATCGTCTTTTTGTAAACATGGAGCCCTTGATCAAAAAAAAAAATTTTTTTTTTTCAACGCCACAGAAAAATAACTTTCAAAAAATTATTACCATAATTTTCTAATGCTGGCGCCCCTAATCAGATTTTCTTTTCTTTCTTTCGTTCAGATCTTTGGTGAAAAGAACTTTAATAAACAATTATATTGTTTTTGTAATAATACTGCCCCTTACACATACATAAATTAATGCTCCTAGTTCTAATAAACTGAAGCACTCTATAATTTCTTAATGATAATATAGGTCTTAAGAACCTGTATTATCATTAATTTATTAAATGATAGTATAGGCCAGATTATGAAGAATAATTTTTCAGGAGAGTTTGCAACGGAAACTTATGTAAATTTTGCTTTTGAAAGAAGAATAGGCTAATTTTTTATATCGCTTTGAAAAGTCAATAATTTTTAGCATCCAAAAATGCCAATATCTAAAAACTGTTTTTATACTGGATCTGATCTGCTTACCTCTTTAAACTTCAAACACCACCGCAAGTTACAAAATGAAAAATACACATGTAATCAATATAAATATATAAACCCCTGAAAATCAACGTCGTTCAGAGAAGCGCAGATGTTTGTGTTCAGCTTTCAAAGCTGTTAGTCAATAACATGAGTGTTCCCAAGAAGACAAATTGTCATTTCAGGGCGGGGGGGGGGGGGTCAAGTTAACTGAATATGAGCTCTGCATATACCCAGTGTGACTGTAGTAATTAATATCAGGTGTGACATTTTTTATTGATTATACCGAATTCTGAGATTTCTGGATCTCTATCTTTCTGGAGAAAATACAAGCAAATCTATTGCTTGCACAGCCTTAATACTACCAAAACACATTATGTCCAAGGGAAAAGAGAGTAGCGAAATCAGTCATCTATTGTACATTCCACAGAAACTGGAAAAGCATGTGTTTCTAATTTTCAGCCGATAGCCGGTACGGTATACATAAATTGCTCTTGGGGTGCAGTGCAACCTGCTTCATTTTTCTCGTTTCATTTTCATCCGGTGCCAAAGAACAACTCCCTCTTTACATTATATGCTTGTGCCCTGAGTTATTTACCTGTTTAGTCGTAATCTTAAAGATTTAAAAAAACTCCACAGAAACCGGAAATACATGTGTTTCTAATTTTCAACCGATCCAGTTCCAAACAACATTTCCGCCTTTAGTTTATATTATTTGCCTGTGTCCTGAGTTATTTAGATATTTAGTTGTAATCTTAAATATTTTTCTATATAAGCTCGTGCTTCGTACTTTTTTTAAAATAGTGTAAGTGTACAGCACTCTAAAAATTTCATCACCATTGACGTTGCATGCACTTTGCATAGCAAGATCTATGATTTGCCCATTGAAAAAAATGTAAGGTAAGATTACTTATTATTACTTTTTTATTATTAATAATTGTATCACATTCGCAAGAGTATTAATATATATATATATATATATATATATATATATAAACTGTTTAAAAAACACTATTCAAGTCAAAACTTGTATATGATATCATTTTATTGTTTAAAAAAAAACTTTTTTTTAATAATTTACATAAATCAACATTAATCTTGCCCCGAACTAAAATAATTTTTCTCACAATTTTTACGCCATACTTAGTATTTGTATTCTTGAGAGTATATTACATAAAATATTATTGAGTTGTATTATATAATATTTTGCAATTTTGAGTTTGATACAAATAATTTTTTTAAATTGTTTTATTTTAATATTTATTTTCGATTTGGAAACAATTGTATGGTGATTGTTATTCGGATATTCGGGATAATGTTTGAATTTACTAAGTAAATTAATATATAGTTAAAATCAAATTTTACTTTTTATTAGTTAAATAATTTTTAATAAATATTAATCCATTAATATTCATAATATTTTAAAGTCAGCTGGGGGAGATGAGTGAAAGAGGATGTTATTGACCAGAAAATTTTCAATGAAAGATTTTATTTCTTGAGATTTGTACTGGGAAAAAAAATTCCATTCAGAGCACTTCTAAAACAAAGTAATTTTACTTTTTAAAAGTTTAATTGTTTACAAGAAAAAAAAAAAAAAAAAAAAGCTTTTTAAGTCACATTATCATTTTGTCAATTTTTTGTAAGATAAAGAATTTTTTTTTTTCTAATTTGAAATTGATTTATATGTTAAATATGTAATAAAACGACGACGATGTTCTATAATAGTGTATAATCACTAATAGAATACCATGTTGGTTGTAGAATACTACTATTCACTAAGATTCAATAGTGGGATGAGCAGTCGTTCTGGTAAGTGGATAAGCCATGGATTTGTTCTCGTAGGAGTTTCTCCAATAACAATGCAAGAAAATCAGTGTTTTAGTTCTTTATTATTTAGAGCACGAACTTAAGTTACTCCACAGATCACCGTTCCACACATATATCACTACGGCCTTCGCTCACTAAGCTGCAACATTCCGGCGTTCTACAATCTCGGAAAAAATGACATTTCTAATTCAGCGGAGAAATAAAACGCGCGTCTTGATAGTTTAAAGAAAAGGTGCATTCTACTCTCCTGAAAAGCCAAATGAAAAAAATCATTTTCACGACAAAACTAGCGCCCTCCTACTCCGCGTCAATCATTTTAAAAATCCAATCAGGATGGACTCGAGCCTCTAACGGACAAAATGATCAATTCTAATTGGCCGTAATAGGCGGTCTATTGGCAAGAACTATATTTTTTCCTCGGAATACTAAACCCTTTAGCAACGCGTAGTAACACTTGTCACGCGATGTTAAAAAATAAAAAATTAAATTAAAATCGCAGGAATATGCCAGAAAGTAAAAAGCTTACGAAATACTTCCCGCCTTTTTGAGAAGCAAGAAATAATTTATTAATAACTAAAGTAAGAAAAAGAATTTTAGCTGTTACAAGACGAAACTAAGATTGAAATATGTTCCACAAATTTAGAATTGAAGCTAAGAGAGAATAAAAAAAAATGGCGCAAAAAATTTTTTTTTATTTTATTACAAATCCCCCCTCCCAGAAAGACGGGTGAAAAAGTAGGTCTGAGACCTGCAATTTCACAGAAAGGGAGATGATGCAGACTTAGCTCACGAAGTTGTTGATATAAGTAATAATAATTAGATACTGAATAAAAAAAAAAAATTTAAATTAATTTCTCTTTTTTATATAAATATAGAATTCAAATTTAAAAACACCAAGGTGATGCGTGGAATAACTTCAAATTTAAATACAATAAAATAGGCTTCAATACAAATACAAGATATAATCTTGTTTAAAGTACACATCAAAAAGTAATTTGAAAATATAAGCAATTACCCATAGTAATAACATAAAAATGAAACATAAAAATGAAAAACAATAACGTTAAATTCTTTTTTAACAATGTCAAATCTAGAAATCAATTTTTAAAAGTTTATTTCAAAAATCTTCTTAAAGTCATATTTGGAATGGCATAGTTCATTACCTCATTTTAAGGATGTCTAATTCATTTAACTGTCCAAATTCATCAGCTAACATTATAATATTAGTTCAGTTTTTGTGTGAGTAAGTCCTTGAACATTCATAACAGTTCCATTTTGGAATCTTTGTGAAAATACTTTTATAATTGTATTTTTAATTAATAACACATTTTATAATATAGTAATAATAAAATTTAACAATGTAAATAATAAACAATATAATTAAGAAACATAATAAGGAAAAATATCAATAATAATAAATATCATAAGTGTAAGTAAATCTCATAATGGGTATAAGTAAATCTCTTAATAAGTAATAATAAATATCACAAAAGACATTCTTTAAATACTTAATCTCGTTTATCTCATCTCATATTTTTGGGATGAAATATAGAGAGAAGTGGAATAAAATAAAAAATGCAATCAACTATGAAATCATTTACTTAATCTGGTAATCCGAGTACAGGATTAAGTAGGAATATGTACAAAAAAAAAAAAATTAAAATATAATATGATAAATTAAAATAAAATAAAGATAAATAAAAATTTTGTTCATGTTTGAGAATGCACGTGACCTTTAAACTACTAAGATTCTTAAAAAGAAATATTAATAAATGATAAAAATAAAAAACAAGATCTATTCATGTCAAATAATTACGCAATAAATATTCTCTCGGTGTGATAAAACATTGCAAGATGCAAGTAGGAAAGAGAAAAAGAAACAAAATTATATTATAATTGACATGTAATTGGACTGGAATGCAGAAGCAAAGAAAGAGAGAAAGAAAAAAAAATATATTAAAATAAAGTGATAAAAATTTTGTTACTTGGCAAATAATTAATTTAATAATTGATAGATTAAATTTAATATTACAAATAGGTTCAGTTGAAAGAAAAAAAAATATTCTAAGTAGAGTAATTCAGTACAGAATAAGAAATTTCCACTTTGTTCGTCTACGCCGGCATAAATAAACAAATATAAAAATTTCCAGACAAGTGACACTCTCGCTGCAGTCAAGAGATATCATTGCCATTCTGTGAGAATTACAGGATATTATCTGAATTAAAATATGAAAAGAAATTTACTGTTTAAGAGAAAAAATTATAAAATGATAAACTAGAGATATAGTTTAAGCTACAGTTTTTACCTGAGTTTGTTGTTGTTGATTAGGGGGTTGTTGCTCATGACTTAATTTAAATTTATCAGGGGAATAATAAGGCCTTAATTTAGATACATGTACTATTTCTGAACTTTTGAACTGGTTTTGCCTATCAATTTCAAAATTTACTTCGGATAATTTGTTAAGAATTTTATAAGGGCCACTAAATACTTGTGACAACTTTCTAGTATTAGGGTACTGAAATTCTTCATAGATAACTAGATCTCCTATTTTAAATTTTGGTTCGATATAATCTTTATCATAATATCTTTTATTTTTTAAATGAAATTCATCAGTTCTTGTTTTAGCAATTTTAAGTACTTCATGAACAGGGGGATAATAATTTTGTTGTAAGGGGGAGTCATAGGGTAATTGGCCAAAAAGCAAGTACGCAGGTGGAAATTTGGTAATAGAATGGGGTGTATTATTATATTCATTAATTACCTCAGTTAAAAGCTTAGTCCAGGGAATTTTAGAGGTAGTGGAGTTTACTTTACATTTTAATCTAGTTACTATGTCTGATTTACTCTTTCACATTTCCCATTCGTTTGTGGATGATGGGCAGTGGTCAAACGTTGTTTAATATTATGATTTCGCAGGAATTTTTTGAATCTTGAAGAAGTAAAAGCAGCATTCCTGTCACTAACAAGGAAGGTCTCCATACGGGCATACTCAGAAAAATCTGAAAAAGTCCTTCCGGCAATGCCGGGAGGAAGAGGTAGCTTTCACATACTTATATATTTATTTATTTTAAGGTAAGTTACATTGTTCAAAAATACTAAGCTCAAATTAGTGGAAATAATCTTATAAAATTAGTGATTTTATAAGATTGAATACTAGTTTTTGTAAAGATTGAATATTAATAGGAATTTTTAGAAATTAGCCATCTTTTATTCAACCTGGTTTCATTTTAAGCGATTTAGAGAGTCACCACATTCCACGATATCATAAAGTGTATGCCATTTTAAAGCAACATTGTGGATCGTTCAGATCAGACCGTTTCAAAATGTCAGCCATAAGAAAAATTCAAAGTGCTATAACTCAATCATTTTTTAAGATATACACAAAATAAAAAGTGTTCTGGAATCGTCGTTTTAAGTTTTAACACGTAAAAGAAAAATATGTTTCAACTTTTAATTTTTTCGCATTTAATTTTAAATTTTAAATTTTTTAAAAAATTTAAAATGGTTACCATTTTGAACCAAAATGGTGAATGATGCTGGCCAACGAACTCGGTCGAGACATTTGTATGTACTATGTACATACCAAGTTTCATTGAAATCGGTTCATAATTACGCGTGTTATCACGTGACAAAATCAGATCGTTTCAAAATGTTAGCCATAAGAAAAATTCAAAGTGCTATAACTCAATCATTTTTTAAGATATAGACAAAATAAAAAGTGTTCTGGAATCGTCGTTTTAAGTTTTAACACGTAAAAGAAAAATATGTTTCAACTTTTAATTTTTTCGCATTTAATTTTAAATTTTAAATTTTTTAAAAAATTTAAAATGGTTACCATTTTGAACCAAAATGGTGAATGATGCTGGCCAACGAACTCGGTCGAGACATTTGTATGTACTATGTACATACCAAGTTTCATTGAAATCGGTTCATAATTACGCGTGTTATCACGTGACAAAATCAGATCGTTTCAAAATGTCAGCCATAAGAAAAATTCAAAGTGCTATAACTCAATCATTTTGTAAGATATAGACAAAATAAAAAGTGTTCTGGAATCGTTGTTTTAAGTTATAACACGTAAAAGAAAAATATTTTTCAAATTTTGATTTTTTCGCATTTAATTTTAAATTTTAAAATTTTTTAAAAATTTAAAATGGCTACCATTTTGAAACAAAATGACGGATGATGCTGGCCAACGAACTCGGTCGAGACATTTATATGTACTGTGTACATACCAAGTTTCATTGAAATCGGTTCATAAATACGCGTGTTATTACGTGACAAAAATCAGATCGTTTCAAAATGTCAGCCATAAGAAAAATTCAAAGTGCTATAACTCAATCATTTTTTAAGATATTGGCAAAATAAAATTGTTCTGGAATCTTTGTTTTAAGTTCTAACACGTAAAATAAAAATATTTTTCAAATTTTAATTTTTTCGCATTTAATTTTAAATTAAAATTTTTTTAAAAATTTAAAATGGCCACCATTTTGAAACAAAATGGCGGATGATGCTGGCCAACGAACTCGGTCGAGACATTTGTATGTACTATCTACATACTAAGTTTCATTGAAATCGGTTCATAAATACGCGTGTTATTACGTGACAAAAATCAGATCGTTTCAAAATGTCAGCCATAAGAAAAATTCAAAGTGCTATAACTCAATCATTTTTTAAGATATTGACAAAATAAAAAATGTTCTGGAATCTTTGTTTTAAGTTCTAACACGTAAAAGAAAAATATTTTTCAAATTTTAATTTTTTCGTATTTAATTTTAAATTTTAAAATTTTTAAAAAATTTAAAATGGCCGCCATTTTGAAACAAAATGGCGGATGATGCTGGCCAACGAACTCGGTCGAGACATTTGTATGTACTATGTACATACCACGTTTCATTCAAATCGGTTCATAAATACGTTAGTTATCGCATGACAAAAATCAGATATATATATATATATATATATATATGATATATATATATATATATATATATATATATATATATATATATATATATATGTCAACATTTGAACGGAGGGTGGTTTTGGGGTCTGGGGGTCATGATCGGTGAAAATATACCAAAATTTTCCGGAAGTGCTTTCCTCCGGACGGCTGCAATAGGTAGCTTTTTACTTTTTGTAATGAAAGCTACCAAAAAATTACAGAATGTTCTTCTCATATAGTTATGTATGTTTATAAAAAAAATTTCGGCGGAACCTCCTTATAACGTCCTTAAAAAAATAATAAAAATTTCGTTTATTTGGCGATTTATCTCCGGTTGGCGAAAAAACGAAATTTTGAAAAATACGCTTTTGCGCTTCGAATACTTTTTAAAGAAAAAACTTTCTATGTTCAATTTATTTAAATTAGTTTAGTTTAAGTAATTTTAGTTTTGCATTTTTACTTTACTTTAAGTGTAATTTTGTCATATACGTTTATATGTACCTATAACAAAATGAAATTAATATATTTTATCATTTAAAACACAATTTAAATTGATTAAAATTATTCCAAATTGAAAACTACACTGTTAAAAATCTGCTGCATTTTGTTGCAACGCACTCCCTTGCTTGTATAGAAAAAGGTTACTTGGCCGTGAAATGGAGCTTTCTCATTGGTTGGAATAGAGATATTATATACAAGCGGTGGAGTGCGTTGCAACAAAATGCAGCAGATTTTTAACAGTGTATGACACGGTCAATTCACCGTGCTATGGAGCATTCTCATTGGTCAGAAGAGAGACATTCTATTAAAGTAGTGGAGTGACGTTGCAGTAAATGCTGCAGATTTTTAACAGTGAAGTCAATTAAAATCAATTTTCAGATTCGTTAAAATCGTCTGCTTTTGGCGAGGAAATGCACTGCTCGCCAAATCCCGCGTCGCTTTCAGCTTTTCACGCCAATTATTTCAAACTATTTTATTTTTTTACATATCTAATAACGTAATTCCGCCGCTAATTTTCACTGATCCTTTATTACCTACATGAGTAGTTTAATTCGTATTTTTTTCAAAAAATTCTGAGTATGCCCCCAATGGAGACCTTCCTTGTAAGTATTTTTTGAGGGGACTGTACACTTGAAATCTTACTAAAACAGAATAATTGTTGAGGGATTTTGATATTGAAAATTTGTTTCAGACAATTTGTATAAGTTTCTGTAGTGACACTTTTGGAAGGAAATGCCCAAACATATCTTGTGGCATGGTCTATTATAATATGGAGATATTTTTTTGTAGAATTATAATAATTGAACCCTCCTACAGTATCAACAGACAGACAGTCAAAAGGTTGATCTGTAGTGGGCATAGCTTGTAATAAGCCAAATTTTTTCTGTCTAGGTTTTTTATTTTTCTGGCAAATATCACAGTATTTAACAAAGTTAGTAATGTCTTGGGTCATATCTGGCCAATAATAGTTAGGAGAAATTAAATTTTGCATTTTTTGAACACCAGGGTGACCAAACTGTTCATGAGCAACATTAAGCAATTTTTTTCTTAGGGACATGGGAACTACCACTTTACGAAAACCTTTTCTTTTAACTATAATCAGTCCATTGTCATTAATATAATTTGATCCACACACATTTTCTTTTTCTTGCATCTCAATAATCTCTTTAACGTCAAGAAGAAAAGTAAGGGGCTTACAAAAATGAGAAATAGGGTTTCGGGACAACATGTCGGCTTCGACATTTGTAGATCCCTTTAAGTACTCTATTTTGTAATCGAACATACTTAACTTCAATGACCACCTAAATAATCGACCTCTTAAATGTTTGACATTTTTTAACCAAACAAGAGATGCATGATCAGTATGGATGGTAAATTGCACACCGTGAAAGTAATGATAAAATTTATCTAAAGTATCAATGATAGCAAGACACTCTAGTTCGGTAATGAAATAATTTTTCTCATAACTTCTCAATCCTCTAGAAAAATAAGCAATTGGATGTAAAAAGTTATTATGGTCGGGTTGTTTAAGAACTGCACCTACCGCTACCTGAGAAGCGTCAACAAACATGTGTAGGGGTAATTTTGGGTCATAAATCTTTAAAGTTGGTTTAGCAATGAGGGCATCTTTTAATTTTTGGAAAGAGTTTTGACATTCAGTATTCCATTCCCAAATAGTATCTTTCTTAAGTAATTTATTTAGGGGGTGTCTAATTTCAGCATATTTGTCAATAAATTTATGATACACATTTATAGAACCAAGAAATCTTTGTAATTCTTTAGTGTTAGTAGGAGGTTTTAATTTTTTAATCGTTTCTATATTAGTATTAGCTGGAGTTAAAGTTCCATTTTGGATTTCATACCCTAGAAAATTGATTTGTTTTTGAGCAAAAGTACATTTAGATAATTTTAATTTAATATTTTCTATTCGGCATAAATCAAAAATTTGGATGAGATGCTGTATATGTTCATCTATTGATTTAGAAAAAATAATTATATCATCAAAATAATAACAAGCAAAGTCTATTTTATATTTTGTAAGAATTCTTCTAATTGTCCTGTTGAAAATTGGGGGGCCTACCTTTACACCAAAGGGGAGAACATTCCATTCCCAGAGCCCACAATTAGTAGTAAAGGCTAACTTTTCGGAATCGGCTGGGTGAATAGGTATGTGCCAATAGCCTGAGGCTAAATCTAGTGTAGAGAAATATTGGGCACCACTTAATTTGTCTAAAATTTCATCTATTCGGGGTAAAGGTTCAGCGTCATTTTTCATGATAGAATTTAATTTTCGGTAGTCAACACACATTCGGGTTTTTTTTACCTTCATCTCGTTTATTTACTAACGTAACTGGAGAAGAGTACGGGCTATAACTTTCTTTAATTAACCCAGCAGCTAATAATGATTGGATTTGCTGAGATATTTCTTTTTCATCAGCAGTGGATGTACGATAAGGCCTCAAAGATATTGGTAGGTCAGATTTAAGATAAATACGCTGAGGTTCAATATTAATTCTCCCTACATCATATTTATTTTTTGCAAAAATATCTAAATAATCCCTTAAAAGTTCCCTTACATTTTTATTTTGAATAGCATTCAGATCCCCCAATAGATTATAATCATCATTATTAGTTCGCGACAAGGATTGAGGAGTTATGGTATTTCCATAATCGGGTTGCACAGTAGTATCATTTTTTATAATATCAAAATGAAGCAATTCTAAGTTATCACTGGATATGTTGACATATGGGTTTAACGAAATATTGTCTTGTAACACCTGGCTTTTTGCGCAATCAATTTTCAATTTAAATTTGGCACAATCAGGTAAACCTAAAATAGCATAGTCCAAATCAAGTTGACTTACTAAAAAATTAACATATCTCTTTATATTACCAAATTTAATACATAATCGACAAGATTTATTAATTGTAAGAGTTCCTTGTGCCTGTCTGATAGTAATAGGGGTAACATTATGTAAATTACCATTTAAATATCGAACAAATTTGAGGGGTAAAATTGAGACAGTTGATCCACTATCCACCACACAATACACTTTGTTATTGCCCACATATCCAGGGATGATTAATTGTCAAATATTATTAGTAGGAGATGGTTGAATATGAGCAGGAGTTTGAGTTTGAAAGGAATTTGTGTTAAATATACAACTCCTCTCCCAATGATATGCATTTTCTATGCCTCTGTTTAAACATATACGGCACGGACGACTTGGGTAGTTATTCTGATAATGAGTCGTAGGCATTCTAGGAGTGAAAAACCTAGGATTAAAATTTTGGGATGGATTGTTTGGAGTAGGTCGAGTCCAATGTCTGGGCTGAGGATTGGGATTGTGCATTGGTCTAGTTTGTTTAAAATTTCTATTGCCGTTATTAGAGGTATGATTTGGAATCGCTGCTAATTGTTTAGCAATGCGAAACCATTCACGAGTATTGGAAGGAGGGTTAACCATCAAACAATTTTGATACTCCGGCTGAAGGCCATCAATTAATCCCTGTATAATTAAATTTTCCTCAAGCTGAAGTTGCCTTCCAATCTCAACTTTCTTTCTAAAATAAGAATCCAAATCACTTAGATCATTTAACTTTAAGGAAGTAAATTCAGAAAATTTTGGAACTCTAACTTGAATGAATTTTTCACTTAAAATCTCGACAATTTCCTCATAAGTAGCACAATCCAAACAATCATTTATATAAGTTTTTAGCGCTTCCCCCTTTAAATATTTTGAAATATTTTGGTGTTTCCACTCATTATCTTTCTTTTCTACCGAACATTCTCGATCAAAATGTTTAAACCATTTAAATATATCCATGCCCAACCCAAATTCAAAAGGGACAATATCAAGTTTATTTTCTGACATTTTTTCTTCTTTTACTAATCCTGATCTTAATAGCATATAAGAAGGATAATTCATATGGAAAATATTTAAATGCTATACTTCAATTATTAAAATTCAATTACTATACTTCAAATACCTCAATAAATAATAATAAAAATAAATAAATAATAAATAAATAAGTAATAAAATAATAAATATCGGGTTTCCATACATGGGAAATAACAAATAATTTTAAAACAAAAATACTTTTCTTTACGTATGGAAAATAAATTTTGCAACAGAGTATTTTTTTAACAACAAATTAATCCATCTTTCGATTTAAAAAAAAAAAAAAATAACACCTTTAAAACTAAATAAAATTTCTATGAGCAGAAAATTTTAACTAATTATAAATTAAGAACAAATTTATTTTTTAATATTTGTAATAAAAGAGAGAGAAAAAAAATCAAGAATTTAAACAAAGAAATTATCATTAAATTTCTTAATCAATAAAACAATAAAATAATAAATAATAACTTACAGACATGTTCGATGTGGCCTTGTTCAAATACCTAATTTTTTATTAAACTAAACAAAAATAAAGAACTTCGTAGATACGACTCACAGGTGTAAATTTCAATTATCTTGTATTACTGATGGAATCTACCGTAGTTTCGCAACCATACAGCAGGTGTTCATTTATTATGAAATGAAAATTTATCAAAATATTTATGCACTTTTACCTAGAAAATACAGTAAATAAATAAATAAAAGAAAATGATGTTGAATTGATTTCATGCAGGTGATCTTTTGTAATTTTTATTTTGCATATCTCACAGTTTAGTTGCATATCTCTCAGTTGAAAAGTTTCTCACTAGAATGCGAGGTATATTTCACATTTAAAATATTTGTAGATGTAGATACCACACATAATTACAAACAAAACTTTATAAGACGATCTTTTTTCAGCTGAAAGGTTTATCATTTATGCACATGAAGATGTTTTTCCATGCAGGCCATCTCGTCGTAACATGGGTGGAAGTAGACGCAGATGAGGTTAAAGATGCGTGCAGCTAACATCTCAAAAACTCTGACTGTTAGTAACACACATTGAGTCTTATTGCAGGAAACAAAATTACAATATTAGTATTAACACACAGCAGCTGATCCCATCCATCTTCAGTCTTGGACATACCATTTAGATGGAAGATATCATAGTTATTTTTTTTTTCTGTATTAAATGTTAAGATGAAAACAATACCAGGAAAAATGTAGGAACAACTGTAAGTGTATGAAGAGCATGCAGCTTATTCTCAAAAGTTTTACGCCGGTTCATTTTTCATCCTGCCGGCTAATATGTAATAAAACGACGACGATGTTCTATAATAGTGTATAATCACTAATAGAATACCATGTTGGTTGTAGAATACTACTATTCACTAAGATTCAATAGTGGGATGAGCAGTCGTTCTGGTAAGTGGATAAGCCATGGATTTGTTCTCGTAGGAGTTTCTCCAATAACAATGCAAGAAAATCAGTGTTTTAGTTCTTTATTATTTAGAGCACGAACTTAAGTTACTCCACAGATCACCGTTCCACACATATATCACTACGGCCTTCGCTCACTAAGCTGCAACATTCCGGCGTTCTACAATCTCGGAAAAAATGACATTTCTAATTCAGCGGAGAAATAAAACGCGCGTCTTGATAGTTTAAAGAAAAGGTGCATTCTACTCTCCTGAAAAGCCAAATGAAAAAAATCATTTTCACGACAAAACTAGCGCCCTCCTACTCCGCGTCAATCATTTTAAAAATCCAATCAGGATGGACTCGAGCCTCTAACGGACAAAATGATCAATTCTAATTGGCCGTAATAGGCGGTCTATTGGCAAGAACTATATTTTTTCCTCGGAACACTAAACCCTTTAGCAACGCGTAGTAACACTTGTCACGCGATGTTAAAAAATAAAAAATAAAATTAAAATCGCAGGAATATGCCAGAAAGTAAAAAGCTTACGAAATACTTCCCGCCTTTTTGAGAAGCAAGAAATAATTTATTAATAACTAAAGTAAGAAAAAGAATTTTAGCTGTTACAAGACGAAACTAAGATTGAAATATGTTCCACAAATTTAGAATTGAAGCTAAGAGAGAATAAAAAAAAATGGCGCAAAAATTTTTTTTTTATTTTATTACATATATATATAAATAAAAAAAAAAGAAAGAAAGAAAGAAACCCTTTTTAAAAATAATTCTTGTAAAATATATGCCATTCTTGCCATGATTTGGAACATTTTTACACCAAAATTAGTATTTGTATCCTAGAGGTTGTATTATATAAAATATTATTGAATTGTAAAAAATAATGTTTCGAACTTTGAATTTTGAGTCAATGAATTAATTTATTATTTTAATTTTAATTAGTTTAATTTTAATTTTTTATTTTCTACTTGGAAATAATTGTGTAGAGACTGATATTCAGATATTCGGGATAAAGTTTGAATTAAATAAGTAAATGTAATACATAGTTAAAATCAAATTTTAATTCTTATTAATTAAACAATTTTCAATAAATATTAATCCATTCCATATTCATAATATTCCATATTTCTTGTGATTTTCACTATGAAAAAAATTCTATAAGACGCTTTTGATACAAAATATTTCCTTTTTTTTTTAATTTTAATTTTTTACAAAAAAAGTCACGTTGTTATTTTATTAATCGATTTCATAATAGGGAAATTTTATATATATATATATATATATATATAGTTTAAATTTAATTTGAAACTAATTTAAGTATTATTGAAGAAAAAAAGAAAAAACAAATACCCCCCCCCCCCTTAAAAAATAATAAATCACATAAAAAAAAACTTAATTTCTATTACGGTTTGGAAAAAAAAAATTACTTCATAATTAGTATTTGTATCTTAGAGATTGTAATATATAAAATATTATTGAATTGTGTAAAATGTTTTGAACTTTTGTGTTTTGAGCCAGTGAAATTGTTTTAATTCGTTTTATTTTTATTTTTTATTTCGAAATAATTTTATGGATGCTGTTATTCAGATATTCGAGATAAAGTTTGAGTTATAAGTAAATGTAATATATACTTAAAAGCAAATTTTACTTCTTATTAGTTAAATAATTTTCAATAAATATTAATCCATTCTATATTAATAGTATTCCATATTTCTTGAGATTTGTATTGTACTTTTTAGGGCATCACAGATACATTTATTTAATATGCAATTCTTCTTCACATATGTTAACTGATGTAATGCGGTTAAAGATAATTAACACAATGCTTAAATTTCGCAAATATTTTTACTTAAATCTCCACTATTTCTCAATAGTAATATTCGGCTTATTTAATCCATCATTAGATAACGTGAGTGAAATTACAGTGATGCCGCTGGACGTGAAAAATCCTGGGTCCCTGGGGACCCAGAACTTCTAAAATTTTGGGCCCCTTTTTTTCCCCTTTTTTACAAAAGCGGGTCCCCACTACTAATAAGTCATGTTTTTCGATGCAAAACGTGTTCACTTGGAAAAGAAAAATGAAATGCAATAATTATTTTAATAATAATAAATAATTAATTAAAACCAATATTAAGTTTTTTAAATTATTAAGAGAAATTTTCTTTACTTTTTAAAAAATAAATGTGCAAAATATATATTTAATTATAAAATAATGCTTATTTGTGCGTAGAAGATAACAAGAATCACTCTTCTTAGCATTTCTTTTAAAAATGGGCAAGACAAATTTATTGAAAAAAACATTTTTTCTAGTGAAATAAAAAAGCTTGTTGAGTAAAGGGGTATTTTTAATTTAATGAATGGGTACTTTCAGGAGTTAAATTTACTCAGAAATACTTGGAGCAGTTAAAAACGGATTGTGAAGCTGGAAAATCCGTTTCTGGAGCAGAAAAAAAAAAAATGAAGCAAGAAAATTAGTTTTCGGAACAGGAAAATTCACTCCCGGCATTAACTTCTTTTTTTTCATGCTCCTATGACGAAATTTGTGTTTTTTCACGATCTTTTGATGACAGTTACTGTTTTTTCGGGATTTTTTTGACGAAATTTGCGCTTTTTTGTGAATTTTTTGACAAAATTTCCATTTTAACGCGATTCTTAGACGAATTTTGTTGTTTTTTCGCACTCTTTTGAGGAAATCTATCGGTTTTTCGAGATTTTGTGACGAGATTTGCTTTTTTCTCTAATTTTGACAACATTTGCCGTTTTTTCGCCATTTTTTTGACAATTTGCCGTTTTTTTCGCGTATTTTTGACATAATTTGACGTTTTATCATGATTTTTTTGACAAAAATTGGTGCTTTACGTGAATTCTTAGACAAAATTTTCTTTTTTTCGCGATTTTAGACGAAATTTGTCGTTTTTCGCGATCTTTTGAGGAAATCTGTCGTTTTTTAAAGATTTTGTGACGAAATTAGCGATTTTTTCGCGAATCTTTAGACGAAATTTGCCGGAAAATAATCGTTATTTCGCAATTTTTTTAACGAAAGTCGCCTTTTTTTGCGATTTTTTTTTTCGAAATTACGCATCCTATGGGACGTGTAAGAGCTATTTCTCTGCGTCCCGTCACCGATTTTTTCCGTAATTTATGCGCTATAGCGTGTCCGCGGTATCCCTGTCGAAAATAGAGGTATATATTTTTTAAAAAGTGTGGTGGAAACAAACCCTCTAAATTGGCTTGCCTAATATCAAGATTTTTTAAAAGTGCAATGTTTTGCGGAGAACTATTTTCGTGTCTATTACATTTCCGTAATTATATAATATTCTTTTGGGTGACATATATATTTTAGGAATAAAGTTTTTATAACAATGTACTCGTATATTATGTAGTATGTGTGTGTGTGCGCATATATATATATATCTGTGTGTGTGTGAGTATGTGTATATATATATGTAAAAAAGGGCGCAAATCCTTATATATATATATATATATATATATATATAAGGATTTGCGCCCTTTTGTAAGGCAATCGGCGCCCTTGTTATCCATTTTGCCACCGCCCTCTCTGTTATGCCAGTACGACCCTGCCTGTAGGGGGAACTGGGGCACATTGATGCAGTTTTTTTGAGTTACCAAGAAAGTAGAATTTTCAAGTTATTTTTCCATGTGGTGCCAGCAAAGCATGTGTAGTGTGTTATAAAAATGTACAATCATTGGCCCATCACCAGGGCAGGTTGATACACCTCATGGGGCACTTTGATATGTTTTGGAAAAATGGAGACAAAATAACACCAATGCATGTTTTTCATGCATTGGTTAGCAAATTAGTTAGCGAATCATTTTATATTTATTTATAGAAATTCATATCACCTACAATTTATTTGTAACTAATATTGAAGCAATCAAAATTAAATGAATAATGACTTGATGTTTTGTCTGTTTCTTGTCTGATTGTTGGCTGTGGTAACTTTGTCATATCTAGCACTTCAACCCTAGCATTATCTTCTTTCTTAGAAAGATGAAAAAATTACCAGGTTTTCTGTTTATTAATCGGTTTATAAACGAATAATTATATTAAAAATTCTGTTTATAATATAATTATCCTTTGCTGTTCTGTAGCTTGTGTCTCTTACTTAACATTTCTCATCTCGAAAATACTTTTTTCTCTGGAAAATCTATGTAAATTTGAGATTTGCCAGGCTTCTTTTCTTTTGTTAGTTCTACTAGCACAAGATGTTGGGTAAATTCGTACGTCTTCTGTTTACAAAAATACCATGAAATGTTTTAATATTAAAAAGTCAGAGCTATTTCACTTCAATAAATACCAATATTAGAAATTTTTTGGAGTTAATGGTTGGATTAAGGAGTGTGTGATAAAAAAAAATAATAAAATGCAATGAAAAAATGAACTAAAAAAGGATCAAAGGATTTAAAATGTGCCCCGACATAGACTGTATCAATGTGCCCCATGAAACTACTTTGAATAAAATAAATCTCAAATTCAACACTTTCATAATTTACCTAATAATAAAGAATGTGGAACTGATAAAGAGTAGCTTTACTTGCAAGGGAGAGTATTCTTTTAGGTTGAAAAAACTGGAACAGTTGTATAATACCATTTTAATTGTACAACTCAAAATTACTTTTGACCTACAAAAACAATAAATCACCCGTCCCATTACATCAAACTATTGAATCATGCCAAGATGCTCTGTTTGTAGTTGTGTACACTAGCATAACCTTTTGGAGCTATTGTGAAACTTCCTGTAATGACCCAGTGTGCAGTAGAGGGGGTGTATCAATGTGCCCCAGTTCCCCCTATGTCTAAAGTTATGCACCTCGAAGTCAAATTTGTTTAATATTTGATGTATTTTCTTGCATTTCATGGAGAATTTTCCACATTGGTAAAAAGTAGTCCAGTTTCAATCTTTTAGCCCAGTATAGCACTTAAAAAATAAAATAAATAAAGTGTATTTAGCTTTTTATAGAGCTTTTTCCAAATTTGGAACAGATTTTTAGCATTTTTACAAGTTTTGTGGTGTTTTCTATATTCGTAAATGGAGTCCATTAAAATATTTCAGTTTAATAGACTAAATTTACTCATCTGTGATGTTTAGATTTTTAACATACCTTCTTGTTTTGTGGTGATATCTTGTGACATTTGCAATAGAAATGCAGTTTCAATCTTTTAGACTTATGCACAATTTTTGTTAGGTGCGATTTCTGCTTTTTTGACATGTTTTATGCAATTTTTACCATTTTTTCATCTTCCAATACGATATTTTGACATTTTTCTTTCTAAAACACAAATTCTCCAATATTTTATTTATTTATTTATTTATTTGTTGAAAAAATATTTAGGATTTTTTGAAACACCAGATCAACATGAAGTCACTTCCAATAGTAAAAACCCAACCTCAACTCAGATAATTAAAATCTACCTAACCCGCAAAGAAAAAAGCCAGTGTCAACCAAGGGCTTTGTATATTTCTGAACTGAATGGATTTTAACCTCTTCAGTCCCTGAGTACCCAAATGGGTATATCAGTTTTGTCCCATTTTATTAATGATACTCAAACATAAATGAAATTTCGATATAAGAATAATATGTTTCAAATTCTAAGATTTGAGCTAATGAAAATAAAACAAAAATCTTGCTCTGAAGTCAAACGAGAGAAGAAATAATTCAGTAATAATTAAAAATACTGTAATAATCGCTAGTAGCGAAGAGGTTAAATGTGAAGAGCCGAGCAGAAAGTCGTTATTGGAAATTTTTACAAGCACAAAAACATTAATAAACTTTTTTTTTATCCAAATGAAGCAAAAAAAAAAATAAATAAATAAAATAAAAATAAAAATAAAAATAATAATAATAATAATAATTTATTGAAGATGTTAGCATGCACATTACATCATGACTGATTGAATCATGATCGCGATTCTTTTCTGCGATCACTTGAAGAATTTTTTTTTTTTTTTTTTCTGCCACCTATTAAACGAAAAGTTTTTTTCGTGCCCATTTGTCCAAATTCTCGATATTTTTCCGTGACCGACTGATAAAATTCGAAATACTTTTTTGGTTTTAAGTTGTTTTCGTGATATTTTCCTCAGTCGTTTATTAAAATTCGTGTTTATTCTGCAACGGATTAACAAAATTCATATTTTTTTATGCGATCTTTTGACGAAATTCGATATTTTTCACGCGGTCTTTTCCAGAAACTTGTCATTGTTCTTGATGATGGACGAATTTGATTTTCTTTTACTGTGATCAACTGTCGAAATTTTTTAGTATTTTCAGCGACTGATTGAAGAAAACAACTATTTACTTCCAATATTTTTGACGAATTTCATGATATTATTTTATGATTATTTAAAGAAAATTTTAGATTGTTTCTGCGACTGATTCATGAATTGTTTCTGCAAAATTGGAAAAAAAAATCGCGGACTTTTACGATAATTAAATATATTCGCAGACGAATCGTAAAAGAATTTAAGGGAATAAAAATATCGCGCGCCATTTTTTATTATGCAGAATTTTCTTATCTTGTGCATGATTTGCGCAGTTTCAAACGCTACCTTGTCAAAGAAAGCTTTGCCCTCCTTTCCCCAAAAAACTCTAAAATCAACCCCTGATTATGAGGAAGAGAATTTGTGATGTAAATTTTCGCAGGAACACTATTTACTCGTGGTTAAAATCCATTAATAAAATTTTATGTTACGAAGTTTGTTTTCAATCCCAGATTTTTTCTCCCTTGCACTTTTTAAAAATGCCTAAATTTACAGAATGATGAACTATTTCCTGTTTTTTTCTCAATTGAATGCCTTAAATTTTCGAAAATTTCTGAACGAAATCATTTCTGTTAATAACAAAGAAACAAAGCCGGTCAAGAAAGAGATAAATTTCTCAGAATATATACGTAATTGATATACAAACATTTGAGTTCGTATATTTTGATTGCGCGAATTTTTGGCATTGCTAATGAAGCGTTTAGCCAATATAGTGAAAAAGTTTCCAACCGGGACTCAAACCCGGGTCACTGGTAAAACATACTAACGTTCTACCAACTGATCGGACGATAACCAGCCAGTCACCCCTTACTCTTATATACAAAGCTGCAACACTTAGTCCAAGATGAAATATCTTCATGCACCATATCAATGACACAGATTCGAGTTCAGGCCTGCACACTTTTTTTTTACTTTATTGGTATGAAAGTATGTAAACTCTTAATTAGCACGGAAACAAGAAAAAAAAAAAAAAAAAAAAAAAAAACATGCAATCAAAATATTTATTTCGGGCATAATTCCTAACTACAAAAATTATATTGCATATTTAGGCCTATTTTTTTATTTTATTTATTTATTTTGCAAAACACGCTATAACTTTCACACGGTTATCTACTGAAGCAGCGACTGTGTATGTGTTAAAAGGGATTTCGTGTTTAAAACCCTTCTAGGAGCATTTAAAAAAGTCCTCCCGGCAATGCCGGGAGGAAGAGGTAGCTTTCATTAACTTATTTATTTATTTTAAATTAAGTTATATTATTCAAACATAACAAGCTCAAATTAGTGGAACACGATTTTATAAGATTGAATGCTAGTTTTTGTCAAAACTGAATATTAATAGGAATAATTAGAAATTAGTCATATTTTATTCAACCTGCTTTCATTTTCCGCGATTTAGAGAGACGCCAAATTCCGCGATATGATGAAGTGTATGCCATTTCAAAGTAACATGATGGATAAAACAAACCAATGAGCTTGGTCGAAATTTTAATTTATGTGCACATGCACACTCATATCGAAACCGATTAATATATACGAGAACTGTCGCGGGCAAATTGATTTTTTTAAAAATGTCATCCACAATAGGAATTCAAACTGTTATATCTCAGGCGTTTTTTAAGATAAAGACAAAGCAAAAAATACTCCGGAATTCATTATTAAGATAAATACTTTAGAAAGAACCTTTTTACAATTTCAAATTTTTTTATTTGTACATCATTATTCATTAAAAAGATTTTTGACAAATTTAAATGGCCGCCATTTTGAAACAAGATGGCAGATAAAGTTGGCCTATGAACTCGGTCAAGACATTGGTATGTACCATGAGCATACGGAGTTATATCGAAATCAGTTTATAAATATGCGTATTAACGCGTGACAAATTTCAGACCGTTTCAAAATGTCAGTCACACTGGAAATTGAAAGTGCTAAAACTCAGCTATTTTTCAAGATATAGATGAAACAAAAAATGCTCTGGAATCTTTGTATCAAGGTCAAAACACAAAATAAAAATCTTTTTCAATTTCTTACTTTTTCGCACCTAATTTTAAATTTTAAATGAAAAAAATTAATAATCCGCCATTTTGAAACAAGATGGCGGATGGAACTGGCCAACGAACTCGGTTCAGACATCGGTATGTACTATGTAGTACCAAGTTTCATCCAAATCGGTTTATAAATACGCGTGTTATCACGTGACGAAAATCAGATAATTTTAAAATGTGAGCAACACTAGAAATTAAAAGTGCTGTAACTCAGCCATTTTTTAAGATACAGACGAAACAAAAAATGCTCTGGAATCCTTGTATCAAGGTTAAATGCATAAAAGAAAAATCTTTTTCAATTTCTCTCTTTTTTGTACCTAATTTTAAATTAAAAAAAATTAAATGGCCGTCATTTTGAAACAAGATGGCGGATAGAACTGGCTAACGAACTCGGTCAAGGCCTCATTACTTACTATGTACACACCAAGTTGCATCCAAATCGATTCATAAATACGCGTGTTCTCACGTGACAAAAATCAGATCGTTTCAAAATGTCAACCATAAGAAAAATTCAAAGTGCTATAACTCAATCATTTTTTAAGATATAGACAAAATAAAAAGTGTTCTGGATTCGTTGTTTTAAATTCTAACACATAAAAGAAAAATATTTTTCAATTCTTAATTTTTTCGTATTTAATTTTAAATTTTAAATTAAAAAAAATTAAATGGCCGCCATTTTGAAACAAGATGGCGGATGATGCTGGCTAACGAACTCGGTTAAGACATTTGTATGTACTATGTACATACCAAGTTTCATTCAAATCGATTGATAAATACGCGTGTTATCACGTGACAAAAATCAGATCGTTTCAAAATGTCAACCATAAGAAAAATTCAAAGTACTATAACTCAATCATTTTTTAAGATATAGACAAAATAAAAAGTGTTCTGGAATCGTTGTTTTAAGTTCTAACACATAAAAGGAAAGTATTTTTCAAATTTTAATTTTTTCGCATTTAATTTTAATTTTTTTTTAAATGACCGCCATTTTGAAACAAGACGGCGGATGATGCTGGCTAAAGAACTTGGTCGAGACATTTGTAAGTACCATGTACATACCAAGTTTCGTTCAAATCGTTTCATAAATACGATAGTTATCGCATGACAAAAATCAGATATATATATATATATATGTCAACATTTGAACGGAGGGTGGTTTTGGGGTCTGGGAGTCATGATCGGTGAAAATATACCAAAATTTTCTGGAAGTGCTTTCCCCCGGACGGACGGCTGCAATAGGTAGCTTTTTACTTTTTGTAATGAAAGCTACCTAAAACTGATAAGCATAAGAAAACTCTTGTGCTAATGTGAAAAAAATGATGTATAAAATGAAAATAAAAAAAGCGTAAATGTTTATCATACTACTGTTTCAAGACTTCATAATTTAGGAGACTATTTCAACGCAAAATATAAGGAAAAAAAAAAAAAATAGGTGCTATAACGCAAAGTAGGGCGTATGTTATTACAATGTCTCTTTCTCTTTTTCTCCCCCACTCCCCTCACAATTAAAGAAGATGCTCTTAAAAAATCTTTCAACATGCATAAATGTTATATTTATTGTGGTTATTTGCGCTTTCCATTAAATCCGCTTTTA
Organism: Maratus speculifer; assembly: GCA_964019185.1. Classification (NCBI taxonomy): domain Eukaryota; kingdom Metazoa; phylum Arthropoda; class Arachnida; order Araneae; family Salticidae; genus Maratus; species Maratus speculifer. The sequence continues at coordinate 99,075,096 of OZ025293.1, forward strand.
TGTGTCACGTATTGTATCACACAACGAAATGATTTATTTTATGAGTAAAAATGGTTCAAAAATCTTTCCCAGATGAGGACCCTGACTGTGCCACTGATTTATTTGTTGACTAGAATGTACCGATAAACAGCGGAACTTCTCTTTAACGAACTTTTCTGCTAACCTTGACTTTGAACACCATTTACATGTAAACTAATCTCCATATTACAAAAAATATACCATATATAACGAAGTTTATTTTACTTTCGTGCATGAACAAAAAAAATGTCTCCAAAATTTTTTTTATTTTACTCCCACTAACAGAGTCTAAGATTCATCTTGTACAAAAAATAAATGAGTAAATGAAAATAAAATAAAAACTGTTAAAAAAATTCCCTTTATAATAATTTTATGCAAATAATAATAATAAAATAAAGACAAAGAAAACATAAAAAAATAGAAGAAGAAGAAATCAAACTGTGTTTTTAGGGTAAAATTATTTTGTGTAAATAAAAAAAAAAAATTACGACAATAAAATTGGCTCTATTAATCCAGAACTATCCCCTTCTGGTTCAGAAAAGAGAGAGAATGAACAGTTTAGTTTCCTTAGGTCTTTAAGAATTATCGTTCATATAAATAAAAATTGAATGCAGGGATATATTAATGAATTCGAAAATGTATACTCAGACACCAGCGACGTGGTGAATCTACATCTACATCTATATTTATAGCCTCAATAGCGCAGATAAAGTCATAATTACCACAAAAAATATTTCAACTTATATGACAAAACAATGAAAATATTACACATTACTCCAACATCAAAACTATTTGTTTTCTTTCCTTTACATAATGCACTTTCTCTCTCCCCCCCCTTTCAAAAACGAAAAAAAAAGTTTTACTTTTCCCCCACTTAACTAACCTAAAATTCACCTTATACATATAAAAAAAACTGTGTAAAAAAATACATTTTATAATAGTTCTGTATAAATGATAATAATAAGAGAATAGAAAGTAAAAAACAAAGCCAGCTCAAAAAAAGATATCAAAATGTCTTTTAAGGCTGTGTAAATAAAAATCTAACTTCGTGATAATAAAATTGCCTCTATTCGGAAAAACAGTTATTTCAATCAGTGATTCCTAAATGTTTATGTTCTCTTAACCCTTTCCGGCACCCTGTGCCCAGTCTGGGATACCTAATTTTAATTCCAAACTTGCAAACGGCACCAGTAAGATTTTCGAAAAAAAATTGCGTTTACAATAAAATCTTAAATTAGGGGTTTCAAAATAGCTAAAAAAATCGTTTGTGAATTCCGTTGTCAGACGATAATTTCTCATTTTGCTAACAGATTTCGCCCGTGCCGGAAAGGGTTAAAGAAATCCATTTTGCTAGGCGTACCCCAAGACTTTTTAAAAATGTAAGAATCATGAATAGAAAAATGAAAAAAAAAATGTTAGAATGTAAAAAAAAAAAGAGCTTTAATTCTGCATTTAATGAAAATGCTACGGGTAACAAACTGTTTAATGGTAAGAAAGCTCTTTTTCACCCTTAAGTTTTTCAAAGATATTTAGTGTAATCTTGCTGAAGCAGAGTTGTAAATGATCTTTAGAATTTATTGCGATTTAAAATTTTGTTGTTTTTAAAACAGTAAATAATACGAAAACTTCTTTTCACTGACTTATTTCACTGCATTATTATAAAACGTACTGCACTGTAAATGCGTATATTCTTATTATTATAAAACTCCCTATTCAAAATAGCTGAAAGATAAAATTCAAGAGAATTTTTTAAGGAAAACTAATGTTTTGAAGTGCTTTCTAAAATTGGAGCAAAACTGGAGTAATTAGGGTTTGAATCGGGCCCCACCAGTGGCTGAGAGGTTCTGACCTCTCAACTGGTAGACGGCAGGTGCTGGGTTCGAACCCAATCGCGGCTGTCGGCCTAACCGTTCGGAGTTTTCGTGGTTTTCTTCGAACCTTGCTTGAATACGGGTTAAGTTCCCTTAGAAAGACCCCCACGAAGGGCATTACCCCTTGGTCCTATATCCCTAGTGTAGATAATCGGACGAAAAAAAAAACCAAACCAGGGTTTGAATCAAGTTCAAGTTGAATATTGGATAGAAAAATACAGATTTATCCCACTTTTCATTTTCTCCCATTAAACAGTAAATAAAAATCTGCAATATAAGTGAATGCTTAATATTTGAATATTAAGAAAATGAATTTTTATCAGAAATAATTTTAAAAGAGGAAAAATGAATAAAAATAACGTATTCTGTTGGGTTCTAAACGGAATATTATCAAGAAGCGATTTTAAAACCAGAAAACTTTTCCCAGAAAATTTCCATAAGCAAGAAAGAAAAAAAAATCCATGTAATTTCAAAATTTGAGGCCAAAATTACATCTTATTTTGACTCTTCGAAGATAATTTTGACAAAGGCATAGAATCATAATGTTTTCTGTTTAGGTTATTATTCCGATTCATTTAAATATTTCGTTTCGGTACCGCTTTTTGTATCCTTAAATAAATGTTTTCAATTCAATTTTGTATTTCGTTCCATCAATTTTTTCTTCTAGTTACCAGTTTATTTTTAGCAGCTCAATTAATTTTTCTGTATACGAATTTTCCAGTTTAACTTTTGGCATGCCTTATATAAAGAGTTAAAAAGTCATGTAAATGATGCCAATGATCTGTATTTTAATTTTCTTCTTAAGTAATTGAAATTCTAAAAACTGATTTTTTTTTTTTACAATTTGGAAAATAATTGTTGTCTTCATTAGAGAACTGGGAAATCTGAAGTATATCTGAATCTTTTTATTTGTCGAATTCTTAAACTTATTTTATTTTATTCGTTTTCTGATTGGTCCATATTTAATGCTCAAAAATGGAATACTTCTGTTGCCACGATGACAAAAAAAAAGTAATAAAAAAGATTAAATAATAATTTGAAACCAAATTGTGATAAAGATTTCAAGCAAATTTTATTTAAAAGTGCATTTTTTTTCTCTACGCAACGGTGTAAAAATTAAAAATGTGCGATGTTTAGAAGTTTTAAAATTTGCAGTTCCGAAAATTGTAAAACTAAAATTTCATTTAAAATTTCTTTATAATAGGTCCAGGAATATTAATGTTTAATCCATGTCGTACGTAATATGAGGCGTTCAGAAATTACTCTGATTAACTCCATCAAATAAAAATGCACATTTTAAACATTTAAAGTTGTATATCTATAAGCGACTGTTTTTTTTTAAATCATTGTTCTAGAAATATTAATATTTAAGGCATGGCGTACGTAATATATGATTCGTTATGATCATCATAAAAATGATGTTTATTATAATTATTAATTTAAATAGAGAATTTATTTATAAGTCTTTAAAATTTTAATGTTTGAAAATATCGTTTTCCAAATAGTCGTTGTAATTTGTTAAATTACGATATTGTAATCTTTTTTTAAAATGGTGTCATTTGACACCGCTAGAAATAGCGTCAATATAGATAATACAATCATTAAACTAATATGATCTCAATACATCGTGTGTTAAAAAAAAAAAAAAAAAAAAAAAAAAAAAAAAAAAGATTTTTTCTTTTTATTTTCCTTTTATCGTTACAATAATAAAGTATTGGATTCGTGAAAATTTTAGATTTCAGGTTTTCCACAGATTTACACATTTTATAAAAATATTTTAACTGTTTGGATCGAAAGTGGAGAAGTCATTTCGGTTCAATTTCGAAATATAAAAACAATTTTCGCCCAGTATCGGTTTTCTTTTGATCAGTAATAATGTTCTTCACGATCAGGCCCCATTCGGAATTAACGCCCTTTGTTTCGTAAGTTTTTTTTTTTTTTTTTTTTTAAATGCAAATAAGTTTATTGGAATAGAGTAAATTCAAATGTTCATGTCATATGTAAAATAAAATAATAATAAATACAATATATATATATATATATATATATATATATATATACATATATATATATATGTATATATATATATATATATATATACACTATATTGCCATTGATTATGGGACACTTGCGATTTTAGACATTTTACTAAATATCTAGAAAAATACATGAGGAATCATCTCGAAACTCTTAGTGTATAAATATAATAGTATACGTCATACATCTCCGTGAAGATTTTTTACCGAAACGCCATAGGGGACCGTCAACAAATTAAAAAAGAATGAATATCTTTTGAATAACCCTGTCAAAACTAATGTAGCAAAAGCGCTCAAACTCTAGATTATGATTGAATGCCTTATTGTAATACACTGTGTTCATTTTTATGCAAATAGCATGCACACTCGCAGAGTAATTAAGGTTTTTATAAAAATGGTCCCAAATTTTTCCAAGTTTTTCCATTATAATTTTCAGAGTTCTTAATATAAAATAATATTTTTTTCAGAAAATATGGCAAACAACATTGCACACAGTACCCTGTAATCAGAATTAAAAAATAATAAAAATTGTATGAAAAATGAGTAGGTTTACTATATAATTTTTTACTGCGCATGCGTCAAAGATATCAAAATTTCATTTGCATATTATGTTAGCTAAATGTATAGAGCAACTTTTGTAAAAGTCTCAAAATCATAGCTTGAAAATTCTGAAAGTAATCGTCTATAGAAAAAGAACAAAATCCGTTGTTTCCAAAATGAAGCAAAAAAATGAGGGATTTTATCCAAATGCAGTAGTACATCCCGTATTCTGTATTCTATATTGACACTAATCAATGAATATATGGATACAACCCCTCTTGTTTTTGCTTCATTTTGAGAATAACGGATTTTCGACTTATTCAATTGACGATTATTGTCAGAATTTTCAAGTTATGATTTTGCGACTTTCACAAAAGTTGCTCTATACATTTAGCTAACATAATATGCAAATGAAATTTTGATATCGTTGACGCATGCGCAGTAAAAAATTATTTAGTAAATCAACTCATTTTTTATACAATTTTCATTATTTTTTAATTTTGATTACAGGGTACTGTGTGCAATGTTGTTTGTCATATTTTCTGAAAAAAATAATATTTTATATTAAGAACTCTGAAAATTATAAGGAAAAAACTTGGAAAAATTTGGGATCATTTTTATAAAAACCTTAATTACTCTGCGAGTATGCGTGCTATTTGCATAAAAATGAACAAGGCATATTACAATAAGGCATTCAATTACAATCTAGAGTTTGAGCTCTTTTGCTACATTAGTTTTGACAGGGTTATTCAAAAGATATTCATTCTTTTTTAATTTGTTGACGGCCCCCTTTGGAGTTTCGGGAAAAAATCTTCACGGAGATGTATGACTTATACTATTATATTTATGCACTAAGAGTTTCGAGATGATTCCTCATGTATTTTTCTAGATATTTAGTAAAATGTCTAAAATCGCAAGTGTCCCATAATCAATGGCAATATAGTGTATATATATATATATATATATATATATAATACCATTAAAAGTAGACAAGATTCACCAATGGATTTTATCATTAAAACAATAAACCAAAACGAAGAATTAGAATTGAATTGAATTATAATAAAATAAAAAAATAGTGTAACGAGTAAATCTGAAAAAAATAAATAAATAAATAAAATGAATGCAAATAGAATTTGTAGCTCCAAAAGCAGAATCATCAGGCCCCAAATGCTCTGGAACTACAAATGAAGAGTGCGGTTTCATCCACGTATTAGCCATGAAACAGCAAAATAATAAGTATTTGGGGCTACCAGCACACAAAAACCAAATTATTAAACAAGGAACAAAGATATTTTACAAAAAGGAGTTGAAAGTAAGTAAAAATAATAGTTATCCATAACAAACAAAAAAGATAAAGCTGAATGGAAATATAATTGAACCGGAGAAAATAATTAATAATCGATATTAACATAAAATTAAATTAATAAAATAATTAAAATTAGAATTAGGAGATAACATTCATATAAACATATAACTTAAAATACCATTTTGTTACTTTAATCAGTAACATTTATTGTGACTTTACATGGTAAAAACTCATTATCTTAATATAGGATAATAAAAATTAAAAAATAAAATAAAATAAAAATTTAAAAAAAATAATAATAATAAAAATAAATAAAATAAAATAAAAATAAGTAAAAATTAAAAAATAATAATAATATTAATAATAGTAATGATATTATTAATAATAATACCAAAAATTATATCAATAACATTAAAATTAATTTGATAATTAAAATATAGCTATTTAACTATAGATATAACTAGACAAATACCCATATATTGGTGTCAATTAAACAGTTTAAAATAATGTTAAAATGAATAACCCACTCTCAATATATATATATATATATATATATATATATATATATATTATTAACCTTTGCGTTTTTATCCAGAAAAATATATAATATTCTATGTTCCGTAAATTTGAATTCGTATGTGCGTGTAAGGTGTGTTTGTGGGTGGGGGGGGGGGGGGGGGGGCAACGAATATGATGGATTCTGAAGGAAATACAGTAACTGAGACAGGATATGTGAGGTCATGTTCCATGTACATAGCAAACATTGAAGGCCGAATTACCTAATTACAAAAATGTGAGCAAAGAAAGGATTTTTTTGTTTTGTTTGTTTCTAAATTGTGGCAAGAAAATGATACATTTCTTAGTTATCTGAATAATTGATGACGCTACATACAGCTTAAAGTGCATAAAATATATTTCAACAAAGCAAATATATTACTTTGTATATGAAGTTAAAATGTATTCATTTCTAAATACAAGTACGGAAACATTTTCATCTTTAAGCATGCAAAAACTCGTTAAAGCATTCTTACTCAGATTCCCGAGAATCTAAATATATTCTGAATTAAATTAAAACAGCTTTTTACAGAAAATACTGACAAAGTAGTTATTTTAAGAGGGCTGATCACTCAGCTTCGAAATTTTCCTCCGTAATGTTAAGTCTATGGGTATTTGATGCATTCTTATATTCAAAATATCTTCCCCGGGAAATTAATATTTTTATTTCTTTTTTCTACATTCTTATCTTAAAGAATGCCAATTTTTCTTAGTTTTCAAAATATTTCTAAAATTAATGCTTAATTTAATATTTAATGCTTTAAAAAATGACGTAAAGTTTTAACACTTCATATATAATTATATATATACTTTAGAATAATTTTAAAATCTAAGTAAAACATACACATCTTTTAAAAAGTGTACGCAAAAAATAGCAGTTAAAAATATTAATTTCCCGAGGAGATATTTAAATATACGAATGAATCAAACAAATCGTGATTGAGAATCTTTCTAGAAAGTTTTACGCTTATTTCTCAAATTAAACTTTCGAACTTTTTAGAAAGCGTTCATAACAAGTATTTACAACCTAAAAGTAACCAACCACCACACCATATTTCAAGTTTTTAGCTCAAACAATACCACAGAAATCACAATTTTAGAACTTTTTTGCTTCTGCACCACATTAAGGGTGTATTCGAAAAAATATTTTTCCACCCTCACCCAGCTCGAAATTTTCCGATACATTTTCAGACTAACTTTTAAACGTAGAAACACGGAATTTGCTGACAAGATTTTTGAAAAGATGTATAAGATTTCATTTTTCACTCAATTCATTACAATTTCATTTTCTCAGTATGACCATTTTTTTCGTTTCCAGATCTTCCGCCTTGGAAAATTCGGCACAAGACGCCAACTTTGACAGCATTTTTTGCCTTTATTTAAAAAAAAAAAAAAAAAAAAAAAAAAAAAAAAAAAAAAAAAAAAAAAAATCGACAAGCACGGCACGTTGTGTAGCTTCTAAATAAGAGAATTTGCCAGTTTGATGTGTTTGAGAGCAAAAATGAATTTAAAAATAAATCAGAAAAATAGTTTGGATTGGAATATAACCAGTGTTCTCACTGGCACTCGCCATTGCGCCAAATTGCGACTAAATTCTTCATTTGGCGAATAAACAAGCGATTAGATTCGCCAAAATGCTAGAGCTCAGTTTTTGCATTTTCTTTCTTTTGTTTTTTTCATGTGTGTGTTTAATATTTTTATTTTTTTAATATATTTGTATGATAACATATTTTTAATATATAACAGATAGTTGAATTTAGATTAATAACAATCGTTGTCGCAGTTATAAAAGCTTAGGTTATTTTAGAACATCTTGAGGAAAAAAAAAATAAAGCGTACATTAAAGGATTAAAGATATTTTTTTAGCGCTACACGGCGAATCTATTTGGCTAATATTTTTTTCATTTGGCGAATGTTTTTTATCTTTAATTAGCCAAATTACTAACGTTGGTCAAATGCCAGCGAGAACACTGAATATAACCCTTAAAATAATTTCCCGAACATTAAAACCAAGAAGCGGTTGTCATTGAATAGTAATCGAGGACAATAAATGAACATGTTATTGATATTAATATATAAGGGAAAATAATAACATTAGGGAAACAACACACACACATACAAAGTAACAGCATTTAAGCAAAAAAAAAAAAAAATATATATATATATATATATATATAAGTTTTAGAGAAATGTTTACTGTTATTCGGATGTAAGTTTAATCGATGAGAATTCATCCCATAAATTTCAAAGCAAAATACTTAATTAATTAATTATTATTAATTAAACTATCTCAGTTCATTTTTCATAATTTAAGAATGCTATCCGTTCAAATAATATGCTCCATTTATGAGAGAGAAAAAAAAGGTTCGATTCTTTGCTTTCCAGAATGAATATATGAAAATTCCACTAATATACTCTGTAAAAAAAAAAAAAAATCCAGAAACGTTCCTGGGAAAAAATGGGCAGCTGGGTTGCCTATTATTTCTTGAAAATGACGAACTTTATTGTGTAGTTTTGAAACGCTCCCCAGAAAAGGCAGTAAGGTTCCTGTGAAATACCAGAAACGTTTCTGTCGACAACAAAAACATTACTGATATTTCACAGGAACCTTAATGCCTTTTCTGGGGAATGTTTCAGAAGTGTCCAGTAAAGTTTCTGCTATTTTTCAGAAACGTTATGTATAAACGCAATCAGGAACATTTCATATTAGATTTCACTAAATTTTATCTTATTAATATTTTTTTATTTATTTATATATATTTTTTTTTTACATTCATTAGATTCGATGCCAAAATATATTAATCCATTTTCAAGGATTTAAAAATATTACTCTTTTCACTGTAGGAAAATATTATTAATCATTTAAATTGTTAGTCAATTTAAATTGTTAGACATATGCATACAAATAATATCTGGGATTATTATTTTATGTTATTTTCATAGAGTCAGTATAATTCAAAACAGTATTTTTCCTCCTTTCAACATTGTAAACAAGATAAATATTATTTTCAAATCGACATCCCCCCCCCCTATTTATGAATATTTTCTATGCTTTATAAGGTAAAACATCACAAATTTTTATATTTTGTTTCTACTTCAAGAAAAATGTGCACAAACACAAATCCAAAACAAACATTCGAAGCATATTTAAAATTTCTAATAACACTGATTTTTTTTTCTTTTATTCTGAATGGTGAAATTAAAGTGATCATTTATATATGATTTTATATCGTTCGAAATTATTCTGCTGTAAGATATTAAAATTAAGGGACGAAAGCTATTTTTGTCACCTTTGGCTGTACTTTTGTTCTTTTCCAATTTGCTGACAGTCCCTTATGAGATTTAGGGAGGGGGGGGGGGAATCTTCGAGGAAATATATGACCTGTACTATGTTAACGCATCTGGAGTTTCAGAATAATTCCACGTGAATTTTTCTAGATATTTAACAAAACGTCTAAAATTGCAAAGTGGCCGGTCACCTTAGGCCATATAGTGTATATACAGGATATGTGGACGTAAAGAAACGCAATTTCTATAAATTTGGATTTTGAAAGAACACATTGGTTTAAATTTGTCTATGTTTGAATAAAATATTACATTGGAACCTCACCCAGTATCATCATTATCCTAGATTCTGTCAAATTATAATTTCACAAGAAATTGCAATATTTTAAAACATTTTTCTGCGTGTCTTTACCCCACTGATTGCAGGTAAAAATCCCAATGAAGGGGTGAAGTGCTTTTTTATTTAACAGGCCAACTGAAAGTTTTAAAGAAATGCAATCGAAGTAAACTACACGGCATTTAGAAGCTATACTTTTACAAGCTTTAAAACCTTTTTCATTCGTTTTCAATGTTAAGACTCTTAAAACATTATCATTTTCCGCGATAAAAACAATTACAAACTTTTGAAGCTATCTATATATTATCTATATATCCATTTATTTGTGTCAATATAGCATGCACAATATTGCACTTACTACTATATTTGGATAAATCCCTCATCTATTTGCTTCATTCTGGAAATAACGGGTTTTGAGCTTATTCTATCAACGATAATTTTCAAGCTCTGTTTTTAAGACTTTTACAAAAGTTACTCTATGTATTTAGCTAACATATTACGCAAATTACATTTTGATTGCGATCACGTAGGCGAAGTGAAACATTATTTAGTAAACCTGCTCATTTTTTATACAATTTTTAATAGTTTTTAATTCTGATTACGAGTATTGTGTACAATATTATTTGTCAAATTTCCTGAAAAGAACTTTTTTTTATATTTAGAACTCTGAAAATTATAAGCAAAAAACTTGGCAAAATTTGCGACTGAATTCATAAAAACCTTAATTTCTTTACGAGTATACATGCTATCATCATAAAAATGAATCAATTTATTACAATAAGCCACTTAATCATAAGCTACAGTTTGAGCGCTTTTGCTACATTAGTATTGACAAGGTTATCCAAAATATTTTTGTTCATTTTCAATTTGTTGACAGACCCCCCCCCCCCCCCTGTGAGATTTAGGAAAAACATCTTCGCGGAAATATATGACCTAAACTATCCTGTTAAAGCACCTAGAGTTTACGAATAATTTCTCATACATTTTTCTAGATATTTAGCAAAACGACTAAATTCGCAAGTGGCCTGTTACCTTTGGCCATATAGTGTATTGAAAATTTATAAAAACTAAAAACATTCCAAGTTTTTTTTTTTTTTTTTTTTTTTCCCAGTTACAAATTTTCGATGTGTGAACTTTTCGTAACACGTCTAACTCCTACTCTGTAATCAAGTTCGTTGCACACATTTGCCAGTTTTGGTTTTGCACATTAAAACTCTAAATAATGCAGCAATGATGCACTGTAAAATGTACAAGGTGCATAATTATTTTGTATACTTTACGCGTTTTCTGCGAAGAAAATATTTTTTCCTTCTCTTAAACAAATTCATAGACAATTTTAGTAATATGCACCCCCCCCCCCCCCTCGCTCATCTTTTTCTCTAGAAGAATGCAAACCTTTTAACAAATGTTGGTAAGAAGATAGCATTATATATTCTATAAGGTTAGTTGGTTACTGCAAATGAAGAAACAAGGAAATAGGGGTTAGAGCATTATTTTAGGTGGGGCATTTGTAAACAAACGATGCGCAACGCCTTACTTCCTTTTCATTAAGGCTTTTACGGGCCACTACAAGTCGTCTTTTCGCATTTTCTTAATTGTAGTCAGAACAAATACTAATTGCATTATGATGAATCTAAGTAAATGCGAAATAATATTCAAATTTACAACCTGGAATTTTTTTATAGCATATATTTCTTTTTAATAGCACACTAAAATAAACAAAGAGCATACATAGAAAGAAAAATAAAAATGGGTTACTATGAAAGACGGTGTATAATGAATGTTGTACAACAGTCTACCGGCCCATTATAAAGATTTATGTACAAAAGATGAAATATGAGCTATTTTTAATGAATATGGCTTTAACGAGAATAAGTATAAATGTGCGTCACGAACCAATACCAATTTGACAACATCAATACAGAAATGTAACTTGTAAAGATTAGAGATCGGCAACGGACAGTTACTTTGTGTCTAACCCGGGCTTAGTATTTTTTAGAAGACTCGTGCCAGCCGAGATCAGGCTTGCATTGTTTTTCTACATATAGTCAAGCCGGGCCAGAACTGATTTAATTGTTCTCAAGATGTGTACGGCAGACAATATGATTTATAAATGTATTAATAGCGATAGAGAATTTATGTTAACGTAATCTTTGGATATATACTTAATAGTGGTTCTTAAATTTACTTCTCAAAAACGCGAAAGTTTGACGCTTTTTCTAACTAATTTTGAACTGTAAAGGTATAAAATTGACAAGTTTGACTATTGAAGGGATTTGAAAACGAATAGAGTTTTCCATTTTTTGGAAAATAAAATACTTGTATCTATTTGTTGAGATGTAAGAGATTCTTGTTACGTGGTAGCAGATTTTTCTCCCTTCCCATGATGTCACTTCCGGAAATTCGATTCTAAACGCTAACTTTGACAGTATATATATTTTTTTAATTGCTTGTATCAAAAATGGATAAAGCCATTCGATTACATAATTTCTGAATAAACCACTTGCTAATCTTATGCATTTACGAAAAGAAATGAATTCAGAAATGTATCAGAAAGTAGCTCCTATGGATTTAAGAAAATCTTTAATAAAATGATATAGAAATATTTTCAAATATCTACTTTTTATTATACAGCTTCAAAAGTTATGATGCTTTTAACTTTTTTTTCTTTTATTCTAATATATACATATATTAACTTATTAAGATCAGCAGAATTATATATATTTTATTACTAGTTTTATTTTATTTCTAAATTTCATTTATTTTATTTTAAAATCAAATTTAAAGTAATTTTATAACTTATACAAAAATGGATTTACCCCCAATGGATTACCACGGAAAAAACATATTATACAACTGAACCAAACTTAATAATACTCTGTAGTAGCACCCTTTAAGCCTTAAATGCCTGATTTTAAAAAAATAAAATAAAAATGCTTTTCGGTTTTCATTTCTTAAATAAATCAAGGAAAAAATATTTTTGAAAAATCATATATAGTTTAAAATATGGTTAACGACTAAGAAATATGTTGTTGACAATCGGTCACACTGGACTTTAATTGAAAAAATAATTTTCCTTGATATAATTGTATGATATTAAACACAAGTGAATTTTAAGAACTATAATTTGAAAAAAAAAATTTTACTTGCTCACTGTAGAATAAAATAGGGTATTTCGCAAGCTTCCAAACGAAACAGAAAGCACATACAACAACAACAACAATAATAATAATAATAATTTTTAAACAGCACTATTGCTGCCATCTACGTGTTGAAAATTGATTATTTTCAGAATGTATTTTATTGCAACATTAGTCATTAAAAGCTTTAATATTATTCTAATATAATTTAGAAGGCTAAATTGGTTATGTTGTCGAAAGGCAACACGCAACATTTAGGGGTCAAATCAGGTTCGGTTTAGTATTAAAAAGAGGGATATTGTTTTAATGTTCTCAATATTCATCGATCACTCCAAGATCAGTGTTATTTTCGTCAAAGACAAGGAGCATTTTTCTTCAATGTCTGAGAGCCTCTTTTTAATATAAAACATCGTAGATTTTCCCTTTTTGCTAACTCTTTTTATCTAAAACATAACTGAAAATCTTAAATATGAAATATAAATCAATTTGCTCTTTTACAAATTATGCGATTTGTTATTTTATGGAGAGACAACTGAAAAGTGTATCTAGATATGGCATCTGGAAAATATTAAGATAAACTGTATTCCTTCCATTTCTCCGTTTGTCAGTGCTATCATAAGGAAAGGACTTATTTACATTTCCTGATGGCCGAACAATCCTTTCAGCACTAAATTGGTTATCTACAGAGCCGATGTGGGGGGTACTCAAACTGTCAAGAGATATTGGTAGAAAGATATATATAAAACAGAACACGGTCAAAATTGTTCAACTTGGGTGGGCTACTTTTAATGAAGACACAGTGAACCCCACTTATAACGAAGTTGAGAAAATTATTTATTAGTAGCTGCATGGGAACCCAATTTGTTGCATTCATACTGCATGAAGCATTTCGATTTTTTTAAGGAAAAGGAGCATCTTTTTGCACATTTACAAAATAAATAGAACAATTATTTTGTCAATGACTAAATTTCAAGTAAGAAATCATACTTACAACCTAGGTTAAAAATATTATGGAAGTTACATTTTAAATTACGTTAATGATGGAAAATGTCATTTTCCAAAAGTATATTATACTTTTGCTTTTTAAATTCGGAGCTGGCGGAATGAAAAGGATGTCACCTCAACGAAGCAAATGAAAATGTTTTTAGATTTTTTTAAATTGAACGCTTTACAAAAAATATACGTACAGTGGCGGTCAAACGTTTCCGGCCAGTTAGTTTCTTCGACTTATTTACCAAAAGGTTTCAGCAAAGAAGAAGCACAATTGCTTCAAAAGTTAGGGATATGTGAATAACCTCTGACCACGTGATAATTTTGATTGGATACTGAATATGCTTCATGCAAAGGGATAAAATTCGAAGTTCGCGTGTGCAAAAGTTTCCGGCCACTTATCATTCTTTGGTTTTTTTTCTATCGGTAAACTGTTTTTTGGTTGTGTTTATGAATGAATCAACGTGTATAGCATAGTCTGAATTCAAAATTGAAAAGTTCAACAATTATTGTTCACAAATGAGCGATTAGTTTATCGCTAAAAGGCCAATCTTCTGGGATATTGCTGCAAAGTTATCGATCGGTAAAATCGACCGTAAACGATATTTAAAAATTATATAAAAATGGCCATGGCCTTCAGGACTTTCAGAGGTCCGGGAGATCCCAGAAAATTACTATTCCTGTGGACAGAATTATCAGGAGAAAAACAATTGATAATCTGCATAAAAATTCCGCTGCAATATACTGAGATTTACGGAATGAAAATATTGCTCAAATAAGTCCGTATACCATATTAACATGCTGACGTGATGCATAACTTTATGGAAGAGTCGGTTAAAAAATTTTCAGAGTTAAAAAAAATACAAACGTACCCGATTGGCGTATTCCAAAAAACACAAAGTCTGGTCAAGTGAAAACTGGAAAAAAGTCCTATTTTTCCATCAATCGAATTCGAAACAGTTTTGGAAGTGATGGCAGACACAACGTCCGATGACCTAACAACAAAAGATATGATTCGACCTATGTGATTCCTACAATGAAGCATGGCGGAGGAGGTAAACGGAAAAAAAGTGACCAGAAAAAAAGTTATCGGAAAAAAGTGACCTAAACTACAAAAGCGGAAAAAAAGTGATACGGAAAAAAAGTGACAAGGAAAAAAAGTGACACGGAAAAAAAGTGACAAGGATTGGTTTTGGAGATTTATTATTGATTTTAGGGATTCATTGGTTAAGTATGAATGGGGGATCGGAGGGGCTCATAATTTAGGTAAATGGGTTTTTCATGCTGAATTAACTGTTTTGGTTCAATTTTTGGATATACGTTCATACTGAAAAGACGCTTGCCTGATTAGTTTTGGGAAGGGACGATTACCCCCCCCCCCCCATCCGTCTTCAATTAGATGAATGGGTTTTTATGCAGAATTATCCAACTTGTGTCAAATTTTCATATAGGTTCTTTTCGATAGGGCTTATATATAGTGTAAAATGCCTGAAGAGTTTTAGGAGTTTAATGGTTAAGTATAGAAGGGGAACGGGAGATAACCTTTCTTAAATTAAATTAATGGCTTTTTACGGATAATTATCCGATTTGCTTCGAATTTTGGACATGGGTTCATTAAGACGTATAAGACGATAAGGCGTATCTCTGATTAGTTATGGGGTTCTTTTGCTTGTTATAAAGGGGGGACAAGCAATTATCTCTTCCTCAAACTACATAAATAGATTTTTATGCAGAATCATCTTATGCATTTCAATTTTTAAACATAGGTTCTTTCTGATAAGGTGAATTCCGGAATAGTTTTAAGGATTTAATGGCTAAGTATAAAGGGAAGATGGGGGAAACCCCTCTTAAATTAAATAAATGGCTTTTTATGCAGAATTATCCGATTTGCTTCGAATTTTGAACATGGGTTAATTATGATAAGACGTATATCTGATTAGTTATGGGGTTCTTTTGCTAATTAAAAAGGGGGGCGGGTGATTACTACCCCCGGCCTTAAATTAGATTTTAAAAAAATTATGCACACTTATCCGATTTATTTCAAATTTTGGATGTAGGATCTTTCTCATAAAGTAAATTCCTGAATAGTTTTAAGAGTTTGATGGCTATGTATCGAAGGAGATGGCTTTTTGCGCAGAATCATCCGATTTGCTTCAAATTTTCGATGTATATTCATTATAAGAAGGCGTATCTCTGATTAATTATGGGGTTCTTTTGCTAATTAAATAGGGGAAGCGGGCGATTAATCCCCCACTCTTTAAAAAAGATTTTTTTTTTTACAATTATCCAACGTATTTCAAATTTTGGATATAGGTTTTACCTGATAAAGTAAATCCCTGAATAGTTTTAAGGGTTTAATGGCTAAGTATAGAGGGATGAACGGGGGATAACCCACAATTAATCAGGAGTTCGCCTTATCATAATGAACACACATTCAAAATTTGAATCAAATAAGATAATTCTGCGTAAAAAGCCATTTATTAATTTAAGGGGGGTTATCCCCCGTTCCCCCACTGTATACTTAGCCATTAAACCCTTAAAATTATTCTGGGATTCACTTTATGAGAAAAAACATATATCCAAATATGAAATATATCGGATAAGTGAACATAAAAAACAATTTATGTAATTTAGGGGGGGATAATTACCCACCTTAATTTTTAATTAGGAAAATAACCCCATATGTAATCAGGGATACGCCTTATCATAATGAATCTATAATCCAAAATTTGTAGCAAATCCTATAATTCTGCGTAAAAAGTAATTTAATTTAAGGTAGGTTATATTCTATTCCCCTTCAATACTTAGATATCAAATCCTTAAAACTATTCAGGGATCCACCTTATCAGTAAGAACCTACATTTAAAATTTGAAATACATGGGATAATTCTGCATAAAAACCTATTTGTCTAGTTTAAGGGGGAGATAACTGCTCGCTCCCCCCTTTATAATAAGCAGAAGAATCCCATAACTAATCAGAGATATGTCTTATCATAATGAACCTATGTCCAAAATTCTAAGCAAATCGGATAATTATGCGTAAAAAGTTATTAATTTAATTTAAGAAAGGTTATCCCCCGTTCTCCCTCTATATATAACCATTAAAACTCCTAAATCTCTTCATGCATTATATACTATATATAAGCCTTATCGAAAAGAACCTATATTCACAGGGCCCGACTTAGACAGTGGGTGGCCCTGGGGCAAACATTTATTAGAGTGGCCCCTTCTATCTTAAAAATGTTTGTGAATTATACTCAAGTGACTAAAATTAAAATTCAAACCTATTGTATGTATGCATAAATTTCGTACCAAGTACTGATTTCAGTATTTATATTTCACATCTTTATACATAATAACAGAAGATAAATAATTTTAACTATTAATTTTTTTGTGATGTAACTATTACTTTAAGGGAACGTGGGGCAGGGAAGCAAAGGGGGTAGGAGAAAAAAAGACCCCTTAAAATTGAAAAAAAAGAATTTTGGTAATATTTTGCTATTTTATATCATTTGGCCCTCTTTTAACAAGAAACTTTTCTCTCCTTGGGGGGGGGGGGGCCTTCAAACCGGGAGGCCCGGGGCAATTGCCCCGCATGCCCCTGCCTTAGTCAGGCCCTGTATATTCAAATTTGACACACGTTGGATAATTCTGCATAAAAACCCATTCATCTAATTGAGGACGGATGGGGGGGGGGGGTAATCGTCCCTTCCCAAAACTAATCAGGCAAGCGTCTTTTCAGTATGAACGTATATCCAAAAATTGAACCAAAACAGTTAATTCAGCATGAAAAACCCATTTACCTAAATTATGAGCCCCCCCCGATCCCCCTTTCATACTTAACCAATGAATCCCCAAAATCAATAATAATTCCCCAAAATCAATCCTTGTCACTTTTTTTCCGTGTCACTTTTTTTCCTTGTCACTTTTTTCCGTGTCACTTTTTTTCCGCTTTTGTAGTTTAGGTCCCTTATTTTCCGATAACTTTTTTTCCTAGATTCGGCGGAGGACACGTTATGCCATGGGGAGCATTTTCTTCAAAAAGTGTCGGTCCTTATTTGAAATCCACAGCCAGGTGAATGATACAATGTATAAGGATATCTTGCAAGACTATTTTCTGCCTTATTAGAGAAAAAAATTTGGTCGCAACTATTTTTCTTAACATGATAACGACATAAATAATGTATGCAAACTTCGATAAGCAATGGTTTTCGCACAAAAAATTTCGTTTTCGAAATGATCAGCCCAAGCGCCCAACATGAATCCAACAGAAAATCTTTGAAAAGAAGTTGACAAAAGTCTGTGAAACTATAAATATCCCAACTCAGCCGGAATTTCGCCAAAATTGCAAGAAATGTGGGAAAAACGTATCATAGACGATCTTTAACCGTTGATTGTATAAATGACACGTGCTGCGTCGCAAATTAATAAAGCTAATAAAATAGTAATACGATAAAATACTAATTGTAAATGTTGTTGATCACTGTAATTTTCTATTACAATACCACTTTTTTACAAACTTGTGAAGGTGGCCGGAAACTTTTAAGAACATGCGTTTTCCTTTATACTTAATTTTGTCAGTTAAATTTATTGATATTTACATGTTCTTCTATAAGTTAGTTCCTAACTATTATGTCAATAAAATGTATAAATATCACTTTGAGATTCCTCTTCATATGGATATATATTTACAAATTAACTGAAAAATTTTTGCTGGCCGGAAACTTTTGACCGCCACTGTATGTACTTCATTTTTACAACTTTTTATGTAAAACATAATTGAATATCTTAAATATAAAATATAAACCAATATGCTCTTTCAGAAATTATGATGATTTATAATTTTATGAAGAGACAATTATTTTATGGGGATATGAGAAGTTAAATTTCTGGGTAGAAAGCACTTATAATCGAGATTTTTTCAATCATTAAAAAAAAACATTCTTTATCATTAATTTAGAAGTAAATAACGTAAATACAGGGGCAAAAATCTTTCGTATTTCGGCAAATTTCTGATAAATATTATTTAAATGCTCCTTCCCTAAAATCTCTTTGGAAGAAAAACTTCTAAGCAAAATTTAAACAATATTATATTTTTTTTCAAATGTACTCTATTTTTTATTTTATTGCAACAATAATCACATAATGCTCCATCCTTCTCCAATTTACTTATTTTCATTTTATAATCTCGTGTTTAAACATATCCTCCAGAAACTAGAAAAAATTATAGTGAATTAACACATAACACAATAATTTATAGTGAATTTAACACATAACTAATGATTATGACGACAAATAAATAATAGAATAAAAAACACGTTAAAGCATATTTATTTTTCCTGTGCCTCACGTGTGTTCACATCTACCCCACTGGTGGGGCACATGTGAACAATTTTTTGAATTAATAAAAGTAGTAAAAAAGAAGAAAGAAAAACTATACAAATGATTTTTTAAAATATACTATTTAAAAAACAACGTTTTGTTTACTATATTCAATAGTTTTTGTTTATAGAAATTAACATATCTATGAGAAAAAGCTTTATTTATGTGAATTGTTCATATGTGCCCCAGTCTCCCCTACATCTTAAATAGTTTGAGGAGGATATCAAGTTTTATTTGCCTTTATCACATTTCTTATAATGGATAGCTGCCAGCCTTTCTTTCGCCGCCCCCCTTCCCAAGTCACTAATTAAATGGGGATTAAAAAATGCAGAGAATAACTGACATATTTTATTTTTTATTTTGTTTTGTTTTTTTGTTAGGAGCTAAAAAAAAGAGTTCTGCGGAGAAGAAAAAAAATAGAAAGCGCATTGAAATGCAACTCTGGACACATGAAATCAAGTATATTTAAAATAAGTTTCCCCCTCCTAATAATTATAACTCTTCAACGATTACCAATCATAAGCACGTGCCTGAAATAACAACAAAACCTAGCATACTTTCGGAATTTTCACCGATTTCTAACGCGTTTACTACAATGATTCCAATACATCAAGAAAGAACAAAGGTGGAATGAATTCTGACACCGACTCGATTCGACCGGGACTAAATACTCAAACACATGCAGTATCACGGATAATTTTAGCACAGAATTCTGAACTCCATTGAGCAAAATGCATTTTGTCACTAGGCAGTTTCCTTCCGTAGATTCACAGAACTTAGAAATGTATTTTACTCAGTATTTAAGTTTAGAATAACTGAAATCTACTATAGTAAACTTGTTTAATCAAACAATTTTTGATAAACAATTGAAAGCTGTATGATAAAACTGATCGTAACTAAAGTTGATGATTTATTATTTTCTATTTTTTGAGGGACCGTATACATGTATACGGTCAAGTATCGCCTTCAGATTTTAGAACGATCATGCCTCATTTATTCTAAATAAAAATTTCATTTCTATCATCTATCTTGAAAGGCTAAATACGAGTTAAAATATGTTCGGCTAGTATGTCAATATTAAGAAGCGAATTTCGCAGCTTGGGCGAGAGAACAGTTAAAATTATTAAAGCGAAACAGTTATGCGTTAATAGCAGTAACGATACCCAGCTCAAAATCTATAAACAAATCGCTAATTGATAAAAATTTCAGAATAAAGGAAATGACAGGTAAGAAATTTTCAACTGTTATTAAATTATTAACAGTCAAACAACACAAGTTGCCATTTTCATAGAACCTAGGCATAGTTTCTCAGTTTTTCTTTTAGGTATTTGCAAATAAAAACTTATGGTTAAAAGTGAATGAAAACTTATCAATTTATCTTGATCGAGTTATCGATTAAAAAACGATAAAAAGTCCATGCTTCAAATTATAAACTTTTAATAATACTAAATTTTTCAAAAACAGTTCAATCGACAACATAAGTGCGAATTGTGATTGGAATTTCATAAAACATTATAAAATAAAAAAGTAAAGAAATACAATTTTGTTCTTCATATCATGCTTAAAGAACCAACATTTGTTTAGTTAATTTTTCAATATTTTATCTCTCATTAATTAGTCTTTAAAAATCGATGAATATCGTGCTGAATTTACGTAACTAATAAAATTATTGTTTTGCAACGGAACTTTAAAAAGTTAGGTTCAATTTTAATGCGTAGATAACTCTCTATGACAAAATTAACCAGATACGATCGCATAGAAACTTTCGATGAATTAAAAAGTTCTATTCGTTTCTTCTATCATAAATCGAACTAAAGTCATGGGGAGTGTACTTTACAAGTATTTTAAAGGTTTAACTGTTTAAATATAGGGTAGATGTGCCAGTAATGGACACCCCTTTATGTTTTTGGTTCATAAAAAATAACTAATAAATATTTAGCTTTAATTATTATTTTTTAAATTCTCCCTTGCATGTTTAATAAATCTGGGACACTTTTAATCAAACCAATCAAGAGGCAGAAAATAATGTTTCAAATTTTTGCTGTTTTTCAGCGAAAATCTTAACCTTTTCCGGCACACTGTGCCCAGTCCGGGATACCTAAGTTTAATTCCAAACTTGCAATCAGCACCAGTAATATTTCAATAAAATTTTGCTTTTACAATGAAAGGTTAAATAAGTGTATTCTCAATTTCTAAAAAAGCCGTTTTTAAATTTCGGTGACAGTCGATAGCTTCTCATTTTACAAACAGAATTTGCCCGTGCCAGAAAGGGTTAATGAATGATGCTAAAAGCTGGTTTCTTCATATTTTCTTTATTTGCTTGCAAAATTTGAATGTTTTTGTTTAATTTTATATACTAAAGGCAATTTACAAAATTTCATTTATTTATAAGGTTATAAGAGGGGGACACATTACTAGAATGGTTAATTAGTCATTTTTTAGTAATGGATATCCCATGTAGACAATGCAATTTCAGTGATGTTTATGGTGCATAAAATATTTTGACTTAACTGAAAACCTAAATAATAAAATTTAATTTTTAAATTATACTTATTAAAAAAAATAACACCAAAATTTTGATAAATAGCTGCATTTAGGTTATTTTATGTGGTTAATAAAATTTCATATTTTATTCTCTTTTTTTTTTTATTATATATTTTAAATGGTTATAAACTCTGCCTTACATATTTTATAGTGTGGCACTCAAACCAGTCAGGAAGCAGAAAATATTGCTTAAGGCACATTGAAAGAGGAGCTCATAGGGTTTAATACCTTCTTGTTAAATAAAAATAATTAAGCTACAGAAGCTATTAAAAATCTATTTTCTGTCTTAAATGTTTCCTGATTTACCTCTGACCAAAAGAAAAAAAAGAAAAAGAAAAAAAGAAAAGAAAAGTTATATTAATGAAAGTTATAGTAATCATGAAATTAGTGAATATGCTGATCAGTGGCCTCAAATATCAGTTCAACAGTTTTATTTTGAAATTATTTAATTTAATATTTAAGGTATTCAATTCACAATATCATTTCTTTCATATTTGCAATATCAATTATTATAAACGATATATCAAGTAGTCTCAGTAAGATTGTTAAAATATTGAGAAAAACTAAGCACTATATTCCAAAACTTTCTTCTTAATTATTATCTTTTAAATCCTCCACTGTCTCAATAATTTGATAGCTGTAATTGCCTGATATTTAGTATTTTAAACTATCCACCTAAAATAATTAAAATATCGTTCTTCTGATAATTATAATAATTGATACAAACAATGAATGATTATCGCAAATATTTTATTAATTATTGGTATCCTAATTGTTAAATTTATTTGAAAATAAATATTTTGTTTCATTAGTATGTTTTCATTAAATTCTGGTTCCAAATACAGTAATAAAAAAAATATATAATTTTTTATGAGGTGTCCATTACAGGAACGAAGGGTGTCCATTACTGGGTCAGAGGGTGTTTTGTTATTTAAAATTAAGTTTTGATTCATACTGGGAAATGAGACTATAGGGATGATTAAATATTGTTGATTGATTAATATAATGTCGAAAAAACTGGAATATAATTATAAATATTAATTTTAAAAAAATTAAAAGAAATTACTTAATTATCCATTACTGTCACATCTACCCTATATGTGCACATGCGTATTATCAAAAATTATGTATATATAAAATACCTAATGGTTTAATAAGAAAAAGTTTAAATTATTTTTAACATCCTTCCACCGCTTATTTAAATACCTATAATAAGGAAAATAAAATGATACCAGATGAGAATAATGCACTGAACCGCGGATCGTAGTAGAACTTTTTCCATATTCGTATTACCTTTGAACAAAACTACCCAAAACTTCTAATCGACTGGTCCAAGATGAAAGAGAAAGTTGTTGCATATTGGCAAATTTTAGTAATATTGACTTGGAAAATAAAATAAGTAGAGAATCTTGTAGGGGAGGTGTCTAAAATTCAGTTAGAATTGTCATTGGTCGTAAAATCTTTGAAAATTTCAAACTTATGTATCTTTTCTGCTTACAGTAAACAAGCATGCATATTACACGGTTGGATTAGCTTTTAAAAACTAGCGAAAATTTCAAAAACATTGTTTTACTTAATACAATTATTGTACATCAGTATGTATAATAATTAATGTACAGCCCGGTCCATTTTCAACGTGCGTTTATATACAGGGTGTCCGAAAAGTCTGGAAACGGTCGAATAACTCGAGAAATACACAAGAGATTGAAAAACGAAAATATATGAGTTAAATATTTTTAAATAAGCTACTCAGTGATACCAAATCTGACCTTCGCAACCGACCCCCTGGGGGTCAGAAGGGGTCCAACTTTGAAATCTTAAATTATAACCCCCATTTTTTATTGCAGATTCGAATTCTACGGACAAAAATACGTAACTTTTGTATTTGATGTTTATTTCGAATCCTCGTTTATCACGGTGTAATTGAGCATATTAAATCGATACATATTTCGGTTTTCCCAACCAGGTTTTGCCTGATTGGCCAGAATTTTGACGTCAGATTCCGCGTCTTTTGCAGGAATAGCGTTTCTTGAAAAATCACCCGTGGTGATTATTTCGATAATGCTACGCTGTTAAAAATTTGATCCATTTGCTGTAGCGTCACTGCACAGCTTTTATAGGATATCTATTTTAAGACCAATGAGAATGCTCCATAACACAGTACACAGTAAAGTAACCGTTTTCTATAAAAGCGGTGGAGTGACGCTGTAGCAAATGAGTTAAATTTTTACAGTGTATAGGTTTTTTTAAGGTTTTTCTCTACAAAAATTGATTGAAATATATTAATTTAGTTTTCTATTAGGATTTTTATTTTATCCAGTAAATGGTTTCTAAATAACGAATGGTTTCTAAATATGGCTGATGTGGGTGTATGTTTTTTTTTTATTATTATTTGCTGTAGCGTCACTCTACCGCTTTTATAGAAAACGGTTACTTTACTGTGTTATGGAGCATTCTCATTGGTCTTAAAAGAGATATTCTATAAAAGCTGTGGAGTGACGCTACAGCAAATGGATCAAATTTTTAACAGCGTAGCATTATCGAAATAATCGCCACGGGTGATTTTCAAGAAACGCTATTCCTGCAAAAGACGCGGAATTTGACGTCAAAATTCTGGCCAATCAGGCAAAACCTGGTTGTGAAAACCGAAATATGTATCGATTTAATATGCTCAGTTACACCGTGATAAACGAGAATTCGAAATAAACACCAGATACAAAAGTTACGTATTTTAGTAACCTCCTTTTATTTTAATAACTACAAAAATATTGTTAATACATTTTCTTTAAAAATTAATGAAATATTTTAGTTTAAATTAATTTTATTCACAGCCGGCATTTTGAATGCTTGTTTGGGGTCAGATTATTTGAAGGCAAAAAACAGAAATGTAATTCATTCAGTACATTCCATTTTTCTGAAAATATAAAAACAAAAGGAAAAATTACTGAAAGCAGAAACGTTGTACTAACTTTATGTGTATACACACATTGTACATACTCATGTCGTAGTACTGCGTACGTAAAAATCTCTTGTAGGTAGTCGTAATCATAAAAATTATACTGATGAAATGTTGCAGAAAGGGTAAATGTTGTTCTACGTAAGTC
Source organism: Maratus speculifer (assembly GCA_964019185.1). Classification (NCBI taxonomy): domain Eukaryota; kingdom Metazoa; phylum Arthropoda; class Arachnida; order Araneae; family Salticidae; genus Maratus; species Maratus speculifer. The sequence continues at coordinate 99,100,207 of OZ025293.1, forward strand.
AAAGAAAAGTCGCTGAAACATATTCAATTCCAACTCTTGCTTTTAAGAAAAAGCTATAAATCTAAAAAAATTAACCTTCGAAGTCCAATTTTTTTCCTAAAAGAAATGTTTTTTCATTGTTTTTAAACAAAGGAGTATATCTTTAAAAAAATAACATTATTCTTGAGATGTCTTAATTTTCAAGTCTAGCCTAATGGTCGGTTGTTGAATGAAATTTCTTTTTTCTGTTCATTTTCATACAAAATTTGAGTGTTTTTTTTAAGGACAAGATAATTTTTTTTAAATGTTTTTAGCATCCGATGCTATTTCTTTCAGACAAGCTAAAAATGTCGTGTCATCAGCCCTGAATTTTCTAGTCAACCGATTTTGATAATTATTTTTTTAAATGAAAGCTATTTATTTGTATTTGTGCCCATTTTAATTATTTTTTAATTTATTTCCATTTTTATATTTAATTTTTAATTTTAAAAGCTTTTTCATGACATTTCTTCAAAATGGTGGCAACACAGTTTAGCTTTTCTCTCGATAATAAAAATTTATTTTCTAAAATAATTGCGTATAATTATGCACTAATTGAGTTAAAAATATATATATTTACTGAGAAATAATATTAATAATGTAAACAAAATGACAGAAAATAATTTATGATAAAAATTAATGTCTAAATCAAAATAAGAGAAATTTCAAATGAGGAAAATTATGTCATTCAGCAACCAGATAAAAGGGAATTACAATATTATTATGGAGGCCTTTTTCATAAACAGTAACTTTTAAAGAACATTTGAAGAGAAAATGACGTCACTATTTAAAACATTGTATTTTTACTCATAACGATATTAGGTACTACTCTGTTATTTCGTCGACCAATTTCGCCAAATTATACAAATCGCCACATTAATAGCCGAACTATACATATTGACATAATTTTTATTTTAAATAACGAAAAAATAAATTATTAGTAGAATATTAATAAAAATATTAATAAAAATATTAATAAAAATCACTTAATGACATTTTAAACACACGAATCGTATTTAATGTCATTGAATGTGACATTCACGATCATCCATTATTGGCATTTAATCTTATAGTTTGGCGATAATTTTTTGGTCGATGGGATAACCTAGTAGTACCCGATATTATTTTTTTCTTTTTTTTTAAATAAAGCTTTTTTTCTGTGAGTGCATATAAAATAAAATTTCTGAATTTCGCCGGCACACATATTACAATTTTAACTGTAGATGTGCGAATATATGAATGCAAAATTGTAACTGGCAAATTTGACATTTACTTTGTAAATATATTTATTATATATTGATTCAATAATGTAATTACTTTTGCTTTTTTTAAAACCAAATCGATCGGGTCTTTTAAACATTTCATTCGTCGAATTCGACGGGATTCCATTCGTTTTATTGTTAAATTGCATTTCCTTTTACTCAGAGTCTATAAAAAAGCGTTTAAACTAAAGAAAAAATCCGTTTTTGATGAATCTAGTCAATGAAGAAGTAGCACGTCAAATTGTATCTCTTTATTATTCCGCAATTCCAATGTCTCAGAGAGAAATTGCTATTCAATTGGGTATTTCACGCCGTTCTGTTTACTATTATATTGATAAACACAAGAAAAATGAAGTTAGTTCATTGCAATCTAAACGGGGTCGCCCTTCTAAAAAACTTCTATCGATTTTTTTTTTTTCTAATCGGAGGCGAAACTGAATTCTGCAATGGTAGAATCTACATTCATCTTGTATTATTCTATCGTTAGTGGGGGTGAATTATGTCTTTATAACAAAGGCTTTTAAAGGCTTTTTGTGTAATTTTTGAGATATGAACCAAAGTTATCCCACGCCAGTGTGACTTTGTTACACTTAATAATAATAAAAACAAAAACTATTCATTAAAAATATTGAATGTTAATTTTAAAATTTACGATTGATAATGGCGAAAGTAGGGGGAAAATAAAAATTGCTTAAATTTCAATACTTTTTTTGAATTTTTAAAGACATTAAGAAGCAGAAAAAAGAGACAAAGTCACCCATTGACGGTCATTTATACATAATAAATTTTACAGAGGAAATACACTAATCTGGAGGACAGTTTACAAACATGACGTCACACAATATTTTAAAGAGTAAAGAACGAATTGGAAGAAATTCGTAAAGTTTAGAAAAAAAAAGCTATGTTGATCTTATTTTTGACGTCTAAAATCTGTTTTTCTATGTATGTATAAAACGCTCATCAATAAAAAAGTTAAACGAAAAGTTTTTGACATAGTACACTCGTATTTCGTAAAAACACGTTGATGATTAAATATAGCAGCCAATTAAAAATTGAGGAAAAACTTATAAGAGTCATTCCATGTCACATGTGGTATAGCTTTCCTACATATTCTTTCTGTTTTAAAAATGCTATTATGTCCTCAAATTTAAACAATTATGGTGATACGAAAATCTAGAGTTTCTCATTATTTTTCACATATATATTTTTTTTAACAACATATAAAATAATAAATATAGATTTATATATGTAAGAGTCAGGTGGGGGGTATTTTTTTCGTTTCTCATGAAATGATCCATCAGCAAATAATTTCAGATTGTAGCGCGAAAGTTAACTGGGGTCCACTTGAGTAGTTCATGTAAAGTTTCAAAGCATTTCATTGCATATATATTTTCTTTCTATATTCTTTTGTTTAGAGGTAAATGATGAAAAAACAGATTTTGAGCGAAACATTAAAATGACTTTGTATGATAATAATTCCATTCGCTAATTTTTCATGAATAGCATCTCCGATTTTAAGATACGATCTAAAATAAAACACATTCGAGAAAAATAAAACATTGAGTTTTAATATTGGATCAAAATTAGGAAACCGAAATTTTTACGTAAAATGTATTATTAATGCATATTAAATGCATACATATAAAATATATTAAATTAAAATATGGCATAGAAACACCCAACAACTAGTAGAAGTGACTTTAGAGATGTCGATATACAATTGTTACTTGAAATTTATAAAGCGAATAAGCTCAACTTATAATAAAATAAATACAAGGTTTGGTCATTAATTTCCAGGACTGCCGTAACTGTACAAGAACTGGGAATATTAAAAAGCGGTAAAGCCTGTATTTGGAAGGTCGTTTATCTGTTCATGTCCAATAACGTCAGCGTCTTTCAGAAGTAAGTGGTTAACTTTGAAACGCACCTTAAAACGTAGCTGTTAGATTGTTGTTGTCAAAATCGTTATGGAGAAGAGAATAAACATTAAATTCGGCTTCAGATTGGACAAAACAGTTACAAAATCCCATGAAATATTAAAACAATCGTATGGAGAGGACGCATTATACCGTTCACGTACTTTTGAATGGCTTAACTGTTTTCTGAATGGCTGCGAATATGTGAAAGCTGAAGCACATGCTGGATGGCTTGATTCCGTGTGCACAACTGAAGGAATTGAGAAGATTTGTGAGCATGTGACTACTGATCGCCGATTGACTATTCAGTTACTCGCCAATGAACAGAACATTTACAACGAGGTGGTTACGCAAATTTTGGCACAAAACCTATTGGAACAAAAATTGAAGATAATCAAATCATAAAACAGCGACGTTTACGTGAAAGAACATTCCGAAAGAGGGTTTTAAATGTTGTTTCAAAATTTATACCGCCGAGTACAGAAGGGCTTTACGGCAGCTAATAGTTGGGAGTTAACTCGAAATAATAGTAAATGGATTTGTATTTGATGTACCATTTTCTAGATTTATTAGATCAGTCCTGGAAATTAATGGCCGTACCTTATAAGAACCACACTAAAATGAAATAACTTGAATGAATGAGGGAGTAGAAAAAGCTCGTCTCTGGTGAAGCGTTTTTGTTAATATACGTATAAGAAAGATACTTAACAGACTTGGAAGAAAAGGACACAACTCCAAGTATTTCAAAGAGATCTTTTTACATAAAAGTGCTAAAATCTCCCCCCCCCCCCAAAAAAAAAAAAAAAAAAAAATGCAGATACCTTTTTTACGTCATGTCACTTTTCTTCTAATTGAGCGAATTAATAACAAAGCTAGGCTATTAAACAAACAGACTTTTTCTTACCAAATCCAAATACATCCAATCAGACATAGCCAAAACATACTTCAGTTTGCAACTTTTGATGCAACTTATACCAATCTAAAGATATTAGTTAACTGATAAGAAACAAATATCGGCAGATGCCTAATTTACTCGATAGTTGAATTTTTTCTTTCAATCTAGACAAATTCTAAATCAGAAGAGAACAAATTATATTTTTAATCCACTAGTCATTACGGATATTGGTAATACAAACGAGTGAAGAGGCACATTAAAGCGACAGGTAAGTGATACGGACTAAACGGAAGAGCACGCGGCACCTGTTATGAATTATTTCATGCGGATGCTGCTTTAGTGAATTTTAAATGAATGACTGTGAAACATGCAATGATTCCATTTGAGGCAGGTAAAAAGACGGATAATTAAACAACTTTATTATATATTAAGCTTTGATTTTAACCTTTTATATCCTAATTTTAAGTAAAAAAATTGCTCCACCTGAATAATTATTTACGTTAATGTCCAAGATATCCAGAACAACATATATGATGATAGTTTGATTTTGAGATTTTTTTAAAATTAAAACAGATTTTATAAATTAAATCGGCAGATGGAGCTATTTTTACAAAATATTTACAAGAATAATTAGATTAATTAACAAAAGATACTTTTATAGAAACCTTACAATTCTTAGAAGAATTGTGTAAATAAAATGTACGAGGTGTTTCTAAATGAATATCGGGATTTTAACGTTTGGTAGTTTTTATTACGTAAAACTTAAAAATATAATTAATACATAAAATGAATGAACAACTCAAACAGTTTTACCAATAAGTTTACAAATGTTCAATGTGAGCACTTTTCGTTACACGCAAACATCAAATCGATAGCTCATTTCTTCCCAAACGTTGATTAATGTTTGTGGGGTCATTGTTGCAACAGCTGCAATGGGCTGCTGGTAGTTGAGGCATATACACCGATCCTCTATGAACCTCCACGGGTAGAAATCACATGGCATCAGATCCGATGAGCGTCAGAACAGAACTTCTTTGCCAATCAAAATTAGGGAAGAACTGCGGTACTATCGACTTCATGTGTACCGAGTGACGAAAGGTACTCACATTGAACACTTGTAGGTGTTTGAGTTGCTCTTTCATTTTACCCATTAATTATAATTTTAAGTTTTATGTAATAAATACTAACAAGCGTTAAAATCCCGGTACTCATTAAGAAACACCCCGTATTGTGATCCCATCTGTAATAGAGAAGTGTTCTGTAGATGCAAATCTTTTGTATAACGTTTGTTAATAGGATAAAAGCTATACAAAATTTAATGCGTGAGAAAATAACCACATTAAAAGTACTTAGCCTCGACTGTTTCACAATGCTTTCTAAATATGATTGAGCAAATTATTTTGTACGAAAAGTACTATTTACTTTTATTAGTAGACGAATTAAATAAATTTTACATTGATTTTTTTTTTAATTGTACTTAAAAGTACCGTCATATTATTAACGGTTAATTGTAAAGAATCTATATATTTAAGACCAGGCTGTTTTTTCTTAGTGATCAGTCCTGAGCTTACTATTGGACTGATTTTGATAATAATAATTATTATTTTAATGAAAGCTGCTCATATGTAAATGCGCCCATTCTAGCTATTTTTTAATTTATTTCAGTTCTTACATTTTATTTTTAGTTTTAAAAGCTATCTTGTGAAATTTCTATAAAACAGTGGCAACCGAATTATTTAAATTGTTGCAGAGAAAAGAAAAATAATAAAAAATATTCAGACACGTGGCTTTTTGAACGTATTTTTTAATTTGCGAGTGAAATTTCGATTAAAAAAAATTATACACGTGCACTTCATTTTGGTAGGCGAATAAAAATTGATATTTACTGTGATGTCATAAGAATATGGCTGTTATGTTTATTCTATCGTGATGCATAATAATTTTCTTGATGCCATTTTTTATTACAATGACACAGAAGATATGTTTTTGTGTTAATGCATGCTGGTTAAGCATAAAAAGTATGCATATAAAGTATGAGTGAAACGTTTGTTCCGATAAAAGTTTAAAATGTATTTTTACCTTGACAAAAGTAAAGTGAAAATTCTATCTGATGGTGTTAAAATTACGTAATTTTCATTGATTTTTCATTTCTTTTACAATTGGAGACTTTATTGATAACTTCATCTTCATTACATGATATTTAAAAAAAAAATTATAGGTAAAATATTTTAATGAAAATATGTAGATTTTTTAAATAAAGAATACAGGAAAGTAAAGAATTTCATAAAAATTAAGATTAATAAAAAATAAATTTACAGTATTAAAAAAAAAACTTGATGTAAAGCTGATGTGGGATTTTTTTTTTTTTTTAATTATTGTAAATTTATTTAACCGTTTCTTATTCCAGACAAAGTCCTGTTTCTTTCACTGTGGATTTATCTGTGGTCGTCAAAAAAATAGTAGTTCACTTTTAAACGCCGTTAATTAAAAAAACAATTTTATGAAATGAATAAGGATAGTAACAACAAACAACGTAATCATTATCACTTTTATGGAACTTGTGTTACTTCTAAATTTTGTACACTTTCAAATCTGACATGATCAAACTGAATAAAATTAGTTTTCGAATGAAATTTACTTCAAAACTAACTCTCAATTTAGCGACATGTTTTCCATTTTTTTCAAGCTATTTCAACCAACTTGAGGCAAAATATCCCGATAAATCATATCAGATTATCTACAGGACGGAGTATTTTGCTACTAAACTGAAATCTGCCAAACAAAAAGATAGGTATTCAGCTAATGATAAGCCTAAAATTAATATAATGTTAAATTGGTTGAAATATGTTTTATATCAGATATGGTAAGAACTACATTTCATTATTTTTTAAGAATCTATTGGATATGTTACGTAATAACAAAAAGTATCCGCGATTGTGGAAAAAGGACAGCCTTCTCGATTATGGAAAGGGAACAAGGAAGCCAAACAAATAAATTATCAGTTGAAAGTATTAAAAATCTGTTTCATCTGCAGAATATCCAAATATTATCAAAACATAATTTCTCCATTTTTACATAAAATTATTATAATTAGCTTTAAACAATAAATGCGGTTCAGAAAATGTGAATTTGAAACGAAGAATCACTGAAACGGACATTAAAAATTTTTTAACGTCGAATTTCAACGGGTTCCACCTCGTTTTTATTTAAATTAACAAAATAATTCGGATATCCTTCAAATATGTATCAATAATGCTCCATAAAATCATGACTGTTTTTCAAGCTTATAGTTGAAAAAAGCCTACGTAAATACATACCGTAAAATGGGGTGAATAGGAACAGTGGGGTGAATAGGAACGAAACTTCCCGGTCATACAAATAAATTCATTATAAATATATGTGATGATATTTTTAGTTGCCAATTTTTTTATAAGAAGGTAATAACATTAAGAGTTGGGAAATTCAGTTTCGACATGTTGGCACCACTTCTGGGGTATATAAAGAAACTTCAAGAGGATCCTCAAATACCTCATTTTTTCAACGTCTTCTAAAATTTGTCTGTAACTACAGTATTTTTCGTATTCTAAATCTAAGAGAAGGGATTTTTAATTAATGACAGTCCTGTAAATGATATGCTGTATTAAATTCTACTTATTTCTAAACTACATAATGAAAAAAAACGAAAAATGGCTTGTAACATCAGAGCTTTAAGATTTATGGGGTGAATCGGAACACTTTTTCTCTCATGGTTTATTTTTCTACACAGTAATAGTTTCATGTAATATATGAAAACATTTGTGTGAATATGTATTGTAACAATATTTTGTTTGTTCTAATTACTTGAAGAGTTTAAAGGTGCCAAGAAATTACTTGGTTAAACAAAAAAGTCAACGAATAATCCAACAGACATGGAACATACAATAAAAGAATATAAAAATAGCAAATTAGTTAGAAAAACTGCACAAAATTATTCTCTGACATCCACAACATTACACAAATATCTCAAAATGAAAAACCAATAAAAAAAAAAAAAAGAGAGGAATGCAAACAGTACTAAGGGCTGGGGATGAGGGCGTATTAATAGATCGCATTAATACATGCAGCGATTGGGCTACTCAATATTTTCACTTACCCAATGACTACTAGTAAAGGATAACACGGAACAGTGCTGAATTTGTATTAAATTCTACTTCTGCAATTCGAATATAATTTCTTAAAAGAAATTTTAATTTCTCTTGATTTCAAAGTTGTTTTCTAATTTTTTAAATGGCATATCTTTACTTGTATATAAAATAAAGGCTTGATTCACAGTAACTACGTGTTCCAATTCCTCCCTTATCATTATTACCTGTTTTTACTAACCCTATTAAAGTGTGAATCGGAAAAATTAAAATTAGCATTTGTTCCGATTCACCCCTATCTGCGGGGTGAATCGGAACACCATTAAAAAATTAGATAATATATATAAAAACAGTAAAAATGTTTCGTTTTTGCTTAAGAAGTAAACAACAAAACAAGACCGAAGTTTTTAGTAGAAAAATAAAAAAATTAAAAAATCAGTTGTTGCTTTTTTTTAACGTTAAAGTTGAAAAGTGTACCGATTCACCCCATTTTACGGTATGAAAACAAAGAGCAAAGTACATAAAACCAGATTTTTTTTCTGTTATTTTCCTAGCTATATATATATATATAGCCTGGAAAATAAACAAAAAGAAACGTTTCTGGTTTTATGTATTTTGCTCTTTGTTTACATATTATTTAAGTCAGATTTATATATATATGTGTGTATGTATATATATATATATATATATATATATATATATATATATATATATATATATATATTAAATATTGGCGGGCAGGAGGGGAGAGGATGAGTATTTTTTTATACTTATAAAAATACGCATTTCGAATTACTTCGCGTTAATTTTTACACGACCTGTAGTACCAAATGCACTGGAATATCAGAGCGGGGAACGTCAAAAACATGCTATGAGAAAGGTTCCTTCGGTATACAAACGAAATGACAAAATATATAAATACAATAAAATTAAGATAAGTTTCTGGATGACACTTATTCTAATAAGAATTTTTTCAAACTATCAGCGGGCATTATTTAACTATTATTATATTACTAATGATAATTTAAATCAAATCTTTTATCAAATGGTTTTATTATGAACATTATTATTATCTATATACTCGATACATACACCTAAACACTAGAAATAAACATTCGACGTGTAAATTTATCTTTTTTTTCTTTTCACAAAGTAACTTGCTAGAAAAAATGAAAATGAAATACCACTCCCATATACGCAAATCCTTTTTCACTACATAAATATCTTCGGTTCTAGTGTAAAACATCAAATAATTTTTCTCACTTTTCTTGGAGGGGGGGGGGGGAGGAATAATTTAAATTTTCAAGTGTTCATTTTTATTTTTATTTTATTTTTGTTTTTAATTTTACTGCCAATCTGAAGGAGTAAAATTTTCGTTTTGAAGACTACTCCTTCTTCAATACTTTTAGTTTCTCATATTAAAAAAATCCATATATTCACTGAAATTTCATACAAAACCAAAACTAAACCGCAAAAACATGCATAAAAACAATTATTAAAGCATGTTTCTAATTTGTAGCAGGTGAAGAAAAAAAATGAAAATAGAAAACAGTAGAGAAGCTGAAAAGTATATAATAACTTACAGCAGGTCTATAATAAGAATAGTAGGTGGGTGGTGGAGGTACTGCATACATCTCAGAATTGATCATCCAGAGTATCCACAAGATTTCTCTTTACCACATAATTCCGATAGCCGCGGAAAAGAGTTGAGGAAAAAGGAATACGTGTGGGATGTGTACAGTGGGGGTGTGGCCCGGGTGTTACGGTACAGCCCAACAGAGCGTGTAAGAACAAAAGGCGGAGAGCAAGACCAACAGCAGCCAACAAGGAACTGTTGGGGGATTGGGAATGTCCCATCTATTTGTCCCATAACAAGCATATAGAAGGTTACAAGAATTTCGAAAGCGAAACTTTGTGACGCTACAAATGACGTGAAAATGAAGAGACAAATAAAATATTAATACTCAGAATAGAGGTCTGCACGGGCCGGAATTTCCAGGCCCGGCCCGTAGGAAATTTTTTTCGGCCCGACCCGGCCCGTTGCAAAACTCAAAAGTTCGGCCCGGGCCCGGCCCGGCCCGGCCCGTTTAAATGTTTATATTTTAGGCCCGGCCCGGCCCGTACAGAAATCAGTGAAAACAGGCCCGGCCCGTTTTGGCCCGTTACAATTTCTACAATTTCTAAAAAATTCAGATTTTTTTCATATAATTAAGATTTCTTTAAAGAATACTACATACATATCGATGGAATGATTTTACAGTATAATTTACAGGAAATACACATTAGCAACATTAGTGATTACTAAGATTCTTAGGCTTTCAACAATCGAATAAAGATTCATCAAAAAATTAATATGGCTTAAAATAAAAGAAAAAAGAAAGAAAGTTAAAAACATCGTAACTTTTGAAGCTGTTTAATAAAAGAAGATTTATAAAAATATTTCTATATCATTTTATTAAAGATTTTAAATCCAAATTCACTCGTTAACTCAAATATGCGTCTTTCTGATTCATTTCTAAATTCATTTTTTTCTCAGAAACGCACAGCAGGTATCTTTATTCAGAAAGTATATAATCAAGTGGCATTATCAGTTTTTTGATACAAGCAATTAAAGAATACTTAAAGGAAATAAATTATTGTTATAGTTAGCATTTTCAATAGAATTTCCGGAAGCGATAGCATGGGAAGGGAGAAAAACCTGCAACTATTTGAGAAACTATTGTATTTGAACAAATTTATGCAAGTATTTTATTCATCAAAAATGAAAAATGCTATTCGATTCCAAATGCCTTCAATAGTCAGGCTTTTACAATTTTTTTCAATAGTCACTTTTATATTTTTACAGTTAAAAATTAATCTGAAAGTGTGTCAAACTTTCGCGTTATTGAGAAATTAATTTAAAAACCATCAAGAAGTATATATCCAAAGATTAATCTAACATAAGTTCTTTATCGCTGTTAATAATTTTACAAATCATGTTGTCTGCCCTACAGATCTTGAGAACAATTAAGTCTTGTTCCGGTCCGGCAAGTCTATATGTAGAAAAATAATGCAAGCTTGATCTCGGCCCGGAATGAGTCAGCTAAAAAAATATTAAAACGGGTTACACGCAATTTAACTGTCCGATGCTGATCTCACACTGTACAAGTTACATTTTTATATTGATGCTGTCAAACTAGTATGGCTCGTGACGCACATTTATATTTATTCTCGTTAAAACCATTTATGTTGAAAATAGATCATATTTTATCGTTTCTTCCTAAATCTTCAAAACGGGCCGGCAGGCCCGAAAATTTTTTTATCGGCCCGGCCCGGCCCGGCCCGTATGGCCCGTTCAATTTTTTTGCCGGCCCGGCCCGGCCCGTTTATTTTCTTTGTCGGCCCGGCCCGGCCCGTTGAAAAAACTATTCTGATTCTGCCGGCCCGGCCCGTTAGAAAATTTGAAACGATTCCGCCGGCCCGGCCCGCGGGCCGGGCCGGGTACGAGCCATGGGCCAAGCCCGGGCCCGTGCAGACCTCTAACTCAGAATTCACTTACAGAATTAGATTAAGAAGAGGTGCTATGGTATTATAAAAACAATGCTTCGAAGGAGGGCCAAAGAATTTATCCAATGGAATATTAAATTTTAATTTGCAAAATAGTTTAAAAAAAAATAAAAACAATGCTTTATACAGTAATTATACAGAAATAAAACAAAAATAAAAATAAGCCGGATTCCCCCCTCCCCGAAAAATTTAAATAATTCTTTTATTTTAAGAGATGATCAAAAAAAAAAAAAAAAAAAAAAAAAAAAAAAATCCGATTTCAACGTTGGATGGATTGAATTGATCTTTTACTCACAAAGGTTAAACATACCAGGACCTCCATTCAAAGTAAAATCCTATGCACTATAACTATCGAAGCTTGGGCGGAGTGTCAAACAGACGAGCAAGTGGGCTAATCGAGAGAGACTAAAAGAGAGAGAGAGAGAGACAGAGAGGGGGGGGGGATACTTGATTAAATGATACAGCACGAGGAGATAAATCCTATTGCTTGGCGCCTCACAGTATTAAGAGAATATCACTATGAGAAAGTGTGCAAAATATGTAGTCATAAACTTTTGATCCAAAAGAGTACATAATTAAAAAAAGATTGAATTTATTTAAAATCGTGAAAAGAGCTGTGGGTTGAGGTATCTTGTCCTATAGATGAATCTGAAATTTAAATTCTCAATACATAATTTGGCAGATCAAAAGACTATCGTATGTTGATTCCTTAACATTCAAAATGAGTATATAAAATTCAATAAAACATTAATTCTAAGTATAAATCTAAACAGTTATATTTTCAGGTATGTTATAAAGTTGAAGCACCGAAAATTTTTTTCTAATACCATATTATAGTGATGCGGATTTAAAAATTTAAAAGATGGTATCATCGATTTATAAAAGTAATTTATAAATAGTAAATTAATCATAAATAATAAATCGATTTATAAATCTTTCCTATGAAACCACCAACTTTCGTTCGTATAAATATTAAAATTATTTGCAAATATTCTGAATTTGTCCAGATAATCTTCCATAGTTGGGAATAGTTGCACCAAAATTATTTTAAAGGCTTTTCGAGTTGAAACTTCTGGTTCGTTACTCCAATGTTTCTGAAACTTATTTAACAAACAAGCAAAATTTTTTGAATTAGAAATAAAAATTCATATTCTTCTGAATTCTCGACGCGTGATTAAGTTGCATATCAGCAAAAGAAGGCAGTAAGTGTCGCACAAAAGGATTTCATTTAATATTTCTTTCAAAACAACTTATCATTTAATTCATAAATCCAAATTGTTAATTTATAATTAATAAATTCTTACATAGATGGTAGCATTAATAAATTTAATTTTAAAATAACTATCGAATGAAAGTTACTTATTTTTATCAAATTAAAATGTTCCAATCGAATTGTTTAAATAAAATTCAAAATTCCAATTTTTTTAAAATCCGAAATTAAAAATAAATTAGCGGAGATATAAATAAAATTTTAAATTTCTAAAAACTAAAAGAAATTGTTTCAATGAAATTTAAATTGCTGAATCATTAATAAATCGCAATAGTTATTAAAATAAATAGAAAGTTGAAATCCAAAAACTATTATGAATAGCAGTGATTAATTATCACAGCATAATAAATTCTAAAATATGCAAAAAATATGAAATTTCTTTTAATTAAAACCATCGTAATATGATAATTTCAACTTCCAGAACCGGGGTATGAACTAAGAACCTTTTGTTTACTAGTGAGATGTTTTACCTCCAAGTTACGATGTTCGCATGAAAAACATTGAAATTAAGGTTTTCGTCTAAAATTTAAATCATAAAAGTGAGCAGATGTCATTAAAAAAATTAATTAAAATAATAGACTTCTTCAAAAGTTTGTATGATATGTTGTGTGACACGAGCTAGTCGTAAGTACACAAAATTTGAAGTATCTGACTCATACAGTTTTTGTGTACCGCCTCTGTGATGGACAGACAGACAGAGTGGCTTAAGACGATTAGGATTTCGTCAGATGAATGAAACCCTTAAAAGAACGAAAACTACTAATCTTATAACTCAGAAAGAGTGGTAATGAACTGTTCTTACAGATAGAGAAAATAAATATTAAGTACATTGAAACCCATGCAAATGCAGCTTATCTATAACAAAATCCTGTCTTAAATGGAAATAAGGAGCCCAGAGAAGAAATGACATGCAATTATAAATGCAAAGAGGAAAACGTGACATACACGGAATTTTTTCTCGGCGTTTAGCGATTACACTTTCAAAAAGTTTTACTCTAAATTAAATTTAAACCAGTAATAAGAAATCTGTATTTTACTTTATTTATTTTAGTAATGTATCAGACTGTCTTACACAGCTGGATGTTTACTTTATCTGCTACCAACACAGTATATAGGGTAACATAACTAACTTAAATCTCATGCACGAACCCAAAATACTTCAACCCGCAACCCGACATAGAACAGAAATGAAAGAAAAGTAAATCATGTTTTAATGCAATTATGAAAATCTATCGACAACTATATATACATTACCAATTTTATATTTTATAAAGAAAAATGGATAAATCTATATTCTTTAATTTCATAGATAACTCTGAATAACGGAAGCCTCTCGTTCAATAGAGTCCAGAATCGGGTCAGGGTTGTAACTAATTTTCATTTTTCAGGTTGGGATGCACTAGAATATTTGTTGCGTGTCATATTTACACTGTAAAAAAAAAAAAAAAAAAAAAAAAAAAAAAAAAAAAAAACCGTAATTTTTATAGAAAAGAATTTTATTTTTTACAGAAAAAAACCGTTTTAAAGAAAAACAGTTTTTTTTTTGTAAAAAAAACTAAATTTTGTAATTTTTTCAGAAAAAGGCTGTATTTTTTACAGAAAAAAACTGTTTTAATGAAAAGTTACAGACATTTTCTGTAAATCAAACGGTTTTAAACTGGCGCTAAAATTGACAGTTTTTTCCTGTCAATTTGCGAATTTTTTTTTTTTTTTTTTTTTTTTTTTTGAAGTTTTGTTGTTGCAATGTTTACAAAAAGTTTAAGCAGAGCTGCTTCAGATGAAAATAAATACGTATTTGAATATGAATGAGCATTCAATTTACTATATCAGAAATAAAATGCATACAACAAACGTGATTATATTTCCTTTAAGAACCATTCTTCCTTCTCTCAGAATGTGAAAAATATGACCAACATTTCGTTTTTGATACACACAGAAACACACATATCGTATTTTTTATACTTTACGCGCACACAAAAAAGTTAGGTGTGCATAAATTTGGAACTATTTATTCACAGGTAAAGGGTACGAATTCATAAGTGTTAGGATTTGGGAAAAAGTTTTCGCTAAATAGAGGTGTTCGCTTTTCGGGAGTGTCAATTATGGAGAACTTACTGCATTTCAACTTTTAACCTGAAAATATATTCTGGACACTATTTTGAAAAATCGGGTTAACCCCGACAAGCATAGACAAAACTCAACCCGTAAAAGACTCGAATCCGATCCCCAACGAAAAAATATAGAGCCAACCCGAACCGAACACAGCCGGGGGGGCGGGTCGAGCGCAAGTTATGTAAAAGCGGGTAATGCGAGCAGGACTCTTGGTTCACCTATATTTTTAAAGATCTCATAAGAACACTACTTAGTCTGTTGAAGGGATTTTGAACATGAAACAGATCGTTTTTAATATATTCAGGCCTTTTAAAAAGTTGTAATTATTTTGACCTCCAGCTATTTTAACATTGCTTTGTAAATTTACTTCCTTATTGTTTTATTAATTTTTTTAATTGTTTAACTTCTTCAGACCTGAGCATAAAATAACTCTACAAATATATATTTATTGTTTTTGCGTAATCGAAATGACACCATAGATGACAGAAAGTTTCATTTTTATGAAATCAGTACTTTAGGGGACTGGTAATTTAGGTTTACAAATATGGATATAAAAGTACTAATCCCCTTAAAACATGAGTTTAATTATCAGTATAAGTTAAACAATCATGAATATTTCTTACTTTCTTGGCCACAATGTCTTGAAGGTATTTACGAAACTCGGATGAAAATAATATTTATTTTATTAGGTAATATTCATCAGTGCTGACATTTATTGGTTTTGTTTTAAAGCATAAAACATCCAGCTGTAAGTAAAGTAAAAATGCAAAAAAATTGAACAGTTTAGTTTTTATGAGGAAAAGAATGGAGGTACACATTTATGCACCTCAGGTCTGAAGAGGTTAAGGAGATTCATTAAGTTTATTTGGACATTTTTATTTTCATCTCTGACTTAGCTCCGGTATAACTCTTATAGAGAAATAGAAATGTTGTGATAAAACTTAGGACAGATAAGTATATATTCAAATGGAAATTGTTTTTGTAACTTGTAACTAGTTAATTAGAACAGGTACGATTACTAAGAAATAAAGCAACAAAAGATGATTCTTAGCTCATTCTGTTACACACTGCGATTCATAAAGCATATCAATTTATAATTCCAAAAGTATGGAAACAATACGACATCAAGTTTCCTGAGTCAGCGTTTTTTTTTTTTTCGATGATGTACTGTTACCTTATGACCTCCATATAATGTTTTGTGAACTACATGTATTTGCGTTACATCTTACTGAAGCAAGATAAATGTAATCAGTCTGAAATCAACGGTAAAAAAATGCATCCAATAGTAATAACTCTTAATACATTAGAATATAAGGGATGTAACATTTAAAAATAAATAAAAGAATAGCATCCTAATTATACAGAAATTAGAATTCGAGACGAGATGAGATGAGATAAAGTCGAAAAATACGGCATTAAATTTTAAATCACGTTCTCTATAGAAATCTCATTAAAAATAGCGGAAAATCAAACAAATCTACATACATTTATGTCGCAATTCTGAGTATTAATGTCTTATAATCTGTCTTAATATCTGATTAACACAAGAACCACACGAAGAGCTACGCTGTTACTCAGCATTTTTGGTAAACATCAATTTTTAATTAAATGATAAATTGACAACTGTGTACTGTTTCAAATATTTCTTGCAAGCCCTAAAAACAAGCAAAATAACTAAAGTTATTAAATTATACTAATAATATTTTCTGTAGAAAAAAGAGGAGGGAGGGCTGCACGCCAAGTCTATTGACTAGAGTGATGGCCACAAATATATGAAGTTCGAGCTCGGATCACGGAATCTAATCCGAGTCATCACGAAGTTTAATCCAAACACCTGGCAACAAACACTAGTTACATCCACGTAATGTGACAAAAACATGTTTGAGAATCGCAACAAATGAAGAAAGAATGAGTATGGCTGATCTACACCAGTGCATTTTCATCAGCTTTTTTGCCTAAAAATCGTTAGCCACCAGAAATTGCGAAATATAATCATCGTCTTCCCTTTATGTAATCGTTTGTGTCATTAAGTAAGGATCATTTTTCTGTAGTAAAATAGTGAGAGTTTGGTGGCCAGCGGGACACATTTCAATCGAAACGCTTTGATCTACAAGAAATATGTACGTCTCAATAGTGTCCTAAGCTTCCCTAAGATGCAGGCGTCCCATATAAAAATAAAATGCTGATAAGGCACAAACTATAATGAGTGTATCAGAGTTTCCCCCAGGACAAGGGCGCACAGGCCTTCGACCAGTAAATTTTTGATCTTCCACCAGTAAATTTTCGAAAAGAAATGTTCCCCTTATTTTTGGCATTAATTCTGTATCTTTAAGAATTTAAATAAGAAAAAACCTTCTGCTAACATTTACCGGTGGACGTTTCCCCGAAGGCCTGTGCGCCCTTCTCCTGGGGGAAACTCTGAGTGTATCATCACATCTTTTTGAAGAAGACCTATCTTCGACATTTTTTTACTGCAAAATAGCAAGAGCCAAAACCCCTAAAGTCATCTGTAATAATAGTAATAATAATAAAAGCATGCAAACAAGGAGAGAGATGGTCTTTTCTCTTCGAGAAGCATCCTTTCTGCGATATTGTTCATTCCCATGTTATGTTTTATCTTTCTCCTACCCTAGTCTAGTTGCGAGTTAAATGAAATAAATGAGAAAAGAATAACTACCAAAATATAAATAAAGAGTATTATCTAATATCTAAATAAGCTAAAAATATGAATGTTTTAAAATATCTGATGACACAGTTAATAGAAAAAAAAAAAAAAAAAAAAAAAACTAGACAGCTGTTTAAATTATCTTACAGTATTAATTTTGCTATTGTAATTCTGCAGAGCTGCAGAACAGGCAAAAGATAAAAACTTTACACAGATAAATTTTTGCGTATAACAGGCAGCTTATGACGTAAATGACGAACGCAAAAAAAAAAAAAAAAAAAAAAAAAATGTGGATAGAAGATAAGAATCCAGATTGAAACAAAAGACACACACGAGTCTACTAATAATTCAAACAATTTCACAATTTAAATACTAAAAATTAAGATAAATACAACTACGGTATAGCAGGAATTCAATAAAATTTTATATTAAAGTAAAATTCTTAAGATTAAAATTGAGGTGATGAATTAATGATAAATTCAGAGCTTTCAAGATGACAAATAGCGCAGAAAATAAGGGAGAATTTCATTGCGAGAGTTAATGGCACTAAGAAAACCCAAAATATAAGTAACAAAAACTTGGACAAAAAGAAATGGTTAAGTCTAATAAAATTTTTGGTCTATTTCTCAGAAAATAGAAGGGGCCGTAAATTAAATAACAACTGATTAAAAAAGATAGTTCTAAGTTGTTTCACATTAATACGTTTGCAAAGTAAAAATAATTTTTACCTACGTCATTCATTCGTGCTTATTAATTAATTAATAAACAGTAGTTTAATACCTTTTTGCGACGTACAGTGGAACAAATTCCTAGATTTTTTGTCTGTATCTATTTAGGGCTAAGTTGCTCAAAATAAAAAACAAAGACAAAAATATCACAAAGTTTATTCTAAAACTTCATGTGTATTCTGCTTTTTTATTTTTTATGTAGTTTAAAAAAAAAAAAAATGCATAAATAATCTTACCTAAAAATTTCATGAAAAAAAGTAGATCAATGGGGGAAAAAAAAAAAAAAGATGTTTGCATTAAAAAAAAGAAAAGAAAGAAAGAAAGAAAAACACAAGATGTCTTCAAGAATGCATTTGCCAACAATTGATAAACAACGCCAATTGCAAATTTACGAACATATTTTTTAAATTTTTTTAAAGTTGAAAAAAAAAATCCTATTTTCAACATCCAGTTTGCTTGCACCTTTTATTTAAACAATATTTAAGCTAGGTTTATAAAACAGAAGTTAAACATTCTTAATTTATGAGTTTCAAAATTATTAGTTACTTTCTTGTATTGCAACCAATAAATATTGTATAACTTTCACAAAACTTAGTTTTAATGTACATAAATAATAGCAAACTTTGACAGACAATAATAATTGAACGGAGAAATCTACAAAATAACAACACTGATTTTTTCACTGTTCATTGTTATAGCTATCATAATGACCTATTCAGAATTGCATAAAGAATCGTTCCAGTATGCAACGTATCCAACCAGAAATTTCCCATAAAGAATTATGAAGTCGTTTACACAACTTTTTGTACAATAATTAGAATATTAAACATTAAATTGTAAATCATACATTGTAAAAAATGCAGAAAAATACAAAAATACTTTTTTACAGAAAAAAAGTTGTTAAAAAAATCTCGAAGGGAAAAAAAAAAGTAGATTGCGAAATTTTCTCAAAACTGTTTTAATGAAAAATTAGATATTGTCTGTAAATTAAACGGTTAACCATTGGCGGCAAAATTGGCAGTTTTTTCAACAGTAGGGGAGAGGGGGGTACCTCTGAATATTTTTTCAGAAAATCAATATATTTCTTACTTGCATTATATTTATTGAGTTTTAAATACTACATAATAAAAACAACGCATTTCTTCATCATATGAACCATACATTAAACATTTTTCAAAGAAATTAAATAAGTTGTGAGGATTTAAAAAATTGAAAGAATTTTGTTTAAACCTGCCCCATGTAGGGGTACCTTTGAACAAGCAAGGAGCACCTTTGAACAAATGAGTAAAATATGAAAATATTGAGAGTTTTTATAAAAAGTTGCATAAGAAACAGAAATATAAAGTAATATGAATAAAATTAAATAGCTACATTTTGTTGAAATTACTAATTTTTTTGTTATTTAACCAAACTTTATTCCATCGAAGGTGTCAAAACTCATTGTTGATAAAACACAAAGTGTTCCTCCAGTTGTGTTTGGTTGTGAAAAAGTTTTTACAATATCCCTGAAATACACCAATGTGATATCTGATGCTTGTGGAAAAATTAAAACTTTTCATTCGCTATTTTTTTTTTTTTTTTAAGAGACCTGATATAAAATTTTGTTTTATCCGTTATGGAAACCAGAAGTAATATTTGGAAACCTGTTAAATCATGAATCATTATTTTGTATCCAGGATTTGCAATTATAAAATATATGAATTTAGATATGATTCAATTTAGATTTGAAACTTCCCATCACTGATACATACAGAGGTTTGAACCTATGTGTGCAGTAAGGGGAATTGTTGCACATAAGTCCATGTTCTTTGACATACTTAATTAAACTTTTCTCACATAAAAAAATCAGAAAGAATAATATTTAGATACATTAACAACTCTTTACTTCATAGTTTTAAGTGTTCTCTTTAAATTATTTCAATTATTATTTATCATCAGTTTATTTGTTTTTTCGCTGTTCAATGGTGCCCCATCACATGGAGTTCAACATTACAACGGTTTACTCAATTCATCTGAAGAATTTGAATAAAACAAAGCTTATAAACTAAAGCTAACATCTTTGTTTAAGCATTGAACAATAAATTAAAATTTTAGGGATAGAAATTTGCAAACAAAAATCTTACAACTTTATTTTCCTAAGTTTAGATCCAAGAGGGAGAAAAATACATATCTTGTCTAGACAGTACTGTTCATATAAAATGGTACAGCTTTTTATAGTTATTTCATTGAAGCAGCAGTAATGTATTGTCATATACATTTTTTAAAAATAATTTATTTGAAGGGAAATATTTAGAGTGTTCAAAGGTGCCCCCCCTCTCCCCTATATCATTTATTCGAATTTTACATTTGATTGACCTGCTGAAGCACTGTTCACATACTTCTTCTTTTCCTCGATCAATTGACGTCTTATTACTACACGCGGAAATACTGTATCGTGTCAGCAAGATTCGTAGGGGTTCTTCAATTTCTAGACCAAGATATTCTTCTGAACCAGTATATTCTTATAGAAGATATCTCCTTAAATAAGGCAAAATTTTGCGCGCTTGAACTAGATTTATTTTTTTAATAAATAAATACCGATATTTTACCTGAAAAAAAAAAAAAAAAAAAAAAAAAAAAAAAAAAAAAAAAACGGGACCGTACGAATTCTAGGTAACTATTTTACACGAACCCAATCAGAACTGATCCACGGTTCAATTCTAGTAGTCTCATCGTTTCGGGCTAACGAGATTTCCCTAAAGAAAATTTAGACTATTGTTTAAGAACAACTACTTGTTTACATATAGATGTGTATTACGTTCATTTTTCTTGATAATAGATAAAATTTGTATTAAAGGAATATTTATATACTAATTTTGTTTTACAATTGCACTAAAATATACATTAAATTTCGTTTATATCGGGCTTTGAGGTCGGTTTCGAGTTGAAGTGCATCGGGTGGACTTGTAGAATTTTCAGGTTCGTGTCGACTATAACTAGACACATGAAGGACTCTACTACGCCTCCTATACCTTACGGGTTACTTGTTGCTATTAAGGCTGTTTTTAAATAAAAAAAGTGCAATACTATGACATAAGTTTTAGTTTCATTTTGTTTGGAAATACATTAATCTATCAGACGTTGTTGTTCATAAACTATCTAATCGCACTCAGTCTCCCAATTTCTTGCATACGCAATAGATGTTTCAAGAAACACTGTCAAAGTTGGCGTTTTGAACCGAATTTCTACGACGAAAGCTGAAAAACCAGTCAAACTGGGGTGAAAAATGCGATCGTCACGTGATCAATTTCGCCTATAACTGAATAGTTAATTTTTTTTTTATCCCAAAATGCAAAACAGAATTCGATTCCAAATCGCTTCTATAGTCAGGTCTTCCATTTTTATATTTTTCCGTTGAAAAACGAATTTGTAAATGTGTCGAGAGGAGCAGTTGAGAATATCCTTAAGTATGAGCTCTCTCTCTCCCTTACCTCCATGGATATTTTAATCCTCACCACCATTCTCACACTCCACAATACTAATCTTTCTTAAACATTTACAAGGTCATTTACCTTTTTATATTAAACGGAACAATGTTTGTTTATAACTCCATGGAATCTTCTACAAATTATACGCATTTCACCGACGAAAGTAATTTTGTGAATGTATCGGAGAGTAATGAGTTTGGATTTTCTAATAATTTGAGAAAACCAAACTCCTGAAACGACAGAGTATTTCAATGTCAGAAACGGCGATATTTTAAAAATTAGTAAAAGGCAAATTTACATTTATTCTACATTTAAGGTATTTGTACCCTATATGGACAGGGCTCTCAATATGGAAACCCCTAATATTTTTAAAGGTAATAATTTTGATCGAGAGATGGCTAAACATTTTTGCGAAGAAAAGCAGTTGAAAAGATAATTAAGTCTGGAAAGTGTAAAAAAGCGCGCTGTTCGCTATTTAGGAGGAAACTTTTTATTTCGAGATGTGCTGATCTTAATTACTTGTAAGCTTAAATTCTTATTAGATATGGTAAAATTACATTAAATGTTGAAAAGTGAAGTATTTTAGAAAACTAATAAAACATATTTTCGATTGCTATTGCATATTTTGCTTGAAATAATTTTCCTTATTCATTTGGTACAAGATTTAGTAAAACTAAGCCCGGTTCCCAGGCACATAGCCAGGGAGGGGGCTAAGGGGGCTGAAGCCCCTCCCGAAAGTTTGAAAAGGTTTTACAAAATTATCTCTATGATAATAAAATAAGCTTTGTTTTCATCTTCCATTACATTAAAATCAATTGTATTTTAGCTGTAAAAATATCCAATTATTCAATTACAGTTACAGTAATACTTCATTATATCGTTCATTTGGATATATTGCTTTTTTAATAGATATTTACCACAAAAAATATAAATTCTTTTTAAAAGGTAATTTTAGTTATCTTTATGCGCAGTAAAATTAGATCAAGTGTAATTCCGTATCATTAATTTGACTATTTAGTGTAATGCACATATGTCGTATTAACTTTTGGAGACAGATATTATACATTTACTTGCATGTTATGATCTTCTTTAATTTTCTCTATCTTCATGCATATAAACGAACTTTAAGGCTGTCATTGTTAAAATGTTTTGCACAGAAGGGTGCAAAAAAACTTTAAAAGCCGCCTATAATGTAAAATAATGTGAAAAAAGATGTAATTTTGAAGAATCTTTGATATTGATGTTCTAACTGCAAAACGCTTTTTATTAAAAAGAAACTATTAGAATGTATTTTTGAAAAATAAGATAGAAAAGAAAAATAAGAAAGATGCGAAGAAAAACGATATCGTATCGAAAAATCTTCAAAAAACGCCACTGCGGCATCCCCAGTCTCTTCACCGAAAAACTTTTCTGCGAATTGTTAATGTGCGTAAAGTAGTTGCTTTGTCTGGTTAATTTTCTTTGTATTTTGTAGAACTATTAACTTCAGGGATAGATACCTCTATGTAGGGATTTTTTAAAAGTTTTTTATAGTACCACTGGAGAGAGTTTTATATCCCGTTAGCACATGTATTTGAATAAAATTTACCCCAATTACATTGTGATGCCGATTTGGCCAATCTACAGATTTAGGCGGGTGTGCTGACGGGCTAGGGGGGTGCTGTTTGTGAAATCAGTATAGAGATATTTTAAGTTCTATCTAGGGACAAAATAAAAATTTAAACAACAACACTGGTTCATTTTACAGCCGGAAATTTAATTTAGTAATTGAATTGAAGTGTATACCAAGTTTAAAAAAAAGAAAAAAAACGAATTTTATCAAATATAATTACTGGGTCTAAAATAAACTTTTTAAGCCGTAAATTAAATGACGAAAACATATACAGTATTTTTTCAAATGACTAGATAAGATGGAAAGATGAATGTTAATGATTGTTAATGGAATCTTTTAAGCAACTTGAAAATATGATATAAAATGGCAAAATTAATTTTTCAGACGTGTACTTTTCTTTTTTAATTGCAAAATCACAAAGCAGCACCATGGGTGTACTAAATCTTGAACTGACTTAGGTAAAACCAA
Organism: Maratus speculifer; assembly: GCA_964019185.1. Taxonomy (NCBI): domain Eukaryota; kingdom Metazoa; phylum Arthropoda; class Arachnida; order Araneae; family Salticidae; genus Maratus; species Maratus speculifer. The sequence continues at coordinate 99,124,287 of OZ025293.1, forward strand.
TTCTAATAACTATCAACTTTTTCTGACAGCAAGTCTTGTTTAGAAATTAATATTTAGAATTGTTTGGAGTTAGCGTTTGAAACAACTTGACTTTGGAAGGGATTCGTCAAGTACTTGATATGAGCTGCAATATCGAGTTGTTTGTGGTATGGCAAGCAACTGGATTCGATATTGCTATGTAACTAGAGATGACTTAGATGATGCCACGAAGAGAATTATTTTTGGTTCCATTTTACTTTCCAAACAGCCATATAGTTTTCCAATAGCTGTAGGAAAGAAACAAAAAATAAGAAAAATGGAAGAAAGATTCAGAAACAGTATTTCCTTTTCTTACATATTCCAAAACGCATTTACTTTAAACCTTGTTTATTGTTTTTCCCCGAAAAAATAGGCACAGAAAGAACACAGAAAATCAGAAAGACTAGTTTCTACAAGTTTCAGACATTAGAAAAAGGCTAAATGTGTTTTCTTATGCAATTCTTATAACATATGCAATTAGATTATCGCAAACTGTATGTTATTTTAGCAAACAAAATTAAGATTTCTTTAGGAATACAGCAAATTAATATTTTACTGTTGAATTTTCAAAGAGCTTTCAGGAAAAGGAGAATTCAGAGTAGCTCTTGGACCAATACTTAAAACAATCTTATTTTGTGCAGATAAAAATACGCCACTTGAGATTATGATCCTCTAACGTTAGAGAAATCGATATAAAAAAGACTGTTAATTAAGAGTCTTAAATTTTGAGCAAAGTCTGGAGAGAATGAATTGGAACGCGATAGTATAAATATCCGTAGAAATGCTATTTACTTCACCTAAAACATTTTGAATAAAATCATTCAAATAACCTCGGATACAGTTACTGAAGAATTAATTATCAAAATAAAAAACGTGATCTGTTTTGTTAGTAACAAACAAAACGCGTACCTTAGTTGCTGTTGAAACTCAAGCGCAGAACAACTTGACCTTTGTGTTAGATATTTGGACTATTGAAAAATTCAAAAAAAAATTTTTAGGTTTTATTCCAATAAATGTCTTTTCAGCCAAAAATTCAGGAAAAGTAATATTACAACATTGTGATTAATTTTGCCTTGACATGTGTAAATGTCTATCAAAGGCGTATGATAAAGCCGCTAAAAAGTTTGGTCATGTTAGCGGGCTTCATTCTAAAATTTTTCAGAGTATCCAAAAATTAGATCCGTCAACTTTGAAAGCCATCTGTTAAATCTTGCCTTGTCCAATAGCATGCTGATTCCCATAATCCAAAAGTATCATGGACTGTGGTAGCAGTGACAAAAGTTTTTAAAAATCACCTAAAGGCAAATTTAGCGCTTCAAAAAGCAATTGCATTATATGCCCCATTAAATGAAATAAAGTGACTTCTCCGCATTTGTGGTATAAAATTTACCGAGAGGCATGAAAATCGTATTAACTTTTGTTGAGCTACATACATTTGCATTGGTTCAGAAAATATTTTGAAAAACACGTGGAAGATTTATTTGATATCTCGAGTTTTTTTGGCAGTCGGGAGAAGGTCTCATATGTCAGTCTGTGAGAAGGTTTTCTGTCTGACAAAATCATTCTGAGTTCAAGAAAAATTTCGTGACATAATATCGGCTGTAACTTATGTTTAAAATGTCCTAAATGTTTTACATAAATATAGCGAAAAATGCAGTAGAAATCTTTTGTGAGATATTTTATTGTGCATCAAAACTTCGGGAAGACATCTTCCAAACCGAAATAAAGATCCCAAGACTAACATTTAGACAGGCAACTCATACAAACCCTCAAAATACATACGCTGAAGAGTTTCATAATCTTTATTCCCCGTGTAGAAAATCTTACTGAAAATTTTCATGATACAGTGTCAATGTAGCAAGTGAAAGCTGAACATGAATTAGGGTGCAAACAAATTGTTGACAACAACACATAGGTCCTAAAAGTTTTAGTACTGTAATGTGGGGAATGCTGAAATCTTCCCCCATGAAATCTGCCCCCGTCCGCCATTTTGACCTCTACATTAGATGGGGGTAGATATCCAGCGCTGTAGCATTTCACTTTCTACGAGGGCCTGATATCTGCCCCCAGTATATCTGCCCCCGTCAGCCATTTTGAGCTCTGCATTAGAAGGGGGTAGATATCCAGCGTTGCAGAATTTCACTTTCTACGAGAGCCTGATATCTACCCCCAGTATATCTGCCCCCGTCCACCATTTTGACCTCTGCATTAGATGGTGGTAGATATCCAGTGCTGCAGCATTTCACTTTCTACGACAGCCTGATATCTACCCCCAGTATATCTGCCCCCATCCGCCAATTTGACCTCCACATTAGATGGGGGCAGATATCCAGTGCTGCAGCATTTCATTTTCTACGAGAGCCTGATATCTACCCCCAGTATATCTGCCCCCGTACGTCATTTTGATATCACAGTAGAGGGGACATACATGGAGTGCTAGAATATTTTTTAGGTTCATCGAGAGCAGTAAATCCTGGATATATATCCTTTCTGCGTATAGTTTTTATTGCTTCCTCTAATAATCATATGGTTTATTTATCTAGAATTTTGTAGACGACACTTTAAATGTAACTCTAAAATTACATAATATATATAATTTTAGAGTTACATACGTGAACTTCAAAACGCACTTTATCAAAATTTTTAAAAATGAATTTTCTGTATGAACCTATTCTTTTAATAAATCTGCGTAAAAGAAAAGAAAATCTGTAATTTCAGAGCAGGGCGCGAATCATGTGCCAACCAGCGAATCATGTCAGGGGTGGACTCCGAATTTTTTTTTTTTTTTTGGGGGGGGGGGGGCTAACATCTTTTAGCAATTATTAATGCAGTAATTAAGCAAACTAAGTACTTTAAAAACTGATAAAATGGATCTGTCTATAAAGGAACCCGATTAAAGCGAAACCTCTTTAAAATGGAGTTTTCCTAAATGGAAATATTCGTGATCACCGGAAAAAGCAGTGTACCTCCGAACCCTGTATTTCCCAAATTATGAATTCATGCAAATTTCATCTTCTGAAGCATTTTTTGTGAATTTTTGAATCTACATAAGAAGATGTACACAATTAATTAAGAGGCTACTTCAGTCAAGCGAAAAGGCCCGTTCGATAATGCTAATCCTGTGGAAGAAATTAAAAAAATATCTCGTTTGAATTTACAAGTTTTAAATGATTTTTTTCATTGAATATTAGAGATTTTTTCGATTTTATTTACAGATAATTTTAGTGAAAACACTTTTATTTTCGGAACCGGTTTCGAAAGTGAAAACATATTCATGAGAAAAAAACATATAATCAAAATCGAAAAAGTAAGAAACGGCCTGCATACAGATCATCTAAGAAAAAATATTGAAATTCAATCGAGATATCTTTATAAATCTTTTCCATTGGATTAGCATAAGCTAGCGGGTCTTTCTCATGGCTGAAATTCCTCTTAATAAAATTTAAAAGAGTTTTGACAGTTAAAATTAATTAATTAAATTTGTGTTTATAGAAATTTTATGCAATATTTATAACTGCACTCAAATTTTTTATTTTAAATACTTTTTTAGATTTTTATTGAATTACAAAATGTACAAACATAATGGTCTTACTCTAGAATTATAGAAATGATACTTAATTGAAAATTTCCCCCCACAATCTTTCAACGCTAAGAGAGCTGAGAAATGCAAACGAAAAAGAAATCGTCCTTTTAAAAATATTTTTGTTTGTTCAACCAATTATGCTCTTGAGATAAGATGAATTAAAGTAGTATTTAGAACGCATTCTAAAATGTATTACTAATCGAGTATTACATGCATTTTAAAACAAATTATTTTAAAGGTGCTTTAAAGTGACGTCGGGACATAAAGGGGTAAGAAAGCCTACTTAAAACTGAACTTTTCTCCATTCCATAAGATTTAGTCTTAGGTTGTTGTTATGATTAATGTAAAATATAGATAGCATTCTTCAATTCATTAAAAAATAATAATAACTTGATTTATTTATTAATAAAGAAAACTTATGGATAGCACATGCGCATTATTTTCTTGGATTCTCATTGCTGTTTTGATATTATTGAACATATTTTGGAAAATGCCATAAGTATAATTATTCTTGATTCCGTTTAAAATCGATATGATGAGTAAAATGTATTAATTAGAGTTAAAACAACTTTCAAACAGCCGATAACTTGACAGAATCAAACAAAATAAAATTATGCATTGAACATTGATTTGAATTGTATTTTTCCGTTCAGAAATAATTTAAAGAGAACGCAACTTTGATTACACAGTATTTCAGTGAAGAGCAAATATTAGCTTTCTAAACAACATTTAAAGTTTCCTTAGAATAGATATAAATATAAATCGAATATAATTATATATTCCTAAAATTATTAATTTCATAATGCAGAAACTTGATATTATACTTAAAAATCACTTTAATATATTAATTCCACAGGTTTGATTTTTTGTAACTGATTGTATTTGTAATTTAGTTTTATCAATTGTTTTCCGACGAATTTTTAGATTATTTTAAAGTGATGGCTGTTTTAAACACGATTCAATTCAGTGATGATGTTGTTTCTCGTTAAAACTAATTTTGCCTGACCATTTTTCATTAATAATATGAATTATAAAATTAGTCATTTAACAATTCGCTATAATTAAATTTAAAATTCTATATGTGATTATATCATTTCAAGTATAAATCAATTATTATAAACATATATCCATTCATCCTGTATATAAGATCATTGACGAAACAAGTGGCAGCTACTTAGTGCATCTGGATACCATTTCCCCCATCTAGTAGGTAAACAGGAATAAGTGACATAAACTATAAAAGCGGAGAAAAGTGACACGGTAAAAAGTTTACGGAAAAAAAGTTACAGGAAAAAAAGTGACAAGGAATTGATTTCGGGGATTCATTGATCAGACGGAGGCTCTTAATTTAGGTAAATGGGTTTTTCATACTGAATTAACGGTTTTGGTCCAATTTTTGGATATACGCCCATATTGAAAAGACGCTTTCCTTATTAATCATTTAATAAATTTTTGAAGGATTTTAGAAGGATTGAATTATTTAGAAGGATTGATTAAATTTGAATTTACAGGGATTTTGTGCAATATTTATAACCCACTCAAATCTTTTATTTTAAATTGTTTTCTTAGTATTTTGTAGAATTATAAAATGTACAAACATGGTGTTCTTACAATATAAATGTAGAAATACAGTCGGCACTTGTTAATTCGAACTTACTGGGACCACAAGAAATGTTCCAATTATGGTAAGTATGACAGAAAAACATAATTAAAAGAGTTCTTTTACAAAGGAATTATAGTATTTTCTAAATTCATTTCAGCTGTTCAAGTTAGAATGTGACTTATTAAATAAATACATAAACCAATTAAAGAATTAGGAACAATCGCAATGGAAGAAGAGGTGGATGTGTCATTTACAGACTTGTTACAACAGCCCCGACTAAAAAGTTTCTATGCCCAGGGTACTTTCAAATTTTCATGCCCCCGTAGATTAGTTAATTTACTGATAGTAGTTTTTTCACACATTATACACTTATCCGCAAAGAAAGTTTCCTGGAAAATTGAAAAACAGTTCCATAAATAAAAATTAAGAAAGAAATTCTACTATTTATTGAAACGTGCTTTTAAACATAAATTGAGGTATACTTTTGTCATTTTACCGAATTAATATCACTTTTCTTTCCGTAATTATGATTTTTAAGATATAAATTTAGATGAAATAGGAAATGTTTTGTGTTCCACAGAAATTTCGTTCTCAGGGCATAGAACTCGAGTGCCCGTGCGATAGTCAGGGTCTGCATACGGATAATTTGAAAGCGGATATCAAATGGATGGGATTATGTGTATACTAATTCAGAACAATTTTTACTAAAATGAAAGAAATGAAGTTATTTCAAGGGTCTGGAGTTTAAAAAAAAGGAAAAATGAAAAAATTGGAGTTCCCGTTAGTTTGAATTAAACGATGTCAAGAGAAAATGAGTTCAAATTAACTGAAAATTTTAACATTATTCTGCCATTGAAAATTTCGGAACTTAACGTTTAGTTCGAATTAAGTGAAGATTCGATTTATCCGATTTTGAATTAACGAGAGCCGACTGTATTTCCGAATTGAAAAATCCCCATCCCCCTCCCTCAGTGCCAATAAAGCTGAAAAGATACAAAGTGAAAAGAAATTATACTTTTAAAAATATATTTGTTTTGTGTAACTAATAATATAAATTTTGTCGTTTAATTCAATACCAACAAATAATTTTGCCACCATAAATAGATTTTGCACCCTTAAATTAACCTAAATTCAAATTTTCATAAATTTCTTATTGTACAATTAGTTTCCAAGAAATTAATTATTTTAAAACAAGCATATTTTAGAGGCTGCATCTAAATTGAAGTTATGTACTCAATTATTGGAATGCTACAGAATGATTATGTCTCTTCTATTAATGTATATTATTTTTTACCAATAAGACCATTTTAGTCGCTTTATATCTTTCGGCTATAGCCACGACAAATGTTTCGTTAAAATGGGTAATACATGTATATATATCTTAATAACTTTGGATGTATTTATAAAAGTATTTATATATATATACATATATATTATTAGGGTGTATCGAATAATTTTTTTTTCACAGTGTCAAAACCTACCTATGCGGAAAAGATGTTCTCTTGGATGGAGATTAAGGGAAAAATAATTTAAAAAATTAATTTTAAATTTTACTACTGCCACAATGAGGTTGAATTTCGAAAAAAAGTGAAAAAAGACCTAATTTTGGCTAGATGATTTTTGATTCAAAATAATAGTTTAAAAAATTATCCAAAACCTACCTATGCGTAAAAGATGTTATATTATATGCTGAGTATGAGGAAAATAATTTTAAAAAAATAATTTCAAAATTTAAATCTGCCGCAATATGGCTCAAATTTATGTATTTGAACGTTTTTACGGTAATATATATATATATATATATATTTGTAAAATAAAATATGAATTTTAGAATTTTTAACATTTATTGCAATGAGGGGATATTTAATTGATTACAAGATAAAAATTTTAGTTTCTTATTTAACTGCTTCATTAGTATTAAATCAAGAAAATTCGTCAACATTGTAATTGGCTATAATGACGTTCGGTATTGAAAATCGACATAAGATTTTGTAATTCAATTCGATTTTATAAAACCGTCTTTTATGTATGGTCCATACACAGCATAAATACTTCCGTGACTCTTTTGATTATTAGTTTTGTAGAATGAGCATTGCGTGAATAGATATTATTGATAGTAGATGTTATTACCACTGGAATGATTGCTGGGTTTACCTACTGCTTCTGAAATCATGTCGCTACTAAATCCGTCAGTTAGTAGAGGTTCGACACATTTTCCTATTTAATTAAATCTATGTAATCCGTCACAAAAGGTCAAAAAGCTGGTAAATGGAAAATATAGATATTTTTTTAATGTAATGATTAGGATTACAGCAGACCGTTTGATTTCATTCGCGCGCTTTTAGAATTCTTATACTGACATAAATGAAAATACAAAATGCTTCTAACATGCTGCGAATAATCTTTCTATTTCACCAGTGAAACATTTGTGCCCAGCCGCGGTTCCATCCACGCTGCAAAAAGATGACATAAGTGGAACCTCAATGGTGTGTAACTAGCACAAAAACCATTGTAGTGAACGCTTGAAGATCAGTTCCTTATTTCGAATAAAAATCCTTTAACAGCTATGTTACAGATATTCCGTCGGAACCGATCGCAACCAACTTTGTTACATGTATATTATTGTTAACACATGACAAAAAAATTTACGTCGTGTTTTCAAATTGTTTGGTACTCTCCCAGAATTTACATATATGTGGTTGATGTATTCAGAACCAAGTTCTTTTTTCGAGCTCAAGTCTGCTTCTATTATGATTTTTCTTCTGTTGTTTTCTAGTGATGTAGTCTGTCTTTACCCCCATCAAAGTTTAAAGAAAATGGCCATGATTATAATCTTTTACAAATGACTAAAGAGAAAGACTAAAACGATGGAGTGGTCTTTGGTTTGGTTTGTCATGCCGATTTTTTTTCTGTCAATAGTATTCGATTCATAGTTTTGTGAGATAATGCCCACATCTTGAAGTGCGCCAGACACGATGGTAGCACGTGCTTCGTCGAAAATGCCCAAACTGTCCAATATTCTGGCTGATGCCAATCTTCGTCACTACAGGTGATGTTGCAGCATTTTGGATTTTCAATGATAGCTGATGATGCAGAAAAGATCTTAATACGTCGGTTTAGTTTACACTCAATATTCATATTCATATTCAAATCTATTGAACTGAAAAAAATAGGCAGTATTTTTGGAAATGGTTCAAAAGAGTGTAGTGGCTTTCAATATCTTATTTTGTTTTACAAGAATTAAGAGGAGCGCAATATTTGTCGTTAAAAAATTTTCTTAAAATGCTGCAGCGGAAAATTATTGAGATTGAATCTCATTTACAGGTCACTTGTAACTTATTAGCAACTCCTTCTCACTGGCAGGAAATAAATAAATGTTGATCGATTCCTTTCTTCGGTTATAATTTAAAAACCAATATGTAAATTTTATAACTTTTTGTAATAGGGTGCATATTTAGTGGCATATCAAAGCCAGACCGAAATAGGGTGTAATTCATATCTCTCTGTCTCTCTCTCTCTCTTTTTATTTATTTATTTATTTTTTTTTAACAACGCCATGTACAGTAATATTCAGGGTACACTAAGCTACACAATACACAAGCAGATAAATCCTAACTGAAAAAACTGGAGCTGCCAGTTTTTCGAAACTTTAAATCATTTGCATCAGTATTAAATTTCGAAATTAGTTTATTTATTTTTTTATTTAATATCCATGCAATATAATATTTCTTACGCAAAGGTAGGTTTTGATTGATATTAAAATGATTATTTTGCGTCAAAAATAAATCTAACCAAAATTAGATCTTTTTCCATTTTTTCAATATTTTATCGAATTTTCAACTTTTTGTGGCAGTATTAAATTTCGAATTTCTTACTTATTGTTTATTACTTAACCTCCATACGCTATAACATCTTTTCCGCATTGCTGGATTTTAAGAATTATTAAAATAATTAGTTTTTGACAAAAATAACCTAATCAAAATTCGGTCTTTTTTCAATTTTTTTCGAAAATTCAACCCTTTTGTGGCAGTATTAAATTTTAAAATTATTTTTTTTTATTATTTTTCCCTTAATCTCCATACAATAGAACATCTTTTCCGCATAGGTAGATTTTGATGAATGGTAATTTTTTTTTTTCGCCATAGACAATCGATCCACCCTAATGTACATGTCACCTCCTCCCACTAAGCACATTTTATATGCATCATTTAATGGTACACTTTATTTCCAATCCTTTGGTACCAACAACTTTTTTCTACAATAATTTGTTGAGGCGTTAGTAAAATGTTTTTTTTTTTTTTTTTTTTTTTTTTTTTTGAGGGGGGGGGGGGGTATTTCTATGACTGTATGCTATTCTTTTCACTCAAAACATGAAATTTTTATCTTATGAAGTTTTTCACTGTAACTTTTTAAACTTATTTTTGTATTTAATATTTTTTAATTAATTAGTTAAATTGTTTTAATTGTAAAGTACTTCTTTATGTGAAATTATATTCAATCTAAAGTTAACAAAATATTATTTCTATAAAACTCAGTTACAGATATTATTAAAATTAAATTTTATTCTACATCTAAAAAATAAAAAATAAATAAAAATAAAGATCTTTTATCATAATAAATTTATTAAGGTTTTAATGCTTGTATTCCAATATGAAATAAAGCAGAATTGATTGCACTTTTACTCAAACATAGAATATTTTCTCCAAACCTAAATCTAACGTCATTTTCACCATATCAAAATTTAAATATACACCTTTCATATCTGTATTCACTTTTTAAAGAAAATCGATAATTTAATTTGATCATTTTGATTCAAAACTTGAAGTCTCGATAGCTATTAACTGAAACAGATACTAAACTATCCATATATTTTTTTAAAGTATAAATGAAATTTTATAAAAGAAACAAACATTCACTGGGTTTTATAACAGACAATATTCTTGACAGAACGTAGTTTAATTTTTTTTTTCACTTTTAATAAAAAAATGGCAACATAAAAATTCAGTAATCTGTTTTTTTTTTCCGGCTTTTTTCAATTTGCTTTTAATAAGCATGGACTACTTCTGTTGCCACGTTTAGAAAAACGGTATGACAAACTACAAAAAAATTAATGTTTCAAAAATAAATTAAGATACAGTATTCAAATAAATTGCATTTAAAAGTACATTTTTTCCCCTATACGATGGTGTAAAAATTAAAGTGCGCAGTTAAGAAATACAAAAATTTGCAGTAGAAAAAATTGCAAAAACCGGAAATGCATTTCAAACTTTAAAGTGTTGCCATTCTTAAAATGACGTATGCGTTACGCACAGATACTTTTGGTCTTTATAATATAGATATTGAAACCACATTTTTAATTATTAAATAAGTTAAGAAAAAGCATACATTTTTATTACTATCATTTCGAGTATTTAAAACTTAGAAGTAATTTTTTTATTTGATTTAATAAATATTAATTAGAATTCTGTTCTTTAGTACTGTATATTAGGTATAGAATTTAATATAAAGAGTAATATGAAAAAAAAAAATCAAACTTAAAAGCGTATACCGAATTTTAAAACGTACACTCCAGCAATTATTATGCAAAGACAGTACCGTAACCGATTTCTTTTATGTGTCCCTGTAAATTAATAAAAAAAATGTTAAAAATGTTCGTAAAGAGATTCAAGAATTTATGCCAGTTTCAAAAGATTTGGAATAGCGTAATGTCATTAAAATACTCTTCAATTCTTTTGAGTGTCCCTAAAATTGAAACATTAACAGTACATACTTCATATGCAATAACAAACATGTTTTAATAAACCTAAATAAGTTTTATCAATTGTATAAAAATCGGAGTGTATTTACGGGAGTCAGTGCATGGACAGACGGACAAACAAACAAAATGCAAAAGCACTTTTTAACTTTATTGGAAAATGCTAAAAATCTACAAAAGTACTAAAAATCTTGGATGTATATAAGAGGGCGTGAGGTTCAAATTTTGCCTTTTCCAGAAAGTAAGATTTCTGGGATTTAAATAAATATCATAAAAACTATTAGTTTTCATTGTAAACACCAAGATTTTACAATGCCAAAACACGCGTTAAAACTTTCTTTCTTTCTTTTTTTCATTTTTTTTTCTAAAATTATAGTTTTTTTTTTTCCGCAGATTTATTAATAGAATAGGTTCACACAGAAAATTCATTTTTAAAAATGTCGATAAAGTGCGTTTTGAAGTTTACGTCCTCATATATATTATATAATTTTAGAGTTACATTTTAAGTGTCGTCTACAAATTTCTAGATAAATAAACCGTATGATTATTAGCGGAAACAATAAAAACTATACGCAGAAAGGATATATATCCAGGATTTACTGCTCTCGATGAACCTAAAAAATATTCTAGCACTCCATGTATGTCCCCTCTACTGTGATATCAAAATGACGTACGGGGGCAGATATACTGGGGGTAGATATCAGGCTCTCGTAGAAAATGAAATGCTGCAGCACTGGATATCTGCCCCCATCTAATGTAGAGGTCAAAATGGCGGATGGGGGCAGATATACTGGGGGTAGATATCAGGCTGTCGTAGAAAGTGAAATGCTGCAGCACTGGATATCTACCCCCATCTAATGCAGAGGTCAAAATGGCGGACGGGGGCAGATATACTGGGGGTAGATATCAGGCTCTCGTAGAAAGTGAAATTCTGCAGCACTGGATATCTACCCCCTTCTAATGCAGAGCTCAAAATGGCGGACGGGGGCAGATATACTGGGGGCAGATATCAGGCCCTCGTAGAAAGTGAAATGCTGCACCGCTGGATATCTACCCCCATCTAATGTAGAGGTCAAAATGGCGGACGGGGGCAGATTTCATGGGGGAAGATTTCATACATCCCGTAATGTGACGTATAGCAATAATATCAAACACTTGTTCACGGTCTTGTTAAAAATCCAGTAACAACAGTCAGTGCTGAAAGATCCTTTTCGGCAATAAAAATACTTAAATCTTTGCCTCGAACCATTATGACTGATGAGAGTCTGAGACGCTTTGCAATGATTTTCATTCATTGGGACATTGCAGTAGATTTTCATAAGTTAATGAGCATTAGGCTAAGAAGAAATTACGACGATTGCTTCCATTGCATTAGTACATTTATTATACCAAGAGTACTGCATTAACAACTATTATAATCAGAGAATGTAAAATACAAAGATAATTTTTAGGATTAAATATGACTGTAGTAATTCATTTTTCTTTAGAAGAAAAAATAATGCGAAAGAACTTAATTTCATTTGGAGATCAATAGTTTCCAGATCTCGCACTCGTAATAACAAACAGTTCCACGCTGATACTAATCCTGTGTTTTAAATCAATTCATGTTACTTGTTTGCATTTCGATATATATATATTTTTATCACAGGGTTCTCTAGGCTCATCTGAAACATTGTTAATTTGTGCTTTTTAGGTTTGGCGGATTTTTTTCCCTAAAAGCTATCCGGTTTGGAAACTGGAAGTGTTTCTAAATGTCAAAAATTGCAACGGAAATTAAAAAAAAAAAAAAAATAAATACGAAATAACAATTTTTGACATGATTATCAAGTAATCTATGCAGAAACACATTTCAGATTTGTTTAATTTTTTTGCCGTAAATTATACAAATTACTTTTGTAAGATCAAAAAAAAATTTCAAGATTCAGCCCCTCCCGAAAGGAAATCCTGGCTACGGGCCTGCCGGTTCCCAATATGGACAGCTTATGTCCCCATCGACTACAACTGTAAGAAAGAAAAAAATTCAACGTTGCCAAGCAATAACTTGAAAAGTCATCAAAGTGGTAAAATCTTTGTTCAACAAGATGCTATTTGAACAATCCTCCAAAAACCTTCCTCCAAAAAACCCTTGCAGAAAAATAAAAAGAAGCCCCCCCCCCCGTAGGATATCTGTTGGCGAAATCGAAGGTACCAATGGTATGACTTCCTCAAAAAAGGAGAGCTGGTACTGCTTCTTTTGCAGTATTGATGCTTTTTCAAACATGCGGCCATGCATCACATGTGGCAGATATGTTCATGAGGATTATGTGGGACTTACTGCCCATGGTGAAAAAGTTTATATTTGTCCATGCTATGAGGACTGAGTAATAACAGATGTAAATTCGCAGACAGGTGCAATAAAGCTAAGCAAAACCAACAATATTACTTCATAATATTTACTAGTAACTAAGGGCTTTGCATGGGTCTTCGAAGGGTACAAACCGAGAATGCCTCCCCCCTTTCTAAAATGCATGTTCTAAAGATATTTACTGTCTCCCCTCCTCTTCGGAATACTTTAAGATACATTTTTTTTTATTCCATTTCCTCTAAAATTCCTTGGAAAAGCGGCTCTTTCATACACACTGTGTAGAAAGTCAATAAGGAAACACCTGTCCATAATAGGGACAGGTAGTTCCTTATATGGACACTTGTAAACATTTTTTTTTCATTTAAATTAAACCAGTATAATTACAAGGTCGCTAATTTTAATAATGATAGTCAATAGTCCAAGGATAGTGGTCACATATTTTTGGAGTCCTATGACTTGTACATGGGGGTGAAAAAAATACATTTTCCTTAGGGTGTCCATATTGGATACAGGTACCTTATTGAAAAAAAAAAAGTCTAAGGCAATTAACATGCATAAAACTATAAGCAAAACAAGTAAATTTTATTATGAACGATTTCATAGACATTGTAATTTGTTTAATCTATGACATAAATTTATTTACAGAAATTATTCTAGTCGTACTTTAAGAACTTTAGTGCTTTTACAATTTTGCGAGAACGCCGTCCTTTATTTATTTATTTATTTATTTATTTATTTTTTTGGTACGTGCTGTTCCAGACATTCTATTTTTTCTCTATGCGTCGAACTCCACACCAGAATTAAAACTGCAACTGCATGCACCAATTTTAAATGATACATTTTCTCTTCCACACTGCGGAATTCCTTGTTAGTCTATGGAGAAAAAACAGAATTACTTACTAATGATTACCTAATTTTATTTTCACCAGCGGAAAGTTTGCGCCTCATTCGATGTTTTTCGTGTTACATTTTCATAGGGAAGATAATAGACTTTAATTAAATATATATTTTAATAGAAATATTTATAACTCATGATCGTGTTCTAGTATGTAGACCACTATGTAGTATTTAGGGGACAGATTTCTCTCTGTATTCCGATGATAAAAAACAAATTTTGAGAACCGTAATCGCCCCCCCCCCCCTCCACACACACTAACTTAAAGGATTTCAAAATAAGACCAAGACTATACAAATAAAAATGCTTGTATAGTTTCACTATAGAATCAATTTCAATTCGCAAAGAAAAAATTTCATTTGAACTAGTTTGCATCATAAGATTCTGCTTTTATTGCCAATTGAAATTGTTTCGCAAAAAAAAGAAAAGAAATGCAAATTGACATCAGGCAAGTTTTCAAGGTGGTGATAGTCACGACTCACAGAGGTGCTAAGCTCACATTAATCTTCCATAATATGTAGGTTAATTTAACCCAAATTAAATATGTTTCGAATCTAGATACAAATCTGAAATAAAATAAATAAAAATTCGTCAAAAAAATTATGTTTCAAAACATAGTTAAACTGGATCATAATTTCCATATTATGCAAGATCAATGGGAACTTGGCAACTCTACGAGATATTTTGTGTTTTACTACTTTCGTTTACACGATAACTTTGAAGAATCTATCAAAGTAATGGAGGGTTTGTTTCAAATGATACACCAGATTACATACATTTTAAGGGGGTAGTAAGGTTAATTCGAGGGAAAAAAAGCATATTTTCTATCATTTTTTGTAAGGATACAATTAATATGTTTTTATTTGTATAGTTATAGTATAATTATATGTCATTTAAAGAGTATTCTGTGAAATTTTCATTAAGAAATATTAAAAAATGAGCCGATGACAGCGAATCTTCGAAGACGTCCCAAAAAAAAAGTTGATTCGCGGTGAACCGCATAACTCATGACTGGATCAACTGAAATTAAAAAACCAAATTGATTTAATTAGTTGATAAGTTTCCTCAGGGAACGCAGTCGAGTTTTTTCTTTTTTATTGATTTTTCAATTTTTTACAAGGCTCGGAAGTCAAAAATACTGATTTTTCATCAAAAAAATCTGATATTTTGTTTTTTAAAAGTAAGTTAAAATAATAATAATAATAATAATAATAAAAAAAAAAAAAAAAAAAAAACTCACAGCGTTATCTTGTAATTTATACAAAGAAAGAGTGTGTAAAATTTTATAAAGATCGGTTCAGTAGATTTTGAGCTACAGAGTTCACCGGCTTTGAAAAAGCGAAGTGTTAGAAAAACACGTTTAAAGTTTCACAGACGTTTTTGTCGAAATAGATATTTGTAAATTACTGCTTTTTTCATATACTTACACAGAATCACCAATGCCAGGCCCATAAAGCGAAAAGCTGTCGGAGATGATGTCCAGAGCATCTTGTTGCTCTTGTCTACGACGAATCCTGCCTTCTTTGCTCTCTTTTGCAGCCTCTCGCTCCGCTTTACATACTCGAAGACTATCTGTTGTTCGCGCCGATTTATGAGAACTTGCAGGGCCGTAGCGACCGCCCCCCATACCCCCCATTTGGGGGGGGGCGACGAAGTCAGGGGGCCCCCTAATCGATTCTATCGACCTTTTTACCGAAGTTTATTTGTTTTGAAAATGTAAGAAAACACTTCTTTTAATGTTTTTATTTTTTCAAATTCTCCTTTTCTTATTCAGGGGCCCGCCAGGCAATTTCCCCAGGCGCACCTTTTTAAAGCTCCCCCCCCCCCCAATAATGAGGATTTTCATTAAAGGGTGCCAAATGCTTAAAATGTGCCAAAAGTGACCGAAATTCATACGTTTTCAAACATTTAGGAAGGGAATGTTGTTCTCCTTTTCCTCTCTGCTTCCAGTGTTCCCTCCACATACGCAGAAAACAAACTATATCATTAGAAAACAAATTATTAAAATTTTATTACAACCAGGGCTCGACTTAGATTGTGGGGGGCCCCTTTCTAACTTTTGGATTTTTTCTTGAATTATGCTAAAGTGTCTAAAACTAACCTTTATACTAGTTGTCTATTCGCATTTGTATGCAGAATAGCACAAAAAAGATAACTTTAAGGAATTATCGAATACATTTTTTTCTTCTGCTATACAACTGTGATGTAACTGTTAAATCCAGGGGAGGGGGGAAGGGACATGGGGTTCAAAAACAGAGGAGAGATGAGAAAAGAGCACCAATAAAGCTAAAAATAAAGAAAGAAAGAAAGAAGGAACTTTTGTCATTTTTGGCCATTTTTTATTAGCTTTAACAAAAAAATTATATTTGCCCTTGAGGGCCCCCGGTCGAGGGGGCCCCATGTCCGATGCAGTTGTCCTGCATGCCCGTGACTTAGCCAGGCCCTGATTACAACATAGTATCCTATAGCTTTTAAAAGAAATTTTTTATTAATGTTTCCTCGTAACGTGATAAGTTACAACTGTTATGTCCAATTTTGAGCCTTCTTTTTTTAGACATCTTGTAATGTACGTAGGTAAGCAAAGTAAAAATTTGCAAAGAAATACTTATCTCAATCAATCTATCATTTTTTCTATAATTATCAAATTAATATTTTTAAATAAAATTGTGACCAATTTTTTGGGATATCTTGTATATAGATGTGAATACAAAATTTACGCATGTGTGCAATATGTTTTTTATTTTTAGTGTTTGCCCCTTCTACATTATTTAAAAAAAAGAAAAAAAAATTATAGATAGATAGAGGGGGGGGGTGTCCAGAATGATGTTTGTTCCGGGGCCCCCCGTAGCCTTAACGGGGCCCTGTTTTTATCAAAATCCTTGTTTAGACTTCAAAAACGCAGAAACCAAGAAACTGAAAATCCTTATCTTTTTACTCGTTTCCCCCCACCTCGCTTTTTGACCATGGGATTTTGCATGGAACTAAGAAAGATAAGGAAAGAGTACCGGTCATCGGATCGACTCTGAAAAAAGCGGGGTTCTTGTATAAAGGTGCTAGCGACAAAAGGGTGTTTTCTTTTGAAATACCGGAATATTATGTTCTTAGAAGATAGGTCATTTTTCACACCGATTTCACGACGTGGGTGACACAAATAACATCTAGAGAATCCCCTTAAAAGTTAATAGCTTAGTTACTTAGTAGTAACCGGATTCCTTGACCTTGAAGGGAGTACTGGCCTATTCAAGTACTTTAGCAGCCCGCTAATGCATACAAGTACATGTTTGTAGACAACACAGCACTTCAGATGTGGATATTCGTATGTTTTTTTTCTGATTTATTTTAGTAATACGCATAGTATAGTATTTATAAAATTAAGTGTATATCTGAAGGAAAAAAGATCTACTTCTATACTAATCTGGTAAGTCATATTTATTACTTTATGTAATTTATATAGCAGTTATTAAAAATTTTAAGTATTAGAAAATTTTGCACAGCTTGGAAAAATATATGTATACTAATAGAGCATATTTTAATAACACACATTTCTCATTTACATGTTTTTCATTTAAGCGTTTTATTAGGGCTCCTTCACAAAATTCTTTTTTAATAAATCGCACCATTCACAAAATTTTATTCCATAAAAATATACTCTAATTAATTTTATACTGTTAGGTTTTAAAATATGTGTTTTGCAAAGGAAACAAGTTCACCTGAAATGAGAAATTTAGCATACAGACTTAAATAAGTTATTATTAATAAATGTTTGATGCGAATTTCAATAACTGGAATTCAAATTTTATTACAAAATACAATAAATTTCATAAAAATAACTTTATTTTCACAAAATGGGATCCAAGAAAAAATCCCTGCGTCAACTTCCGATTCCATTGCATTCATATGTTAAACTACTATTCCGTTTGTTACCAAGTAATTAGTAAATTCTCATTTAATTTATACTCTTATTTCCTTGAAAATCTAGAGTTCTAAATTCATGTCACAATAAGAAATCGTGCTGTTTTAAATTTTTCTATGCTCTTTCGTTCTTTCTTTCTTTTTTTCCGTGATGCTAAATAATCTCACAGGCCCATAAAGCCCATTCTTACCAACTAAAATACAAAGGGCCCCCGCAAATTTACTTTTCAAAGCTAATTTTCAATTCAATAAATTCAATCAGAGTAAAACATATATAGTTTTTTTATTATGAAATATTTTTTCTTACTATGCTGCAATTTGTAAAACATAAGAAATATTTTGAAGTTCAAATATTCTCAACTGTAATTCCATACATGTCTTTTACAAAATTAATTTGTTACGTATAATTATGTATTTAATAAAATATTTTTTAATGTGTATAATATGTAGATAGTCAGTTTTAATTTAATAGTAAAAACGTTATTTAATCGAAATTTGCTTAGTAAAATTTCGAATAATTTAAACATACGAAAAACGGATTTAGTAAATGAAAAAACAACAGATAGGATAATAGGGACCCCCCCCCCCCCCTCTGTGATGTCGGGCTTCCTCTACTTCTAATTCTTAATGGGCTCTGAAACTGACAAGAAATGGCACAGTCCTCGAGCCTGTTAAAGTGTTGCGGGGTCTATGTCTTTAAGCACAATTCGAAATCTTTTGCATCTTTTCAAAATAATAACAATTTTGCTTTCATTTTATCATTTAAGTTCTTATTTTAAAAATATTTTTGTTTATTTATTTTAAGAAAAAGTCGGCATGAACTAGAGTTTATAATTGTCTTGAAACCTGTAGTTACTAGCATTTCATATTTTAAAAGGGGGAAAAATGTATATAAATTGTTACTTAAAAAAAAAAATTAATATTAAAAAGAAACTTGTAAAATTTTTATAAGTCAGTTTCTGTAAATTCTTTCTCATTCAATACTTGGTTATGCAATGAATTTGGTTAATCGGTGCTCTTTGAGGATAGCTGAGATCGATCTGTATACGGGCTGTTTTTTGCTTTTTTAATTTTGTTTACAGATAATTTTAACGAGGTCACTTTCATTTTTAAAACCGGTTTCGAAAATTAAAGCATCCTCTTAAAAAAAAAACTTTGCAAACAAAATAAAAAAAGGTGAAAAAAAATCTGCATACAGATTGATCTCAGCTATCCAGTGAAAAAAAACCATTTAAAAATATTGAAATGCAACTGAGATATAAATTTCTTTTATAGTATTCCATTCCATTCTTCCATGCATTAGAGAATGGGTCTTTTCGCGTAACTGAAGTAGCCTCTTAAGTAGCGAACTGTTAAAATTATGTGTTTATATAATTTATTTATTTTCTATACTTTATAATAAAATCTTAGCATTATGTGCTTATTTGTAAAATTGTTTTAGACAAATTTTATTTTAACATTGTTAATTTAAGCCCGGTGGCAGAACTATCTTCAAATGTCTGCAACGCTAATAATATTTTCAAAAATAGTCTGCAAAATGCAACGTATTACATAAATAAATTTTTTCTGTATTGTAGTGCTAATTAATTATGGTAACATGCATGTGTATGTGTAAATTATTTCCATCACTTACAAAATAATAATAATAATAAAACAGAAAAATCCACTTCCAGCAATACCTTTCTTTTTTCCCTTGAGCCTTTGACGAAATTTTCGTTTTCTTCGCGATCTTTTGACGAAATCCGTCTTTATTTTCGAGATTTTTTGACAAAATTTGTCATTTTTTCGTGATTTTTTGACGTTATCTGTCTTTTTTTCAAGATTTTTTGATGAAATTTGCCGTTTTTGGGGTATTTTTTTTAACAAAATTTGCCCTTTTTTTCGCAAGTTTTTGATGAAATCTGCTTTTGAGGGATTTTCTGACGAAATTTGCCGTTTTTTCGCGATGCTTTGATAATATTTGCGTTTATTCTCGCGATCTTTGGATGAAATCGCTGTTATTTTGCGACGAAATTTTGACGAAATTACGCGTCCCACAGGAAAGAGCTATTTTTTGTGCCCCATGACCGATTTTTTACATAATTTAAGCGCAATAGCACGTCCGTGGCATTGCTGAGTCTGCAGGTGTCCTTAAAAGTCTGCGACGCCCGTCACAGTGTCGCGCGCATTTTGCCACGGGTTCTTTAAGCAATGCATATTTATTTCGTATTTGTGCAGAGTTATGAATGTTATAATAATTTTAATAATAATTTAAAATACTTATGATAATTATTAAATTTGTTTATTACATTAATATAATTTGAAACTCATTGGAAACTTCAATATAAATATATTTTTTAAATTCAGTTGAAAGTGGGGGGAGGGGGGCCCAAAGTTATATTTTTTTTTGGGGGGGGGGGGGGCCTCAAAACACCTTGCTACGGCCCTGAGAACTTGTTCCAGTTTTATGCCCATTTCTTGCAAAAATGCCAGCAGAGAAAAACAGCCTTCATTAAATGTACATGCTGCAACATTAGCTGCAATTTCAACGACGTTGGAAATGCCATTCACTGTTTTTGGAGTAATTTTCCAAATAAGTTGATTAAGGCTTTCATTATTGTTCTGAGTGAAGCCTCCAACACATCGTTCCAGAAGTGCATCTTTGCTTAAATCCTCATAAATAGGTTTGATGGTTTCTAGCACATTACTCGGAAGTGTGGTGTAACTGTGTTTGAATGACTCCAGATCTTCAGTAGCTGCAGCCTTCTGCCATTCACACCATGAATCAGTACCGCTCGGACAATCGGAGGGCGGAGACTTACAAGTGTATATCTCCGTCAGTTTTACTTCAATTGCTTTCAAATTTTCACAGAATAATCTTAAGATGTTGTACATTAATATAAAAAAAATGCAAAAAAAAAAAAAAAAAAAAAAACCTTACTACCCCCTTAAGACGAATTCTCTCTAAATATTTTTATTTTAATTGAAAAGAAAAGTCTATTGTTGATCTTGCTTTTAGCATACATTTTTTAAATAAAAAAATACATTAAAATATTAATATAATTACCATAACATCGCTCTCTGGATCGTTTTCATTGATAGCTGCAAGTTCTTTTTCAAAGTCGTCAATGTGTGAAAATAAAAAATCGGAGTCTGTAAAATCGTCGGAGAATAATTCAGGCGGGAATACACCAGTTAGATTAAGTTGACCATCATCATCATTAAACGGCAGATAAGAATCGCATTCAACCGGATTCACAGGTGGAAATGGTTCATTATCAAAAAACTCGGAACCAGCTATTTCATCCACGCTTAGTCCGGTAAATTCGTCGAGAACAAATTCTCCTAGAATTGTACAATTAAAAAAAAAAAATTATAAAATTGTAATCGAAAAAAAAAAAAATAACAGAAGACAATTCATCTAAACTTACCGGTTTCGGAATCAACTGTGTAATTTAATCCCGATAGTGGATCTGGCTCGGTTTCATTTTCTTCCGGATTCTTAGTATCTCCAGATATATAAAATTCTTGTAGCTGGAAATATGATTTTAAAAAAAGGACATCAAAGTTTTATTTTATATATACATAAAAAATAAAAGTCGACTTATCAAAAGTAACTGACACACATTGGTTTAGTTTCAATACTTAATGGGGAAAAATAAATAAATTTTCAAATTACTTTTTTCTATTTAGTATTTAGTTCTTTTAATTAAGGAAGCATGAAAGAAACAATATATATTCTCCCTCAGACATGTCATTCGGTTAGTAATATACTGCTGTTTAATGTGTTGCTTTTTTTGCGCAATCCGTATTAAAAAAAAATGTTATTGCGATGAATTGTTTATTAAAATAAATAATAAAATATTTTTATTATTGAATTTTAAGTAATTTTTTTACAGTATCTTTTGGTTGAGTGTCTGTGGCATTATAAATTTGTACATTTATATTTACGTACAAAACATTGCATATATTTCTAAATATTGATGTTATATTATTCGTTATATATATATATTATTAGTTCGAGTATAAAGAATTAAATTTCAAAATTCTGAAGTGTGCATTTCTTCAAATTAGAAAATTTGAAGAATATACAAAGCAAGCTTTATTTAAATTGTTTCAAACATGAATGAATAAAAATCAAGCAACTAGATATTATTTGATATTTCAACTAAAGAAGATCCGTCCATTACATTATGTTTTAATCATATCTAACTATATTACAAAATTATCGAAAAAAAAAATCGCAATAGTTCCTTCTCGCAATAAAAGCAATCCAGCATACTGAATGACAGCCAAATCACTAACACTAAAACAATAATGTAAAGTGTTTCACTGTAAACAAAATCTTATTTTTATAGAAAAAAAAAATAGCATTTTTCTAGAAAAAAAAAACTGTTTTAAAGAAAAACAGTTTTTTTCTGTAAAATAAACTGAATTTTTTACAAATAAAATCGGTTTTAATGAAAAATTACAGATATTTTCTATAAATTAAACGGTTTTAAACTGGCGCCAAAATTGACAGTATTTTTTTCCTGTCAATTTGAGGTTTTTTTTTTTTTTTTTTTTTTTTTTTTTTTTTTTTTTTTTTTTTACAGTGTTTTAATCTAACAAAATAATGTTAAGTTATAGCATTACGCGAGCAAGAAAAGTCCAAGTTTATCGATATGATGTTTAAGTAATCAAGAAGTCTCAAAGATTTAGATGGTGTGTGAGTCAAGCGTTGAATCGGTCTATTAATTTTACAGTTTAGTTTATTATTTTAATTATTAAGTAAAAATATGTATTGCACTAAAGTTAAATATTATACAGGCCTAGAAGTGACTTTTTTCAAAAATATTATAGGAAATGTAGGAATTTTATAGGAAATATTATTTATATGTAAATACACCACCACATATTTTAATACATTAACGTATGTATCAACACGAACATCAACATAGTAAAAACTATAATATAAGTAAACTATTTAAAATTCATTCCTGACTATTTCAAAAATTTTAAAACACACTTCAGGATTAAAATACTGGTTTCAGGAGTTGTACACTTTTTTTTCCCCCCGGCAATACTTAACATTTTTTACAATTATTTTCTGAATCAACACTAGAATTTGTATTTATATAAAAAAAACAATTGAAATAAAGGTTATAAGTGATCTTTTTGTAATAAATTTACATGAAATGAGTTCCTATCCTATAATAAAAGCAAATCAAAGTAAAAAAAAAAAAAAAGAAATCTTGAAATTCACAGCAAATTTTATGTCCAATGGCATTCCTAGGTTTTTTTTTCCTATAATGCTTTGATGGAATTTGCATTTTCTCTTCGATACTTGGGAAAAAATTCTACTTTTTTTCGCGATCTTTTAAAGTTTTTTTTTTTTTTTTTTTTTTTAAGATTCTATGATGAAATTCGCGCTCTTTCGACGAAATTTACGTTTTTTTCGCGATCTTTTGACGAAAATCGCGTTTTTCTCGGGATCTTTTGACGATAAACGCGTTTTTTCGCAATTTTTTTTTACGATAAAGGTGTCTTTTCGTGATCTTTTGACGATTAACACGTTTTCTTGTGATCTTTTGACGAAAATCGCGGTTTTTCATGTTCTTTTGACGAAAATTGCGTATTTTTTCGCGATTATTTGATAAAAATCGCATTTTCTTCCGATCTTTTAACGATAAATGCGTTTTCTGAAGATTTTTTTGATGAAAATTGCATTTTTCTCGCGGTTTTTTAATGAAAATAGTATTTTTTTTCGCAATCTTTAGACGAAAATGACTTTTTTCTCACGATCTTTGGACGAAAACCACGATTTTTAGCATTCTTTAGTCAAAAACCGCGTTTTTCTCGCTATCTTTTGACGAGAATCGCGTTTTCCTCGCGATATTTTGATGAAAATCTCATTTTTCTCGTGATATTTTGACGAAAATCATGTTTTTCTCGCGATCTTCTGATGAAAATCGTTTTTTTCCCCTTCAATCTTCATACGAAAAGAGTTTTCTCGCGATCTTTTAACGAAAATAGCAATTTTTTGAGATCTTATGACGAAAGTCGCGGTTTTTTCTTATGAAAATAGCATTTATTCATGACTTTTTGATGAAAATCTTATTTTTTTTCACGCGATCTTCTGACGAAATTCCCATTTGTCCGCGATCTTTTGAAGATGTAAAAAAAACGGAAAATCGCGGCTATGCGGAAAAAGCTCATGCCTGGGTGGAGGGCTGAAAAACAGGAAAAATAGGATTTTTTCCAAATTTGTAGGAATTAGGAGCACTACGAGGCCTATATTATATAATTAAGGCGCAGTAATAAAAATAGCTAACTTGCAGCCAAGTAAATTATAAATAGATAATAGTAAATATATTTACATCCGAAATTACTGTCATAAATTACAAAAGTCTATAAATTCTTCATTATATATATACCGGGTGTCCCAAAAATGACTGATGGATTTTAAAATTCAATAACTTGCAAACGGTGACAGCTATTTAAAAAAAATTTGCAGGAGGGTTATGTATAATGTCAGGAGTTTTTTTACTGTAATTTTTTATTTTAGTTCGCATCTCAACCAATAGGTGGTGCTGACGGCGATTGAAGGCCAGGTCAACGCTTCACTCAGCACTGATCACCTGACCTTCAATCGCCGTCAGCGCCACCTATTATTTGAGATGCGAACTAAAATAAAGAATTACGGTTAAAAAAAACTCCTGACATTATACATAACCCTCCTGCAAAAATTTTTTAAATAACTGTCACCATGTGCAAATTATTGAATTTTAAAATCCATCAGTCATTTTTGGGGCACCCGATATATATAATACATTTAGAAAGACTTCAATGTAAAATAATTTTACTTGCGTGTAATTAAACACAAGATAAAATTTCAATCTCTATTATATTAAGGAAAAGAAAACAACCACGAAAATGTCTGATATCACTAACTATTCCACAGGTAAGAAATTCTATTTAAATACTGCGTAATTCATATTTATTACCGAAAATATAATAATGGATGGATTAAAATTTACTTGAGAACATATACACCGTTCATCGATGCCAGTTTTTGATTTTTGGAAAATTCAGAAAAGGAGACATAGGGAGGTACTAGCGTCAAAAGCAGATCGAGTAATAAAAATAATTTTTCCGTGTTTTTGACGGTTACGATATGATTTTAATTTCAGAGCACCTATATTCCCTCCCTCATAGTATATTACGGTCAATTTGATGTATTCGGTTATTATTAATAGTTACCGTGACTTTTGGTAAATTTGATAAATACTGGATATTAATCATATTTATGAGTTATTATTAATAATTACCAATGAAGTTTTCTTAAATATGATTAATAAAGCATAGTAACGAATATGTCCTTTATTTGAATACTAGCTGACCCGCCCGGCGTTGCCCGGGTCCGTAATAATAATGTTAAATGAACTTCAAATTTTTATGATTTTTTCTTTAACTCGAAATATGTGTAAATACACTGTTAAAAATTTGACCCTTTTGCTGCATCGTCACTCCACCGCTTTTGTGGAAAATGATTACTTCAGCTTATTATGGAGCATTATCATACGTCAAAAGAGAGATATTCTGCAGGGGTGATTCTGGATGAAAATTTTTTTTTCGGAAATTCGCATCGCATTTTCGGAAATCGGCGGCGGCGGGGATCGCTGGAGGGGGGGGGGGGAACTCATCCCCCCCCCCTCCAGCGATCTTCGGACAAAATCGACGTTTTCCCGCTATCTTCAGGCGAAATCAGTAATATTTTAGCAAAATCGGCGATTTATTGCGATCTTTTGCTAAAATCCGCGGTTTTTCCACGATCTTTTGACGAAATAGGCGTTTTTGGACAATCTTTAGACAAAATTTGCTTTTTTACGCGATTTTTTCTCAAAAACGGCGTCTCATTCCCGCGATCTTTTGACGAAATCGGCGTATTTTTTCAAATATTCTTTTAACAAAATATTTTTAAGCGATCTTTTATCGAAAACGGCGTTTTTTCCCGCGATCTTTTAATGAAATCGGAGTTTCCAACTCTCCCCCCCCCCTCCAGCGATCTTCGGACAAAATCGGCGTTTTCCCGCTATCTTCAGGCGAAATCAGCAATATTTTAGCAAAATCGGCGATTTATTGTGATCTTTTGCCAAAATCCGCGGTTTTTCCGCGAGCTTTTGACGAAATAGGCGTTTTTGGACGATCTTTAGACAAAATTTGCTTTTTTACGCGATTTTTTCTCAAAAACGGCGTCTTATTCATGCGATCTTCTGACGTAATCGCCGTATTTTTTCAGATATTCTTTTGACAAAATATTTTTAAGCGATCTTTTATCGAAAACGGCGTTTTTTCCTGCGATCTTTTAATGAAATCGGCGTTATATCCGCAATCTTTGGACGTAATCGGCGTTTTCCCGCCGTCTTCAGAGGAAATCAGCGTTTTATCTGCGATATTTGGTGAAATTGCCGTTTTTTCCGCGATCCGCACAGGAAATTCGCGTTTTTCGTCGATCTTTTGACAAAGTTCGTTTACAAAAACATTGACGAAATCGTCGTTTTTCCACGAAATATTGACGAAATGTATGCTATTTCGGCGATCCTATCGCGAAATTTGCATTTCTACGCAATTGTTTTTTCCGCGCGCAAAACTGTACAAGTTGGCAACTATGCGGAACTGACAACTCAATTTCAAATTTTCGGAAGAGGATGCCTTAAATTTTCGGAAATTTCGGAATTTTCGGACGAGAATCACCCCTGATATTCTGTAAAAGCGGGGGAGTGCTGATGCAGCAAAGAATAAAATTTTTTACAGTATATATTTTTTACAGTATATTTATATTAAATACGTACCCCCTGACTGTGTCAAAAATTGGTTTAAAAAACACTAATATTTAGATCCAAAAATATCCAAAATGACTGCAATGGGAAACGCAGGAGGGAATATGTGTCCAACGATTGCGTGATTTTGGTGTTAAAGTGTTGATTTTTATCCTTAAAATTACTGTTAAGTGACTTAACTAAATACTTTTTTCACATAGATATTCCAAGTGAAATATTTTGAATTTCAAACTAATTATATCACTCTTAAATCCGACTATACCGTGAATGAAATCGATTCTCGATAATTAGCTAAAAGGTTAGTATATAGTATTATAATTTCAGAGCCAATTTACAGAAATAGGTATATATTTTTTATCAAACATGCGTAATGTTCATTCTGTGAACAAAATCCAAACCGTAACCTAATTGTATTGTAATCATAACTTGTCTGTAACCTAGCTGTATCTTAACAGTAACCTAACTGTAACTTAATTAAACCATAAATGTAACCTGGCCGTCACCTTATCATAACCTACCCATAGTCTAACCACAACCTAACCGCAACTTAACCTTAACCTAAAAGTAACTTAACCATGACCTAACTGTAACCTAACCGGAAATTAAATATAACATAAGGCTCACCGGAACGTAATTGCAACCTAACTGTTACCTAACCGTAACCAAGTTATAATTTAACTATAACTATAAACGAAATATCTTAACCATCTCGCGCTAAGTACTTAGTTTCACTTTCCATCGCTACGGAGCGCATTATGTTTTGTAGAACATTTGAATTTTAGGTTCAGATTGGATTTATGTTCATGGAAATTATTTTGTCTTCTTCGGATACGGTTATGGTTGTTTGGAATATTTTTGTTCAGTTTAGATTTGGTTCAATTCAGATTTCGTGCGGGGTTTTTTTTTCCTTCAAATGGGATTTTTAAGTTCGGGTCGGGCTGTACTTCCATGGAAAATTATTTTACCTAGTTCCAATGAGGTTATATTTCACTGATATATTTTTGTTAGATTCAGATTAAATTTGGTTCAAATTTCGGGATTTTTTTTTTAAAGAAATTTTTTGGTTCGGATTGGGCTTATGTCCATGGAAATTATATTGTCTTGTTCGTATCTGGTTATAGTTATTTGGTTCGATTCAGATTTCATGTATTTTTTCAAATTGATTTTTAAGGTTCTGGTCGGATTCATGTCCAGGGAAATTATTTTGTCTTGCTCGGATCCGGTTTTGGATCTTTGGAATAGTTTTTTTCGGGTTCAGATGTCGTTCAATTCAGATTTAGGTTTTTTTAATGGAATTTTTAGGTTCAGGTTGGGTTGCGCATCAACGGAAATTATTCTGCATTGTTCGAATAAGGATATGCTTCTCTGGAATATTTTTGTCAGATTCAGATTTAGTTTGGTTTTTTAGGTTCGGATTGGGTTCATGTTCATGGAAATTTTTTGTCTTGTTCAGAGCCGGGTATGGTTCTGTGGAATATTTTTGTCAGGTTCATATTTGGTTCGATTCAAATTTCAGATTTTTTTTTTCAAATGGAATTTTAGGTTCGGATCGGGTTCATGTCCACGGAAATTATTTTCTCTTATTCGAATCCGGTTATGGTTCTTTCGAATATTTTGATCGGATTCAGATGTAGTTTGCATAAAATTTCAGGTCTTTTTTCAAATGGAATTTTTAAGGTTCGAGTCAGGTTTATGTTCACGGAAATTATTTTGTCTTGCTCTTATCGGGTTATAGTTCTTTGGGATATTTTTATCGATTTCAGTTTTCGTTCTGGTCATTTTTCGGGTTTTTTCAAAGAAAATTTTTAGGTTCGGGTCGGGTTGCATATACGCGAACATTATTTTTCCTTGATCGGATTGGGGTGTGCTTCATTTGAATATTTTTGTGGGATTTAGATTTGATTCGGGTCAGATATCAAATCCATAGTTTTTTTTTTCAAATGGAATTGTTAGGTTCGGGTCGGGTTAATGCTCATGAAATTTTTGTTTTGCTTGGATCGGAGTATGATTTGTTTTTTTTCTGGTTGGGATCGGATTATGTGTTAATACGCCTAAAAATTATGTTTTGCTACTATTCTTTCAGTGACTATTTTTGATATATAATTTATTTTGCTATTTGATAATTTATTACTGTGCATGAATCGTCTGCCGATTCGAACAATTGTACGTCAAACAACCATTTCATTTGTTTTAAAAACAAATTAAAGTCTTAATAAAATTTTAACTTAAATAAAATGCATTCAAATTTAATCAATGATTTAAAAAAACTGCTAAAAAAACCTCATATATACATATACATATACATATATTTACTGCAACATAGCTAGCTAGCTAGCCATGCATAGATTCTAATGTACGAAGTACCAACGATCTGACGTAACAGCTGTATTCAAAAATCCTGAGTTAAACTGACATTTTGCCAGTCTATGAATTTTAGAGGTCTTTGGGAAAAAATACAGTCACTTTTGAAATGTCAAATCTCAAATTGGTTTCTTTCATAGAGTAAAAAGAAATTAATATAGTGGAAGTATTATCTCTGGAGGTGATGCTAAAATGTAACCCTACATTAAGTCCAATTAAGTACCAACAAAAGCACGTGATTTGAGACGCCTATCAATTGAAACAGGTTTAAACCCGTATTTTTTTGCTCGTGTTTCTTAAAAAGAACTAATCTATCGCTTCACCGGTAAAAATTTATTAATTATTTTATCATATGTCTTTTAAATATCAATATAGAAAATTATTTTAACGTTTTGCTTGAAAATATAACAATCTTTTGTTAATACATAAAAATCGTCTGCAGTCAGAAATCTATATTTTAGATTAATATTTATTACTTAAATTTTCATACATGATTTTAAAAGAATCTTTTCATCATTGTATTTTAAATATTTATTTACATGCAATTATTAAGTCATAAACATTTTTCATCTACGTAGCATTTAAAATTACATTAATGAAGGAAACTTTTAGTTATACAATTTTTAGTTCGTATCAAATGTTTTCAATATCTTATTTAATTTTAATTTGATAAATAATTATTGCTAATTTTCCATTTTCCTTCATTTTAAAAACGAACATTTATTGTAATAAATAATAATAGAACAAAGACCATTTTAAAAATTTGCTATTTCCTCTTAAAATATGCTTCAATTGTAATTAATTTCAATTAACTTCAATTGTAATTAATTTCTTTCAATTCATCTAATAATACAAAATCCCTTCCACGTCCTTTTATTTGGCACGTTAAAATTTGAGCGATAAATGGTTTCATATTGCAAACCTTTTTTGAGGCTTGCTTCACCTCCACTTATCTCATTCCTCCAAGGGTTTCTTTAATTCTGTCTCAGCTTTCTTATTACTTTCGTGAAAATTTTTACACAACCAACCAACCGTAAACAAACGAAAGAGAAAAAAAATGGGAAAAAGATGATTTTTTATGAGAGTGATCTCTCGATTTTAATTAATTACTCAGTTAATAATTAGAATTTCGAAATTCTGAAGCTCAGGTGCATCAGGAGGGATTTATGGCTACTCTCAAAAAAATTTTGAGCTTCGTACGTGCTGTAGATTTTGCTAGCCATCGCAGACACACACACACACACACACACACACACACACACACACACAGACAGAGCGTTTTGTTCTTTTATTAGTATAGATGTACTAAAGGAGAGAACAATACTCAATCAAAAGTTGTGTCCTATTCATAAGACTCGAAGGCAGAAGGATTTAAAGAGAGCTATTTTTATAATTGCTCAATTAATTCAGTGAAAATTTTAAATACTGAAACAATGAAAGAATAAATTATATAGTTTTAAAATATACACTCTTACCAAATACATTATGAAAAATGTAGCATAAGTAGAATGTTTATAATTTTAGCTTCTAATAAAGTAATTTTAATTTATCGTTTATATATTAAGAGAAGTTATTGGCGAAATAAGACCAATTCTTATAAAAATCCGAGAGATTAAAAAACAAAGAAAAATCATATGTCAAACATAGATTATGAAAAATTTTGTAACTACTTCTAAAATATTTTGACAAAATTTCACCGTTTAATAATTTAAATAAGGTAGCTAAGAAAAATTTTAGAAAACACATAACGCATTTCAAAACTAGATTTAAGCAATTACCGCCGATAGCTGGAAATGTACTCCACTTATTTTGTGCAACTCTACACAAGATCCGTAGATTTCTAATATCCTAAATGGTACGATAAAATTTAGTACAGGTAAGAAAACACGTAACATGTTAAAAAATCCACAGTCAAATATTTATATCAATGGATGAAAACGTGCTTAAATTCCTTTGTAAAGCCCAGGGCCCGATAAAAGCAAACTTTTACTTTACTTATCTAATATTATAAGATGTCGACAAGAAAAGGCTCATAATTGGTCACATATAAATATTTTAACTTTCCATGTTACGCGAAAATGTTATTAAAGAATATGTTTGGAAAACAAAAGAATAGTAATTTCGTGTAATAAAAGTTTAATCATTAGTTTTCTAATGATATAATTTATTTTTTGCCTTACTGGAGAGAGTAATGGAAGCAGAAAGAGAAAGGGCGGGGGATACTCCCTTCCTAAATGTTTGAAAATATATGAATTTTGGTCAACACTATTAAACTACGCCTCAAATGATCCCCCCCCCCCCCCCCCGAAAAAAAAAAACAATGTAACGAACGGGATACTTTTCAGTGCTCCTTTAAATAAAGTTGAAATTCTACTTCATTTCATTAATACACTTCATTTACAATACCTAACATGTCAGGGTAAACATGAATAACATATCAATTACATGACGATCCGAGTATGTTCATGCGACTTGGATATCGGACGGATAGAACGATAGACAAAGAGACAGCCATACAAGTCCAATCCATAAACACTTTCCAACTACGTTCGAATTTGTTAAAAAAGAAAAAGAGATAGGGCATTTGTCATTCATCCGCCCAGAAATGACAAATTAACAGACTATCAAAAAACTAATATAAATGTTAGCAAATGTAATTGAAATAATATCAAGCTAAACAAGTTAAACTTACCGATTTTGGTTGGCTATTATTAATAAAAACCGGTCAATTTGATAAATTCGCATAAATTAATTATATTAACCAGTTTATTTAGTTATTATTCGGTAACTGTTAATAATAATCGGGTATTATTAATAATTTACCGATTAAGCGTGCTGACCGCAACATATAATTTAAAATTACTTTAATGTAAAATAATTTTATTTGCCTGTTTATTTGTGTTTTCCATTTGTTGTTCGTTAACACAATCGTTTGTGAAAGAAAAGATGAACGATTATTGCCGTTGCACAGCTTTAAAAATGGGCATTAACTATGTTTGATTCTTCTTTATATCACAATAATTTAAAAACTACATAGACATATAAAAATAAATAAATAAATAAGATTACGAAAAACACACTAAAAGGCCTTTATAAAACTTATCCTTCAATAATTCAATAAAAATGGTTTTCGTCTTTTGCTTACAAGCTCTATCGACAGATTTAAAACGCACTGGGCATTTTTTTTCTTTATACGTATACATAACATTTATTCTTTTTTTTTGGGAGGGGGAGGAAGGTGGTAATGATAAAAATACAATTTCAAAGCGAAAAAAAATAGTATTAATTATTAGTATTATTTCAATAGTTGCAGCAGACTTTTTTAATCGAATAGTTTTATTGCATATTTGTTACATTTTGTTTTACTAAGAAACCTTATTTCTGTTATGGTATATTAGCCGAAAAGCCTGGTTCCCCAGAAGTATTGTAAAAGTATATACTGTGTTTAGAACATAAACTAGCCGAACGTTGCTCATCTAAAAGCTTCATATTGTCAAATATTTTTGTCAGTTTTTTTATTTTAAGTGAAAAACACAATTTTTACCCATTGTCCAAGGGCGGGTATTCACACTAGTGTAAAATAACGATAAAACATTTTTCACTATTTTTCTTTAATGATTATTGGCTTTTAATAATTTAAAGACGAGAAATTGCGAAGAACAAAAAACCTGCAGAAAAACGCATTTTAAATTTTAAACAAAGATTGGCTCCTTATAAAACATTTAAATGCTTCTTTAAAAATTGTAATAAAAAAGAAACTCCTTTCCATACCTTAAACTTCAGATTCAGTTTAACTTTTGTCGTTTCCACTCCCTTTCTGTACTGCTTATAGGTCCGTCAGTTATTTAAAACAATGTTTTTTCTAACATGCGGATTAAGAGCTTTTTCATAATTTTAGCTGTTACAACTTCAGACTTTTTATCGTCCCCAAGAGGCGATTAAATAAAAAGTTTGTATCTGTGACCAGACTATGTCAGGTTATGGGCGTATTATTTTCTGAAGACTCGGCCAAGCGGGCCTTAACATATTTTTTCATACAGTAGCGGGACTAGCTTCCTTCTCCCTGGGTCCGCACGAAACGAAATTTTCAGTCCCGATCTCGGCACAACAAGAATTAAAATCATTATCTTTGACTGTATTAAATAAGTAAAATTTGGCTCAGTCCAAAAATTATTACGGAAAACGCATTTTAAAATCGCCTTTATTTTACAAAAAGGTTAAAATTATTTTTAAGAATAGTGGATTTAAAGGCAAAAAAATTAAAATACAATAAAACCAGCGGAAAAGAACATTCCTATGACGGAATCCAGTCTTAAAAGAAAAAATGTGTTGATCCATGCAAAATTTTGTGTTATAATACCTGATATTTACCTGTACCTTATAATACCTGAGAAAAAATAGGCTACGTTTACACCATTCAAGAAGGTTTATAACGCATTTTTCTTTTTTATGTAATTCCGTCTTAAAAGGTTTAATTGTAGCATTTTTTAAAGTCACCAACACATAGATTCAACGATAGTAAAGAGTAAGTGAATCATTTACATATAAATATAGATTCATTAATAAAATAACTATATCACATGTTTTGGCGATTCTTTAATAATGAAAATTATAAACATGAAAAACGCAAAGCGATAATAAGCATTTTTGGTCAGAATTCTTCCACATGAATCAATTTTTAACCATATCGAAGTAAAAAATATGTAGAAATTCAAGCCCAATTCGGGCTTTGATTTTAACTTTTTCCAGGTCGAAACGGGCTATGATTTTAACTTTCTTCCAGGCCGGGCCGAACCTTTTCCCCTATGGGTCAGTTCGGCAGCATATTTGGAAAGAAGGTTTAACGTAAAATCTATACGCTGCTATTTTATGTCTAAAGGAAACACAATGTCTTAAATGGTTTTTTTTTAATAACGTACAATTTGTGGATGATCCCTATCTTGCATTCGAAATGAGTGAAAAACTTATCGATCAGAGGCGTAGTTGAGTGGTGTAAGCCACGAATTTTGGAAAGTTTTGGATTTTAACATTTGTGTGAGATTTATAGATATCGAGATGATTTTTTTAATTCGGGAATGGATAAGGAAAATTTTCCCAATAAGAAATTTTAGACTACGGAAGCCGAATAAAAATTTAATTTTTGTATTTTTTCAAATAGATCCCCCCATTGAGTTGCAACTTATCTCATCAAATTTTGCACATTTTAAAAAAATGAAACTTTGCAAATGGAAGTATGTGCCTAGGGGCAATATTTAAGGAAATAGCCTATTGTTTTGATATTTAGGAATCATTCTGCCAGGGCCGTAGCTAGAAGTGAACAATAGGGGGGGGGGGGCTCAAGAGAATGTAGGGGGGGCTCAAGAAATTGTAGAGGGGGCTCATAATTTGTTTGTTTTTTTCTCTCACTCTGACACAGAAAGATAAATTAGTGCATATTCACATTGTAGATACTATGTTTCTCATTAAACTGCTGTAATAACTTCATTTTATGCTAAGAAAAGTATATGATGATGAAAATTTTGAGTCTATAACTGGTTAAAAATTAAATATCATGTTAGCTTCATATGTACAAATAGGATGAGGGAGTGTTGAAACACTTATTTTAGATACAATTTAGTAATTCTGCAAAACTGTCAAATGGTCTCAAAACTAAATGAAATTTTTGAACAGAATTTCATTTGGATTTTCAGAACAAAAATTAATTTAGTGACCTTGGAATCTTTTCCAGGGGGGGCTCAAAATATTTTAGGGGGGGCTGAGCCGCCCATAGCGCCCCCTTAGCTACGGCCCTGCATCCTGCATATATGTATGATAAAATTGGCAATATAAAAAATATTCCATATCACAACTACAGAATCGAGCACAAAATCTCTTATTATTATTATTATTCAGTGAAGTGTGGTTAATTTGCAATATTTAAAAAAGAACTACACAGAAAAATTCTGATTGGAATAGTAGTCGATCGTTTAAACATTCATTTAATGTTTTTCACAAGCAAATGTAGTATTTTTAAACGTGATCTGAAATTTTACATATCAGAAATTGCCAACCTCACAGACTCACTAGATTCCAAATTTGAAATCCAACTGACCACTAATATGAACTTATAATAAGTGCATTTGTATAACAATGATCAAATAACTTCCATTTTATCAATGAGAAATGTGTTACTTTATATAACAAAATTATAAATGCCTATTTAAATATAAGAAAATATTAAACGCTTGCTTAATTATAACAAAACTTTTAAAAATCGTTTAATTGTAATAAAAATTTTCAAATTAGTTCAATTACTACAAAATATTCGTTTTTTTAATTATTATACATGCGATTTCTTTTCTTTTTAAAAATAAATTCGTAAAATTTTAAATTCAATGACATAATTGCAACACGGAGAGTTGCATTTATTTCAAGCCGAGCCAGGTATCTAGTATTTTTATGTACTGTGATATATGAAAAGGTCTATTTCTACGAACGAATATGCTGTTGAGGACGGAATAAATGATTTCATTGCAATGGATATTCCACTTTTTAAGGAAAGCCAAAAATTAAAAATTACCCGATTTGCAAATAACGTCTATTAACAGAATTAATAATGTCTGCTATAATTTAAATATTCAAACCTAAACATATAAGATTTAATACATACAAGAATTTCTGAGATTTTTGTTTTATCCACGGACCAACAAACTTTTCTAACAAACCACTGGTTCGCGATTGCTATTACAATTAACTGCCCTATTAATAAATAACTAAAATGCGAATTTCAAATCATATGTTCAAAAAATAACAAATATGACGGTCTTGAGAATGTAACACTCACATTTTCCTTGGTATATTCAACTTCTTTTATTTTTTCGATCTCCACAGCTGGGCGAGAATCATAAGCATCTCTAGAAACTCCCAAGTCAATATCTTGTTTCCATAATATTTCGATCAAATCCATGTCCTAAGAAAAATCCAATTTATACTTAGCAAGCATATGAATATATTCAAACATTAAATATATATTTACAAAAAGTTTGACGATACATATATTTATATATATTTTGTTTAATGTATACACATAAACGAGTAGGTGAAATATTTGGCAAATCATCAATAAATTATATAAAGCAGTAATTATATATTTAAAAAAGCGCAGTAATAATACGAAACTATTTCCATATTTTAACTAGAATATTAAATGAAATGTGAATTATAGGCACACTGAAAGACATAAGGTTCTTATATAATGAATGCATACTATGCAAAACAAAACAAAAATCACATTATCGCAAACACGTAAATTATTGTCGACAAATAAACTTTACCTGCTGAGTGGAATCCGGACATGGCATAAGACAATCAAATGTGAGATACATAATGAAAATATTTATAAATTGATAATCAATATTAACTTTCAATAGCACAGAATTTTTGTACCAATATTGATATAAGGACTGAAGAGCTATCAAAACAGCAATACAATTAAGCACCAAATAATGGAATGATGAAATCGGTTGCAATCATATGCAACACAAAGTTTTCATATCTCTGAAAAGGGAAAAAAAGAACTAAAGGATAAAAAACACTGAACTAAGTTCAATTTTTATCAGATTAGAGAAATGAAATATACAGAGATAACATTTATTTATGATGCATAGATGGCGCCACTAAAACGAGAGAAACTAGAATACATGTCGGAAAATAAATACTATTATATAACTATAATTTAAAAAAATATATTAACAATCCATTTTTTAATTTGTCTCTTTTTAACAAGACACATTTAGATAAAAAAAATGCAAGCAGAAAACGCAGAATATATCAATCAGCTATCGAGCAAGGCCGATCATCTCTTTAAAGTAAAAGAAATTCCTTCTCTTATGAGTGAAAGAAAATTTTTGGGGCGGTAAATTACATTAAATATTTAAAAGAATAAAAAAAATTCAGCTCCATTCAAGACTCCATAAAAATGGAGTCCAAATGCCGAACCGGGTGCAAAACTGTAGGGGGCCTGGTGGAGCGCTCCATCAATCACGAAATTGCATGGAAAATTGCCAAGGATAAATGTAATTAGGTGATTATACATTACCCAATATAATTCTGGAAGGAAAGATTTAGACTATCAAAGCGTATGACTGCAGTACACGTTCATTTGTTTATTATTTGGTTCCTTAAATATAAAGTATTTTATAATATGATGATATTTAAAAATTTCCCACGAGTACAAATTTCAAAATGCACATTTTTTATTTTTTTAAGCAAATTTGTTACTAATTTTATCGACTCCAAAGGGGTTAAAGGTTGTGTGAACTCCGCATAGTACAAAATCAAATTCTGGACCCGTAGCGTGGAAACACGACGCACTGACCACTAAGCTTCTGGATTTCTATATATGTTATCATATTTATTTAGTAAAATTATTTAATAATGTGCCGCGATTCTCGCTGGTATTTATTTTATTTAAAAATCTGGTTCAAAATTCAAGATATACTTAGTCGAAACCAAATTGGTAGCTACGCACAGTGCATCACCCCCCCCCCCCATCTTATTCTGTTCCCGTCTTTAAGATGATAAAATAATTATACAGCCCTAATTTTTTTCTATAATGAGATTACTTTCATCATCTGTCTTGTCGCCTCAATTTTAAAACCCCTGAATTGACAGGTAGTAGAAAAAAAAGAAAAGAGAAAGGGAAGGGAAGAAATAAAAGAAAAAGAAAAAAAAAAAGAAAAAGAAAATTTGATAGAAGTTTTAATTTTCAACAAAGCAATTTATCACAAATTTCAAAAATTAAATTTCTCTAATCAGAAGAAAGTAAAAGTTTTTTTAATAGGCATGATATGGTGAAATATTTTTTTTTAACTAAACGTCATGCTAATTTAAAAAGATTAAAAATTTTAAAGATTTAAAAATTAATTCAAAAGTTCGTCACCTACTGCAAAGTAATTTCACAATTTACTGTATTATTAATTAGTTATTAATTAATAATTAGTAAATTAATAATTCGCGCTTAGAAACCCTTTTCATTAAAATAAATTCGGAAAAAATCAGTTCGAAACTAAAATCCAAAGATAAATTTAAATATATGCGTTAAGAGGGGAAAAATGCCATTCTCTTTTTTATTTAATTTTTGTTACTTAATTTAAATAAGCTCATTAAATATTTTAAAGTACATGCATTTACTTTTTATCCATTTGAAATGAAAGAAAAATGTCTGAACTAAAACCGATTCTGAAAGATGTCAGTAACAGGCCTGTGAACACCAAAACCGGTAACACTCTTCCTCCGTTTCCCGTGTCCACATTGCGGACCCTTTATTCTCTTTTAATTAATGATGCTCAAACATAACTGCAATTTCAATCTTAGAATGATATTCTTCGATTTGGAACATAAGCTTCGAATTAATTCGAATAGACTAAAACTCTTGTTCTAAAATCAAAGTGGAGAAAAAAGAATTCAGCAATAATCAATAATACTGCATTAATACTCAAATAACGAAGAGATTGTACGACTCTGATGACAATCTCGCATTTCTGAAAAGAGCTCTCCCACATTCTCCCTCAAATAATAATATCAAAGATTATTTTAGGTTTTACTGTAAATACTATACTATAATGAATTTTTTTTTAATGTATCTGGGTAAATTGAATAATAATAATAATAATAAACTAGTTAGATGTGGCAATCCCAAAACTTTCTTCTATCTTATGCATGTTAATACTTCCTGAAAATACAACATAAGAGAGCCACTGCGGTTGGATGATTTAAACCAAAATTTAATCAGCAAAAACTTATGTCAACTTATAACTGAATCTGGAGCTTGATGAAAATCCGTGCATTAGTTTTTGAGATAGAGCTATTGCAACATCTTAAAAATCTATACGACAGTACCACATGTTGGGTGATGTATACCAAAAACTAATCAGTATCAACAACAGGTTACGACTTTTTAACAGGTACTAACTGAATCTGAAGTTTGATGAAAATCCATTCATTAGTTCTTAAGATACATTTATTGCGAAATTGTGAAAAATGCAGCATAACAGCACCATCTGTATTGCGATTTATACCATAAACCACACAACACTAATCTATATCAGGGACAAAGTGATTCTGAAGTTTTAGAAAATTGGTGCGTTAAATCTTGTGATAGTTATTGTGATAATTATGAATAATGCACCATGGCAGCGTCATAGAGGTCTGCAGGGGACCGGGCCCTGGCCCAGGTCGGGCCGGCGGAATCGTTCCGAATTTTCTAACGGGTCGGACCGGGCCGACAAACAAAGTAAACGGGAAAAAAATGAACGGGCCATACGAGCTGGCCGTACCGATAAAAAAAATTTCAGGGCCTATCGGCCCGTAATAAAGATTTAAACTAAAATGATAAAACGAAGTATTTTCAATGAATATGGCTTTAACAAGAATAAGTATGATTGTGCGTTACGAGCCGATACTAGTTTGACAACATCAATATAGAAATGTAAATGGTACAGTGTAGATATCGGCATAGGACAGTTACATTGTGTCTAACCCGGGCTTCATATTTTTTTTTTAGCAGATTTGTGCCGGGCCGAGATCAGCTTTGCATTGTTTTTCTACATATAGTCGAGCTGCGTCGAAACTAGATTTAATTGTTCTCAAAGAGTGTAGGGCAGACAACATGATGTGTAAAAGTATTAATAGCGATAAAGAACTTATATTAACACGTAATCTTCGGAACTATACTTCTTGGTGGTTCTTAAATTTACTTCTCAACAACGCGAACGTAGGCACATTTTCTGACTAATTTTAAAGCACAAAAATGACAAGCCTGACTATTGAATGGATTTGGAATCGAATAGCGTTTTCCATTTCTGGTAAATAAAATACTTGTATATACTTGTTGAGATATAAAAAAATTCTTGTCAAATGGTTGCAGATTTTCCCCCCTTCCCACGCTGTCACTTCCGGAAATTCGATTCAAAATGCTAACTTTGATAGTATTTACTTAAATAGCATGTATCAAAAAATGGATAACGCCATTCGATTATATAGTTTCTAAATTAATACACCTGCTAATTATTGTGTGTTTCCGGAAAAAAAAAAAAAAAAAAAAAAAAAAAAAAGAATTTAGTAATGTATCAGAAAGTAGCTCTTTTGAATGTGAAAATCATTAATAAAATGATATAGGAATATTTTCATAAATCAATTTTTTATTACACAGCTTCGAAAGTTATATATTAAACTTTCTTTTTTCTTTTATTCTAAACCATGTTAATTTTTTAATGAATCTTTATCTGAATATTGAAACTCTAAGAATCCAAGTAATCATTAATGTTGCTATTGTGTATTTACTGTAAAATATACTGTATAATATCTCATAAATATGTATGCGGTATTCTTTAAAGAAATCCTAATTATATGATAAAAATCTGATTATTTTCTAAATAGCAGAAATTGTGTCGTGTCAGATTTCCGAATATAGTAACACGAGCCATACTGTGTATTCTATATTGACACTAGTCAATGGATATATGGATACAACCCCTCATTTTTTTGCTTCATTTTTGGAATAACGGATTTGAAGCATATTTTATCACCGACCACTTTCAGAATTTTCAGGCTATGTTTTTGAGACTTTCACAAAAGTTGTGCTATACATTTAGCTAACACAATATGCAAATGAAATTTTGATAGTGTTCATACATGCGCAGTAAAGAATTATTTAGTAAATCTGCTCATTTTTCATACAATTTTAACAGTTTTTAATTTTGATTACAGGGTATTGTGTACAATGTTTGTCATATTTTCGGAAAAGAACATTATTTTATATTAAGAGCCCCGCAAATTATAAGCAAAAAACTTGGAATAATCACTTCGAGGATTATCACTTTCAGAATTTTCAAGCGATTATTTTGAAACTTTTATAAAAGTTGCTCTATACATTTTGCAAACATAATATGTAATTGAAATTTTGATATCTTTGATGCATGCACAGTGAAAAATTTAGTAAATTTGCTCATTTTTCATACAATTTTTATTATTTTTTAATTCTGATTCCAGGGTATTGTGTATAGTGTGTGTCATATTTTCGGAAAAGAACATTATTTTATATTAAGAGCCCCGCAAATTATAAGCAAAAAACTTGGAATAATTTGGGACTGTTTTTATAAAAACCTTAATTTCTCTACGAGTATACATGCTATCCACATAAAAATGAACACAGTTTATTACAATAAGCCACTTAATCGTATTTACAGTTTGAACGCTTTTGTTACATTAGTTTTGAGAAGGTTATCCAAAAGATACTTTTTTTTTTTCAATTCGTTGACGGTCCCCTATGGAGTTTCGGGAAAAAATCTTCACGGAAATGGATGACCTGCCTTATTATGTTTACACACTTAGAGTTTTAGGATAATTACTTTTCGGGATATTTAACAAAATGTCTAAAATTGCAAGTGGCCGGTCACCTTTGGCCATATAGTGTATGAGGACCTGAGTTTCAAAATTCGCCTTATCCAGAAAATCAAATTTTAGGAAATCGCGAAAAACCTTAACAGTAACTGCGTCAATTAGTTTTCATTGTGAACCAAGATTTTACAATGGCAGAAATACAGAATAAAACTAGTTTCCTTTCTTCCTTTCTTTCTTACTTGAAATTGTTGTGTTTTTTCGGTGCAGATTTATCAGTGTAACAGTTTGACAGAGAAAACACGATTTTTTCTATTTTGGATAAGGCAAGTTTTGAACCCGATTTTTTTCTATTTTGGATAAAGTGAGTTTGGAAACTCACATCCTCATATGCAATCCTTTAAGAAGCAAATTCCATAGCTAGAAGCTATATTTGATTTGTACGCTTTTGTAATTGGAAGTAAGTTTCTACCATTTGTAGTTTAAAATATAATCGTTGAATCACTCGCTATAGCACGTAGTACGATCACATTTAATTTGTCGTGTATCGAAACATAAGACATTTTGTTAAATGGTTCTGCGTAGTAGATTTCTCATTGCACTGTCAGAAAAATTCGTCAATATAGACTAAATTATCTTTATTTTTTCCACAAATAATTTCCGTACTCCCAGAAAACATATTTGATCCGTGAATTCATTCCGAACATCTAAAAAAGAGGAAGAGATTCCGTTTATTCCTAGCACGCATGCGTATGGGGTCTATCAGTAATAAATTCAAATTTATTTTAAAAATGAAAAACAAAAAAATTCTATAGATTAAAAAGTCTAATTTAGTTTAAAAAGACAAAATTATTTTCGAATTTAAAAATAAATACTAATTTCTTCATTCATTCAAAAATACTCGCTATTTATTATTTAAAGTTGGATAAATTAACTAAAGTTGAATTTACAAAGTTATTTATAAATAAATATCCTCATTTAAAATATACTTTATGCGAATACATTTAAAAGATATTTTAATTAAAATATTAAATTGAAAAAAAAATCGATATTACTTTAAAATAATCTTATCTAATTAAAATAGAAAACTCATATTTTACCTGTAGCAATCTACAGAAATATATTTAAAATTCTTATTTTTATATTACATTAAAACTATCGTATAAAAACTCCAGCCACAATCTCATTAAAGACGAAATCTTCCCGAAATTAACTTCAAAATTAAAAGCTTTTTAACGAAATAGATTAAACCACACCCATATCAAATGAACACATTTACTTCAAAGCGTTTCCCCACTATACAATAGTAGCTCCGTGCAAAGAAAGTAGAATGGTAAATTTCCCTCTCTAAGATCTTTCTCCGTGCTAGCGCGTTCACCTTCCAACGCTGGGGTTGGTTGATTCGATTCCTACGTCAGCCGCTTTTATCTTTTCCAGACTTTTTTCAATTGGCGGATATTTTACCTCTTTTAACGGAGAAAAGATAAACGGATATCCGCCATTTTACAGAAAATTACTGGCAACACTGCTGCCAGTAATTATCTGTGAAAAGGAGGCTGTTTTAGAGTGTGGTTAAGTGCTTTGTAATGTCCGCATTTGCTCAGAATATGCCTTGAATAACAAGAATAAATGCATATCAGCAAGTATCGGAATTCAATAAAGGCAGACTTGTTTCCAATCGACAGCGTGTATTATCGTTCCGTGATATCGTCCGTCACCGTCACACTAGTCGATATCCAATCCATATAATGCGATTATGGAATCGCGATTATGGAATGGGTTGCTGAGGGTCATACTGAAGGGCATGCATGATCTCAATGCCCTCCCATGACTAACGTCATAGAGGACATACATATTGTGAGATCGGCCTTGCAAAATAGTACAACCACATCACGGGTCATTAGTCAGGAAATGGGCACGTTTGCAGCAGCGTGGACTGTCAGCATGGCGACCATTACTGCGGCTTCCCTTGAAAATGCAGCATAGAGAGAAACGGCGACTGTTGCGCCAAATGACAAAGCTGGATACAGGAGTGGAACAATGTCATCTATTCAGGCGAGTCCCGATTCAGCGTTTAGTATTTTGATGGCCGCATATGTGTCTGGAGATTCCGAGGAGACCGCTCGTCGCCTCTTACGTTCGATATCGGCATAAGGGCACTGCACC
Organism: Maratus speculifer; assembly: GCA_964019185.1. Lineage (NCBI taxonomy): Eukaryota > Metazoa > Arthropoda > Arachnida > Araneae > Salticidae > Maratus > Maratus speculifer. The sequence continues at coordinate 99,168,103 of OZ025293.1, forward strand.
TGGGTGATGGTTTGGCCAGAAATTGGATACACGACACGCACATCTGTAATTCGGATCAACGAAATTTTGAAAGCAAATCGATACATTTTTGACATCTTAAGTCCAGCGGTTGTACCCTATCTTTGAGGCCTTCCAAACGCCATCTTCTAACAAGATAACACAAGACCACATGTTTCAAATCGTGTTCTGATCTTCCCCAATACACAGGGTATTCGATTGCTGTTCTTCTGTGCACAGTCTTCAGATCTGTCACCCACTAAAAACATTTGGTCATGGATTACCGAGAGACTGGCCGCCACCCCTCTCCAGCTAATACGTATGAAGAAGTCTGGCACAGACTTGAAGCAGGATTGGATGAGTCGCCCATTTCTGTCATCCAAGCTCAGTTCCATCTTATGCCTAACACAGATCAAAGAACTAACTTCCGAACAGAACTTTTTTCTGTGTCTCAGATTCTTAACTGGATAAAAGCCATTTTAATTGCCAAGGGGGGGGCTGGGGAGCTAGTTCTACTAATTTCGCACCCCTGTAGACCGCCAAACTGCTTGCAAATTTAATCATTTTGTTTTCATGCCATACTTTTTATGTACAATAAATATCTTTTTGTATTCTTTGTCTTTCATAGCGTTGCAATTTTAAATGCCAGAAGTGTATTTACCTACATAGACAGTCCTTAGCAAAAGTTTAGACACTGGTGTTATTTACCCTTTAAATAAAAAATACGAACTCTTGAGAAATACAAATGACTATAGTTATTTTTAAATATATTTTAAATATTTTAGGATAAAAATAATAGTTTTAATACAGGATAATATTTAATTTACCTGAAAAAAGTGAATTTAGCATATTGCAAAAGTTTAGACATTTTTTGTATTTTTTGGCAACTGTTCACGGAAGAATGCAAATTTCAAAGTTATCATGTCACATGTCTGAAGTGTTTAAGCTACAGCATCGCTATAGCATCGGTTAAGAATGATGCCTCGAATAAGAAATATTCAGTCAGATGAGATTCAGAAAATGAGAGGACAGAAGGATCCATAAATTGACATTTACATAAATGATAATCGCTAGTCACATTAAAAGTAAGTCACGACTTTCTGTATCCTCGGATATGATTCGTAGATGAATTAGAGAAAGTAGTAATCCAATTTACATGAAAATGATAAAACAACCAGCTTTGAAATCTTACTAGAAATTGGCGAGAATGCAATGCACTTGCCAATATGTCATATGGACCCAAGATATTCAGTAACGAAAAAAAGTGGAATTTGTATGGCGCAAATGGGTGGGCATACTATTAGCAAGACTTGCGTAAAGAGCCTGGCACTTTCTTTAGTCGACAACAAGGAGGTGACTCTTTAATGATTTGATCGTCTCTTTGCATTAATGCTCGAGTATCTCTGGAGTTATTCAATGGTTGCCAAGCAGCGCAAGACTACATACATACATTGAAGATCAATTTACACCCATTTGAGGAACTTTTAGCTGGTCCAAAGTGTGTATTTTAGTAAGATAATACGTCTATTTACGTAGCATACAAAACAAAAACTTTGTTTAACTCTCAAAATACTACCGATCTCAACTGGCCGGCGCCCAGCCCTGATCTTGACTCAATCGAAAACTTTTGTGACATCAAATCTCGTAAAGGTTTATGCAAATTTTTGCTATGCTTTTCGGTTAATGAGCTTCGAGCTGCTGTTGAACATTTTTGGTAGAAAATAGACCCTAGGGTGGAGCTTAAAAGCCATGATTTTTTTATATTATTATTTTTACAAGTTTCATCCTTTTATTTTATTCCTTTTGACACAAAAACACTAGAAAAAAAGTTTGAGCAACAAATTTTAATATATAAAAGTAGCTCAATGGACTCAAAATTTATAAATTAAAAAAAAATAATAATAAGAATAAGAATATTGACTGTAGAAATGACAAATGTGTAGTTACATTTTTCTAATGTTTTAATTATAACAATTTACTTAATTTACTGTACATATTATTAGCTTTTTATTTTGTGTTAAAATTTTATTGCCATTTTATAGGTTAAGATTTTTTTCTTGCTATTTGGGTACATTTTGCGGTCATCTTCAACAATTTGTAGTAGAAATTGTAGTTGCGCTTCATCAGGAGTTATCAATACACTTTATTCCTGAATAAGTGTAAACGCACATTCAACATAGTTATTTATTCATTGTATGGGTTTTATATTCTTTTTAGCACTTTAATAATCCTTTGATTCCCACAAGTTAGATCAACTGCAAGATATCCAATTGGGAATTCCAACAATTGAAACGGGTGCAAGTTTGAAATTTTGCCAGGACTGAAGATATTTTGAATCCCCCCCCCCCCCCCCGAGTGAACACATACGCATGTGTATGATGATTCACGTTTTTTCCATACCGTTTGATGAAATTCGTTTTTTCCGATCTTTTGACAGAAATCGCATCTTTTTAGCGATTTTCTGAGAAAAATCGCGTCTCTATCGCGGTCCTTTGACCAAAAATCGCATTTTTTGCGATCCTCAAAAATTCGTGACTTTTTTGCGATCCTTTGACAAAAATTCGCGACTTTTTCGCGATCTTTAGACAAAACTCGCGTCTTTTTCTCGCACCTTTGACAAAAATTGCGTTTTCTCCGCAATTCTGACAAAAATAACGTCATTTGACGAAAATCGCGTCTTTTTCGTGATCCTTCGATAGGAATTGCGTTTATTTTGCTCTTCTTTGACGAAAAACTTTTCTTTTTTGCGATCTTTTGACAGAAATAGCGCTTTTTTGCAATCTTGACAAAAATCACGTATTATCAGCAATCCTTTTGAAAAAATCGTGTGGTTTTTCACGATCTTTTGACGATAAACGCCTTTTCCTCGATCTGTTGACAAAAATCGCATTTTCTCCGCAATTCTGACAGAAATAACTTTTTTTTCACGATCATTTGAGGTAAATCGCGTCTTATCCGCGATTCCTTGACATAGACTGCATCATTTTCGCGATTCTTCGACGGAAATAACTTTTTTTTTTTTTTTTTTTTTCGAGATTATCAGACAGGAATCGCATTTATTCCTCAATTTTTTGACAAGAAAGGCATACTTTTGCGATCTTTTGAATGAAATAGCGCTTTTATCTGCGTTTTTTTGTTAGAAATAACGCCTTTTACCGCGATCATTTGACAAAAATCCCGTTTAATTTATAATCTTTTAACGAAAAATCGTGTCTTTTCCCACGATCTTTCAGCGAAAAACGCGTCGTTTTCGCAATCATTTTCCGTCGTCGGATATTTTTCCGTCCCGCTTCCGTCCTCGGAAACTTTTAAAGGACGGAAAACTTGCACCCATGAATTGAAACAATATGACTGACATGGCTGTAACAAAATCGTCCAATTTTTCAATCTTGAATGAAAAAAAGAGCAACACTGACTCGCTTGGAGTAATTTTGAGCTTGTTTTTCAGAATTAGCTCCATTCTGTAAAGCAATATCATTGCGTCTTTTGATTGATAAACTTACTAAGTTCTCAAATTAAGCTAATTCAACAAGTCCTTCTGATAAATACTACAAGAAATTAGCAAATTTAATTGATGAAGATCTGGAAATAGCTGAATATTTTGATGAATATTCAAGTAGGAATTTTAGTAATAACAGATCATTATAGGCAAATGAAGCTTGAGAGCACAGATCCAAGCTTTTAAATATATACAGAGTGTGAAAACATATACATCATGTACACCATCATGCTCTTTTGAAGTCAATTTAAACTAAACATTAAATAGCCAGATTTTGTGACACTATACCATTTACGACATCAATTTAAATTCCTGGGTCGTATTTGTATCTATAAATGAAACTGCAATATTCTTGAAAGCGTTCAAATAGCGCAACTTCAGATTAAGATTAGACTCCTATATATATTTGAAACACAATACAAATTAGTCAGTCAGTCTCATAATGTGAAGCCTGCAAGCAAGTGACAAAAGCTGTTTTTATTAAAAATTTTTGCACTATAAGAACATATGCAGCACAACTATAATCAGTGCTTCAACTGGTAATGTTGACGCATATTGCTTGAGTATTATCTGTTATTCCTCAGTCTTCAATTTTCTAAAGTATTCTGCTTGTTCTTTTCTTGTGACAGATGTTGAACAGTCCGTAGTTGAGTAACATTTCCCCTAAAAATTAATACTGGCCATCGATAAGCTTTTTTTTTTTTTTCCTAGTCCAATGATATATTAGTTTTCCATCCCAATGAATGTAAAAGTAATGTTGCTTTGAAACCTAAATTTTATTTTTTCATACTTCTTAATTCTCTCAAACATTATTTGTTCACAAATTGCGTCTTTGTTAAATGTATTTTCTTCCATAAATATATTTTAAAAGATGGAATTTATTTTTCTTTGATATATCATACGAGCACGCATGTATTTACCATTGCTTATACATTAGCAACTTTCCCATCTATAGCTACCTCTAAATATTGTTCAAATGCATTGATATTTCGCATGATTTATTTTTTCATAAAAAGGAACAAATCTAGAAAGTGAAAAGATTACATTTTAAACTTAAAAAATAAGCTCCACCCTAATAGACCCCCAAGTGATTAAGGATTTAGTTTCTTTGCTGGAAAGTCACATTCTTGCACTAATTACAGACAATGTAGGTGCAACTCGATTTAAATTTATGGATTTTTTTTTCTGTTAATATACAGATTTTCTATACATTTGCCACAATGTTAATTTCGTTTTCTTGTCATTATATATAATGCAAAGGTATAATTTAAAATTTATTGTTTGTGAATAAAGGATAAATCACAAATAATACATGACAGGTGAGTCACAAAAATTCGTTACATACTGAATGTAGAAGCGAAATCATTCATTGTCTAAATTTTTGCTGAGCACTATATATATACAGCATAGGAAATATAGGAAATATAATTCTTCTTCATTAAATATAGATTGTATAGTGAAGTATTGTAGTAAATATATTTGTCCCTGAGGTTGACCGTCATCTCAGTCCCTCTAAACACACATTTAGTTTAACAGATACTAGGTGGCGCTGGCAGAATTATTTTCATTGCGACTGCAACTTAACTGGAGTTCTCACTGTTTCGAATTTTGAAATATTTAGCTTTTGTTCTGAATATGGATGTGTATATTTTATAGAATCATTCATGTTCCCATATTTAATTTTTTATTTATATAAATATAAAAAACTTATTATAACTTTATTAAGTAGCAAACAGATGTCACATGGCATATTTAATAATTTACATGTGTACAAAATTATTCAACAGAACGGCTGTGCACCTACTAAGCCAAAAGAATTACCTCAGTCCCCATCATCTCAATCCCAATAATTAGACACTGATTATGATACAACTTTCAAAAACAGAGATATAATAATAATCTGCTTTTGGAAATTGAAAGTAATCGTAAGCGATTGCAATACACCATAATCGATTCGATGTCTGATACGATAGTCAAACATCCTCTGTTTAACATTTCACTGCTCGAGCTTCACTCTTATTTTCCTTGAAACATTCTAATTATATAGTTTATTTCAAAATATGCCTAAATATTTTGCTTAAAATTATACATACAATCAACGGAATTAGAAGTGTAACGATGATATTCTGGCTCACTTTCAATAATATGGTCTGTTTATATTTAATTTGATGGCAAGTTAATGTTTCCAACTTCACCTCAGAGAAGAAGAGTAGATAAATGAAAGTAAAAACAGAGGTGACAAATCAAACAAAATGAAAAGTTCCTCGAAAACACCTGCATGCTGACTCCATGAGCTACTGCCCTCGACAATGAATTCTTTGCCAACATCGATTCGCAGAAAATAATCGTTGGCTTTCATCCTATTTCTGGAGACCCTTTTTCATGGAGTTCATTGCCTAGTAATTACACAGAAAAAACTAACTTCAGGGAAAGAAAGACTGCAAAGATCAGTTTTTTGATAAAGTAATTAAACTAAATTTATCCAAAGTCCCCGTAACTTAATATCTCTGTTTTTTACGAAATCTCCAAATTGTCTTTGTTTCTACAAAATGAACATTAATAATATCAACTGAAATAACACAATTGTGATTTTAGTAAATATTTCTAAAAGAGTTCACAAGTGACATTTCAAAACATATTCACAGAATTTCAGATCAGGAAAGTTAATCAAAATCGGCAAACAACCGAGAAATGGTGTGTTCGCTGTGAAATTTGAGTATTATTTCAAACTGAAATGGAATTTATGCCTTTTCTACGAATTGTGATTTTTAAAGAATTTATAATAATACTGATAGATATTCCTCTCTTGTGTGTGTGTGCGCGCACGCGCGCGTGCATGAGAAATGATAGCTGAATGCAGAGCTACAAGATTTGGAAGGAAGGTACCTGCAAGTCTGAAGTTATGGACTTCGAAGCCAGTTTTTGGATTTTTTCATTAGATTTTCAATTTCATTTTTTATGTGATTTTTAGCGTTTCTTCACGCTTTGCCACGATTTTTTCGCATTAGTAATGTGAATCAGATTTCAATCTTTTAGCCTAACATAGTAAATTTTGTCCCCTTTTCGATAAAATTTATTCGGGATTCTGAATGTTTCAGCTGTTAAATCACGCCTCTTTTTTTTTTTTTTTTTTTTTTTTTTTTTCCCCAAAAGAAAATAACCTCCCTACTAAACTGATCTTTGCTTCAGAAATATACCTCAAAAAGATGTCATAAAATTACCCAAAAGTGTTGTATAAATAGTACAAAATGTTCTATTCCAAAAAGAAACTTCCTTTCATTTTGAATTTTTAAAGGCTAAAAAAAGATTCATTCTTGAAAGACATTTTGAAAATTTCATATATACAATTTTCAGATGCCTATATGAATCAAGCTCACTTTTTATTTTAAGTCTCTTTTGCACAACAATTTATGAACAAATTCCAAGGGTTTGAGTAGACAAAACGTTCGATTATTAAATTTTCCAGTTATCCCCTCCCCGCATCCTTCCAAAATTTTCTTTGCATTTTTGCATCAATCTAGAGAATGAATGCCTAAAAGTGCTCTAAAAAAAAGGTGAATTCTACCTTTAGGAGGAATTCTTTCATGCCTTGTCTCAACTATCTATCAAGACAGCCAAGAATTCAAAAATCTATACTAGCATATAATTATTCTATTCAATTGCTGAATATCACAAATTCCGAGATTTTGAAAATAAAAATTTTCGAAATTTTTAATCATTCCAAATTTTCTGTTATGTTAGTTGAGGGTTGATTCCATGAAAACTTGTCATGTCTGTCACACAGCTAAAAATCCTCATGCTTGTTTGCCGTCGTATTTTTCGAAAAGCTTCCTTCGCATTATTCAACTGATGAGGTATCTCCGAAAAAATATGTCACATTTTTCCATTCTAAAACACTGGTAGGCAAAAATAGTTTTATGTGACAGACATGACAAGTTTTCATGGAATTAGCCTGAGCAGGTTCTAGTTGATATCCTTACAAAAGCAGTGAAGTTTGAGAACATTTAGATATAGAAATATATTAAAAAAAGATGAAATATTTGATGTCAGGATAATAACATTCATTAAAGTGTTAAAAAATTCTGATTTTAGCAAATTTTCTTCAAATAATTTATTATCGTTTATTTAGGCATATACTGTAAAAAAAAAAAAATCTGTAGTACTACTAGAAAATCTCTAGGCAACTGGGATTCCATAAACTTTTCTAGTAACCAATACAGCTTCTTCTCAAGTAACACTACTGCATTAAACTTAGTAAACAGCACAAAGACTTTCTTAGTGAACATACTAAGAAATCATTAGTAAACGTTACAGATGTTTTTTAGTATGAATACTAAGGAATGATTAGCAGTATTACAGACACTTCTCTTGTATCTTCCCTAAGAAATGGTTAGTAGTATTACGGATATTTCTCTTGTATCTTCACTAAAAAATTCTTAGTAGCCGTTACAGGTCCTTTTTAAGTATGTTTACCAATAAATGGTTAGTAGTTTTACAAATACTTCTCTTGTATCGTTACTAAGAAATTCTTAGTAGCCATTACAGGTATTTATTTAGTATATGGTTAGTAATGCTACTAACCATTTCTTAGTGAAGGTACAAGAGAAGTATCTGTAAAACTATTGATTTCTTGGTATGTTCACAAAGGAAGTTTGTGTGTTATTTACTAAGTTTAATGCAGTAGTGTTACTTAAGAAGAAACTGTATTGATTACTAGAAAAGTTTATGGAATCCCAGTTGCCTAGAGATTTTCTAGTAGTACTACAGATGTTTATTAAGAAATGGTTAGTGCAATTACATATACTTCTTTTGTATCTTAACTAAGAAATTAGTAGCAGTCTTTACAGGTCATTTTTAGCATGTTTATTAAGAAACCTTTAATAGAATTACAAAAACTTTTGTATATTCATTTATAAGAAAACATCTGTAACACTTCTAAGAAGCTGTAGTAATGTTACAGCTACTTTTTCATGATTTACACTATAATTTTAAACAGGTAAGCTAATACCAGTTTGGAAAATTTGAAAGAATAAGAAATATCTAATAAATATTAAGCCAAATACTCTGCAATAATTTTCTGTATGCCTTTCATATTTTATGCTACAAAATTTTATAAATATCAACTTTTTTTTTACATAAAATATAGACCACCCTTTAATATAACTTCCACTTGAGTTTGTTAAATTTTCAATATAGATCTATATCTGTAATAAATGTATTTGTATTTAGTATATAAATATTTTAATAATTATATTTAAACTAAATTAGTCTTGTAAAATAAAATATTAAGAAATATTTCACTTGCTATATTCCATATTCTACTGCTTTTAATTATTTATAACAATTGTTTCATTGGTTGTTTATCTACAAATGTTTGTAACAAATATATATTTTACAAATAATTTCCTTTGATTTAAATATGTATCTTCTTTTATTATCTTTTAATTTAGATCCAGAAAATAAAATATCTTTTTACTAAACAATACTTGTATTTTTAGTAATTCCAATAAATAAAATTGATTTTTGCACAGAAATCGAAATAAAAGCACCAATGTAGAGAAAAGTTCTACCCCCCCCCCCCCCCCCCACACACACACACACTCCATATTTCATTAAAAACAGCATTCTTTTATAATATGTAGACTTGAAATATCATTTTCCTGTATTTTTTTCTTTCTTTTGGACTTTTAAGTAAAGTTCACAATTTCTGTCTAAAATTTCAATTGTAAGATATCACTAACGCATATATACAGTCGAACCTCATTGAGATGAACCTCAAGGGAAATCAAAATTTTGTTCTTGTCAACAGTAATTCATGTTATCAGTAACAAATATTTACATTCGTCTTTATAGAGGACTGTGAAAACAATTCATGTTAAAAGTAATTCACATTAAGAGTGTTCATGCTAATGAGGTTTGACTGTACTTCGAAATTAGCTTCAAATAAAAATTTTACTTAGTGCAAAATTACTTAAGCTCTTTGAAATTTATGCAATAAATTATATTTTTTGCAAATTAAAAACAATACTATATGTCAAAGCATGTCTGTGAGTAAAGCTGACACATATAGACAGAGGTAACAATTCATTTCTCTTTTTTCTCAAATTTAATAACTTCTAACCATAAAATAAAGTAAACAATGCACTAAGTTATTTGAAGACTGTATTTCAAATTACTGATTTTCCAAGATTTCAAAAATAATTTTCTAGCGCAATTCTTAAAAAAAATTCCATCTTTATCATATGAGCTAAATTAACTCATTTGCATTTTTCTATATGGATAAAAGAATTTCAGGTGTCAAGATTGTTATGCTTCATATAAAAATTCTTAGAAAGTTGTGGATTGGAGAAAAACTTTTGCAACTAATTCTGAAACAGACTATTGATGTTTTAGACATTTCTTACAAAATTTACTAAGTTTTTAAATTCAGTATATGTATTTCATAGTAGCATTTTCTTTGTACCTCTAAGATTTAATAATAATTTAATATGCTAAACATTTTGAAAATAACTACGTTTGGCAACAGGTCCATTTTGCCTATGTTTTTAAATAATGGCGAGAAAAAAAAAAAAAAGTTGTCAATGGCAGTCCATTATTAGCTGAAATAAAAGGTCACATACACAATAAAAAAAACAAACACAATTCAGTTGACTTGTGGCATACCGCTTCATTTATCGAACATACAAATTATGTATATTAAAAGATATATATGATTAATATTTAATAACAATACTCTTTACATATAAAGATTTCTTCAGACAGTATTGGGAGGCTGCTGAACACTGCCTGCTCTTTGGTGAAAGGAAGTAGCCACTTAATTTATTAATGTATTTAATGCATCAAAATTATAGGCAGGATCCGCAATCTTGATATACTTTCTATGAAGATAATCCAAGTCAGTTAAATGGGAATTGCTCCAAACATCCAATTAATCTTTCCACCTGTTCTGATAATGAAAGGATGAAATTTTTAAGATATAAAATTGATATTTGTGCAGACATAAAATAATTCAGCATTCATACTCATTTTCCGAGAAAAAATCCCCCTGATGTATTTTCTGGGACGGTCAATTTTTCCATATCAACAATTAACAACATCTTGATATTGCATATGATAATAAAGCATGCGAATAGTAAGAATTGCCTCCAATATCCCAGAATAGACACAGTTTGATAGGCTTTCCCAGGTTTGGGAATTTTTTTTTGTATTATCCCCTAATTTTTACAACCTAAAATTCATCCCAGGATTTTCCCAGGAATCCCATATTTCCTTAATGAGTATGAGCCCTGTAATTTCACTAAAATATGCAAAATTATATATATATATATATATATATATATAAGAAAGAAATAAAAGAAACAGTACTACCTAGCCTTATTTCTGGTTTCACTGTTCGAGCAAAAATTCTATTTTGGCATAAATTTGAGCAGTAATGAGCTCGAGAATGAAAATTTCTGGTATAACCAGAAATAATTTCAGAGAAGAGGGGGGGGGGGGAAGATTCAGGTATGAAAATTTATTTTTACTGCAAAGTAACAAATAGAAAAATATTTTAATTTTGAGACTTGTAACTGCATGTTTTTTATGATTCAACTAAAGTTTTCTATTGTAGGGTTGGCAAAAAATCATTCTTTTTTCGAAAAAAGGAAAAAAAAAACTGCTTTATTTAGTTTAAGCAGTTTATTTTAGCATTCATTTCCCATTGCATACAATGCAAATCTGTAGATAAAATAAACATTTTTGGATATTATATAAGTAATCAAACATTTTGAAATACTAATCATTTCTAATTTAAATATTAGTGATAACAGCTGCATGTTCAAAGCATAATCTGCTCTACACAGTACAACATTAATACTTTGAAAATCTTATGAAGAATCTTTTGATTAATAATATAATACATATTTGTTACAAGTCAATGAATATATTATTCTGTCAAATGATTGCAGACAAAATGAGATTTTGTTTAGAGGATAACAGGCATCAAATTTTAGTCAGCAGATTAAAAAAAAAAAAAGTGGGGGTTTTCGTCAGAGGATTACGGAAAAAATACAAAATTCGTCAAATGATGGCGATTTAAGCCATGGAAAATTAGTCAACAACTCAAAAAATATAGTCGCAAAGAGGCAACTGGCAACCATGAATCTGCACCTAAACTTTTCAACCAATTCCAGAAAAAAAAAAAAAAAAATCTATTGATGGTGCAAAAAATTTATGAATTTCAACGATATTTTGCAGTAAAACTCGCAAAATATATTTATGCTCGAAAGGCATTTGCGAAAGTAGCAAATGCTAAAGCTTTTCGTAAAATTACAAATTTTTTTGTATAGGGGGATGGAAGTTGAGTGGGGGGGGGGACTTTTGCTTGACATTCTTTGTGCGAGAATTTTAAAATTTTGGATGCAAATCCTGCATGGAAATTAAAGCCCTGATACAAATCAATGTTTTTTCTTCTTAATGGGGAAAAATTAGTTTGTGTTTCTGATAGTTACACATATTTCTAGACAATTTAAGTTACGATTGTTTTGATAATTGTCATTGGGAGAATTAAGACCTTTCTTTGGGATAAATGGTTGAACGGTGACAGAAACTTTACAAGTGTACTAATATTAAAAAATATATTACCTATGTAATTTAAAGTTCACATTTTAAAAAACCCATCCAGGGTTTTTTTTTTTTTTTTTTTTTTTTTAATTTGGCAAAATTATAACCCTAGTATTGGCCTAGTATACAGTCAAAATCTGGTCAAGTATCAAGCAATCAACAAACTGGCAAAGTATACAGAGTATCCAAATACATATAAAATACCCTCTTACAGTTATATTTTTAACTGGCACATTTTAAAAAGAAAATACACACAAAATTTATTCAAAACAAAGTTACCCTATTCACATGGTGAAAATGAAAAATTCTATAATATGTATTAATAATGAAACAAATTATTCTAGTTAATATAACTAAAAATACTCCTTATATTATATACTTTAATATTAAAACCAGTTAGAAATAATTCATAATTTAAGGGAAGAAATAGAGTTTGGAAGAACACTTTACAAAAAGTGTATTAAATAATTTTAACTGTAAAAATTCCTTGTTTACTTTTTTTTTTTTTTTTTTTTTTTTTATCTTGGCAGCAAATATTTTTTATAAAGTTGCTTTCACTTTCAAAACCTGGTTTCGAAAGTGAAAGTGCCCTTATAAAAATATCTGCAGCCAAAATTGAAAAAGTAAAGGAGCCATGTATATATGCTCCTCAACTATCCAACACAAAAACAACAACAAAGAAAAAAAATCTAAATGCAAATCAGACATACATAAAACAACTTAAAAGCAGCTATTTATAAAATGTTTGGTGGTGTTATATTTTGGTATGCAATTATTCATAAAAATCATTTACTTAGTACATATAAAAATATCGAAAAGTAAAAAAAAAAAAAAAAAAAAAAAAAAAAAAAATGCAAATTCTTCCCTCTAATTCTCTTTTTAATCTACCTTTCACAGTTACACAATCAAAATGACTATAACTTTTCTTATCCAAATAATATAACTATGTTTTAATTGGTGGTATTACTTCTAATATGATCTATTCTAGGGATGCACAACCTTTTGAAGAGAAGGGCCACTTGAAAGTATGTCTGGGTGGTTGAGGGCCACATTGATAGCATGGAGAGGATGCGATTTCGAGGTGGTGATCTGCGGCCTTTAATTAAATAAAAAATATGATTTCAGAGGGGAGTAGGTAGGAAGGTATACCCTTTTAAGATCGCTTACCCGGTCAAAATATCCAATTCAATTGGTAAGGATAGATCAGCAGTTTTTATGCTTGTATATTAACAATTATAGCAAGGATTTTTTTTTTCATTGTGTAATAGTATTCTTGGACTTTATTCAGGAGAATAAAATTTGTTTTATTAAAAGTGCTAGAAAACAAACAAAAGTGGCTGGTGCTGAAAAAAAAATTTGAATTTCATGAACAAAGGAGAGAGAAGAAGCCGATCAACAAGATTTTTAAGTGCCTGATCAATAAAATTTCTATTTTTCTGCACCCGATGAACAAAATTTGCGCTTTTCACGAAACCGATCGACAAAATTCACTATATTTCTGTGCCTGATCAACAAAAATTGTAATTCTTATGAAATCAATTGACAAAATTCATGATTTTTCTGCATTTGATCAACAAAATTCACGATTTTCATGAATCCAATTGACGGAATTTGCTATTTTTAAAAATCCTATCCACATAATTCGCGATTTAAAAAAAAAATCTGATCCACAGAATTCGCGATTTTAAAAAATCTGATCAACGAAATTCGTAATTTTTCCAAAATTGAACGTCAAAAGTCACGATTTTTACAAAGCCAATTTACGAAATTTGTGATTTTTCATCACACGATCGATAAAATGTTAGATTTTTCCATGGATGATCAACAAATTTATCGATTTTTTTCACCTGATCAACATAATTCGCTATTTCCACAAAGTCGACTGAGGATATTCACGATCTATACTAAGACGATCAAGGATACTCTTGATTTTTACTAAGCAAAACAAGGAAATTCATGATTTCTACTAAACCAATCGACGAAATTTGTGATTTTTATGAATTGATCAACGAAATACGTGATTTACGAAGCTGGTCGTCAAAATGTGCGCTTTTTATGAAGTTCATCGACAAAATGAGCAATTTTTATGAAACTGGTTGATGAAATTCGTGAGTTTTCTTCGCATCATTGTCAAAATTCATGATTTATACGAAACCTATCGATAAAATGCACAATTTCTTTCCACCTGATGAATGAGATTAGCAATTTTTATGAAGCCAATCGACGAAATGCACGACTTTTACAAAGCTGATCAATGAAATTCGTGATTTTTTCTTTGCATGATTGACAAAATTAGCAACTGATCAATTGAATGACAATTTTCCGCAGCTGATCAATAAAATTAGCCATTTTTACAATGCCGATCGGCAAGATTCGAGATTTTTTATGAGGCCGACAGACTACATTCACAACTTTACAAAGCCGATTGACTACATTTGCGATTTTTACGAAGCCGATTGACTACATTCACGATTTTTACGAAATTGAATAACCAAACTCATGATTTTTACCAAGGCGATCGATGACATTCTGGATTTTTTTTCGCATGATCAGCAAAATTCGTTATTTTTATAAAGCCAATAAAGAAAATTCACGATCTTTCCACGGTCAATCAGGAAAATTCGCAAATTTTATGCAACCGATTGAAGAAATTCACAATTTTTACAAAACTGGTTGGTGAAATTTGCGACTTTTCCACGCATGATTGATAAAATTCATGATTCTTCCGTGCCAGAACGACTAAATTCACAATTTTTCCACCGTTAATTAACCAAATACTCCTTTTTTCTGCAGCCAATCAACGAAATTCTCAACTTTTAAGTAACTTTAATGAAATCTTCATTATTATTATTATTTTTTTTAATGGCACAATGAAATTTGCGATTTTTTCTTGCGCATCTTCGTATTCTTTCTGTGCCTTATAAATGAATTTTGCTATTTTTTCGTTCCTAATCAGCGAAATTTGCAATTTCTCCATACCTGATTAATGAATTTTGCGATTTTTCTGAGCCACATCGACAAAATTCGTTATTTTTGCGCACCTGATGAATGAAATTTGCGATTTTTAAGTAATTGACTAAATTTTACTTTTTTTCCCATTTTTTTTTTCAAAAACTAAGATTTTTTTTTTTTTTTTTTGGCGATTTGAGCACAAAAATTGTAATTTTTTCCAGTTGTAAATTATCGAAGTTTGTGGGCCACACGAATTTTGACAATAAGTTTTGTAAAAAGTGCAATACCGTTTTTTCGGGTGTATAGTCCGCGGCTTATACAAGAAAAAACCTTCCAAAAAGCCGTTACGGCTTATACAAAGATTTTTTTTTTTTTAATTGGAAATCTTGAATTTTTTTCAACATTTAAACCTAAAAAATTTTGAAAAAAAAAAATCAAAATTTGTAAATTTTTTTCGATATGCCGCAAAATTTAGAGAGTTCTCCCATGTTTGTAAAGGCTTTTTTTACTGCTTAAATACAGTTATTTCTGGGTTTGGAAGAACTGTCGCAACTATCGCCAAGTATTGCACTGATAGATCTATAATAGGTACCGTATATACTCGCGTATAAGTCGTGAAATTTTAGAAAAAAAAATAACTTCAAAGTAGTGGGGGCGGGGTCAACTTATACACAAGGCCTAAAAAAGAAAAAAAAAATCTATAAATAAAATATCAGAAAATAATTTGCTAGCGAATCAGTGCTGCAGCACCCCATTATGTTTGTAGAGTACAAAATCCGGAACCTTTTCAACCTCAGCGATGCTGAATTTAAGATCATTTAAGATTTAGTTTATTTTTCAAAAAAAATAATCTACCTACACTACCCTGTTACAAAGAACAAAAAAAACAAAAAAA
This sequence comes from Maratus speculifer, assembly GCA_964019185.1. Classification (NCBI taxonomy): domain Eukaryota; kingdom Metazoa; phylum Arthropoda; class Arachnida; order Araneae; family Salticidae; genus Maratus; species Maratus speculifer. Next base: position 99,184,050 of record OZ025293.1, read on the forward strand.
AAAAAAAAAAAAAAAAAAAAGTGCGTGATTTATGTCATTTCGGAACGATTCAGAGCAGTCGACCTTTTCCGAAACGATTCCAAGGAATCGTTCCTTCACAGAGTCGTTTCATTTCGGAACGAGTTCAAGGAATCGAACTTTTACGGAGTCGTTTCATTTCAGATAGAGTCCGAGGAACCGTTCCTTTTCGGAGTTGGTGCATTTCGGATTGATTCCGAGGATTTGATCCTTTTGGGAACCAATGACTTAAGATACGTATATATTTTATGTCCGAAATTTTGAATTTATCACAGATTTTTTTTAATTTTCGAAAAAAAAAATATATATATATATCACGCTTGTTTGAAAAAAAAAAATGCTTGTAAACGCCGCATCGCTTGAAATTTTTATCTTAAAACACATAAAGGCCGCAGCGTTTCCTCCGAAAATTACGGTACTGATAATCTTAATTTTTTAGCCCAACTAATGTAGGTACGAAAAAATTTGGTAAATTTGTGTTAAAAATTATGACTAATGGCTTCTAATTTCGAACCGTAGTCGAAATATACGTTCGTAAATGGTGTATAGCCCGCAGACTATACACCGATTCATCTCCGCGGGTTATACACGAACTTTTTTTACTGCACTGCTCGATTAAGGGGCGATCCTTGCATTTTCTATTTGTAGTGTTCTGTTTTCATAACTTTTGAGTTCCACTCTTAGAAATATGAAATTACCAAATGTAAACATTAAATATGGTTTCTTACTCAAGGAGTCATAGGAGATTTCAGGATAAAAAGAGATATTTTATGTTTGATTAAACTTTTTAAAAAATATTTTCCTGGTTTGAGTAAGTAAAAATCTAACAGTCAATAAATCCTATGCTGTTTTTTAGTTGCAGACGTGATTAAGCCAAACTAAAACTTAGTTTTGTTTGAATTTAGATTATAAAACTAAATCAAAACTTTTTTTGAGGTGATAATGGAAGGTTATACCATAACCAAACATATTTCTTAAAGGAAATAAAATTGTTTAAAAAAAGTACAATGTTGTAAAAAATATACATTTTTTAAAAATAATGGAGGACTTTAATACTGATATTCATAATAATGACAAAACTAATGATTTGTTTCTTTTAATTAGTATCATTTACTTAAATACAATACTTATGTAACGTGATGTATAATTCATTTCATTCCAAGCTGCAGAGATATTGGCTCATTAGATCAATTGATAATTAAACATGTAACTGAAAAATCATTTCAAAAGAGGCATGATATAACAAACAATAGAGTTAAATAAAGCCTGAATGCTATTCTGAAAGTTCTGAGAATGGAGGGAAAAAAAACAAAAAAACTTTTAAAAATAGGCTTTGCTTCTTTTTTAGTTTATTTAAATTTTTTTTGTATTATAGTCATATACAGTGAAAATATTTTTTTTTAATACAAATAGATGAAAAAAATGTTTATTATTTAATTTTATCTAAGAAAATATAATTTATTTGGAAGAAACAACTATGAAAAATCAATTTTTCCAACTTTTCCGCCTTTTCTCTTGAAAAGATTGTGCATCCCTACTATTAAAAAAAAAAAAAAAAATCAATTGAAAACATGTAAAAAAATGAGTAAACACTTACTTTGTGTTGAAACTATAAACACAGAAGTAGGGTCACCCAAGGTAATTGTTGGTCACAGTATCTTTCAACATTTTAAGACATCCTAAACAAAATGATAAAAAATAAAAAAAATCAGATACTTTAAACTATCTTCTTTGGAATTGATCATTTAATTGTACAACCGTTTTTCGTGATATTTTGGGGAAATTTGTTTATAGTGAATTTTTTGTCGAAATTTGTCGTTTTTTGCGATTTTTGGACGAAATTTGACGTTTTTTCGTGAATTTTTTGAGGAAATTTGCCATTTTTTCGCGATCTTTTGATGAAGTCTGATGTTTTATCGTGATTTTTTTTTACGAAAATTGCCGTTTGTCTCGATTTTTGGACGGAACTTGACGTTTTTTCGCGACCTTTTTGATGAAAACTGCCGTTTTACAGAATTCTGTGACGAAATTAGGCATTCTTTCGTTAATCTTTTGACGAAATTTGCTGGAAATTAGTCATTTTTTTGCGATTTTTTAACAATATTTGCCGTTTTTTAGAAACTTTTACGAAATCACGCGTCTTGTGAAACATGTAATAGCTGTTTCTTTGCTGTGTCATATCCGATCTTTTACGTAATTTACGCGCAATATCGCGTCCGCGGCAACACTGTTTCATAATTTTTGGAATTGAATGCGTTTATTTTTTTTTTTTTGTGGGGAGGGGGGGGGGGAAGGCGAAATTCCGAACACAATCACCTCTATTTCGTCGCGGAAAATAGAATGAAACTCGTCTATCGATTGCAGGAAAAAATTCGAAATTTGTCAATCAGTCGCGGAAAAAAGCGTGATTTTCAATGATTTTTCGCTGTAAAAAAACTCGCAAAATGTGTCGATTACTCGCACGAAAATATCATAAAATTCACAAAACGGTCGTGGGAGTTGATCATGGTTTCAAAATGCAAAAGTGTTTGGGCGGGAGTCTCCCGTCCACGTAATTCTTTTGGGCAGGATTTCAAAATTTTGGGCGCGAATCCCGCCATCCCGCCCTGAAATTCAAGCCCTGTTATGTAATTTTTTTTTACTTTCTCCTTTATTAACAATGACATTTCATTTTCTAGTCATATAAAAGTTCTAAATCAAATGTAAAAATTGCCTAAGAATAAATAAAATGCAGACATCCATTGCCCAAAGCAAAATGTTTATATGTTTCCCATTGAGTTAATATAAAACAGTAAAAACATTTTTAAGATGACCAAAACATAGCTTACAACAGAGTCATTACGCAGGTCATGGATTAAACATTATTTCTGGACGAATCATAAACAAGATAAAATGCAGACACCACATTCTCGACTGAAAACAACAACCATTTTCCAAATGGTCCAAAATAAATAAAATAAAATGGTGAATTTTAAGGAAACCTATTTAGAAACAACAAACAGTTCACAGAAAATAGGACAACTTTTTGAAAAAAAAAAAAAAAAAAAAAAAAAAAAAGCATTTATCGGTTAATAGAAGAAATCAATTGACTATCCCTTTTTCATATTTCTATAATGGATTTAAAATTCCAATACACAGAACATAATTCATTAGTAGAACATAATTCAATTAGTTAAAATGCTAGGCATTACAGTTTTGACTAATTCCACTAGGTGACATACAATCACCAGAGGATATTGACAATACACTCTGCATTATTCTTGCAAGTAAATTAAAAACTAATGCACATCAAATTTTGCAAAATTAAAATGTGAATATTTATATATGTGAAAAAATCATAACCATGTACTTCCGATTATGTCCTACGTTAAAAAAGTTACTCTATTCTGTTTGTCAAAAGTGTAACTTGTAAAAGATTCTAAACAACACAAAACTGAATAAAATCTAGATTAAGAAATTCATTTAGGATTTAGGAACTCAACTATTATTGCCTATAATATTGAGTGAAAGTTGAAAAATAGACGGGTTACATATAAAACTTTTTTCTGTTCCTTTGTTTTAATTAAAATTAACATTCTAGATAATTATCTTGAGTTTTTGATTCAAATTATTTCAATAATATTTTGTCATGTCCTTATAAATTGTAAATATTTAAGTGGCATGTAAAAAATAGTGCAATTAAAAAATATATTTTATTTTTTCACTCAAACACTTCAACTATCAGGGTTAATTGTACAAATCGCCTCAAACATAACCATAAATATAGTTCGCGATATATTTGTTATTTGGATACGAGACAACAGGCAAGCAAGGCCTAAAAGAAAGTTAGGCCTAAAAGAAATAAGAAATAGTGGCGAAATTATCTTTTAATAAACCGAATATTTGTAAATGTTTGAAACTTAAAGTACAGCTTACCTTAAAAACATAAAAATACCTATTCAACTGGAATATTCAGCTGAATCACATGGCATCTGGGTGCAAAGGTCAGGCAAGGAAACACAACACGAACAGAAACAGACTCGCTGGGACTGGCGTACGGTACGCTTGGTGTGTTGAATGGTTGATTACTCTACTCGCTAGATTACGAAAGAGGAATAAGTAGTTTTACTACACTTTCATATGTAGAGTTTTGCGAAGCGATTTGTTACTAATAAATCTCTAGTAAGTCTAAAGATATCTGTAATGATACTGAATATTTTTTAGTGAAATCCCATATTTTTTTTTTACAGTGTAGTAAATTTTTTTACAAATTTACTATATAAACTTTTCATTGTTAAAAAAAGTGATAAAAATATTAAAAATTTCTTCTTGAAAAATAACCAATTTTTCTTTTTTTTAAATAATTGGACAATATTTCAGGAATACAATAATTACAGGATGAGATACAAAGATAATAAAGAGGTAATCTAAGTTTTATAAAAATTGCATAACATTTGAAATCTAACTACAGATTTTCAAGTTATTAGGAAAAACAGATGAATCCCGTAAGACATGGTGACGTCACAGTGACGTCGTTGTGAAGTCACATTGTGACTTTGTGACCGTCGATGTGAAGTCATGGTGACTAAAATGTGAAATCGTTATGGTCGTTTTAGAGCTCGTTTGTGACGTCACATTGTGACCCCTTTGTGAAGTCACGGTGTGACCAAAATGTGAAAAATGCGTCATTTGTGACAAAATTGTCTTTGAACCTGTGACTATTCTGTGACGATAGTGACAAGATTGTGAAGACACATTGTGACATTTTTGTGAATATTTTGTGATCTGTGACGATTTTATTACTAACTTTGTTACGGTGGCTACATTGCCAGTGCTGTAATGTTACATTGGGACACAATTATACAGTTATGAACATTGATATATAGTGTAAAATCATTTACATCTTTTACAAAACTTTATTATAATTTGGCGATATACACTGCTCGACATTGAAAATGCAACACCAAGAAGGAGTGGTCAGAAAGTGATGAAATTTGGAGGAAAGACAGAGACAGCAAGGAGCATTAAGTGATCTTTATTTCAAAATGATAGTCAGAATACAGAACGAGAACGGCTTCGGCTCAGTAGGAGGCAGGACCACCGCAAACTGCGATGAACGAAGAAGCACGTATAGGCATCGAGTCAATAAGAGCTTGGATGGTGTCCTGAGGGATCGCTTTCCATTCACTTTCAACCATTTGCCACAGTTCATCTTCTGAACGAGGCAGGGGCAGAGTCCGCAAAACGGCGTCCAATCACATCCCACACATGTTCGATTGGTGACAAATCAGAAGAGTACGGTGGGCAGGGAAGCATCTTTATACCTTGCAGAGCATGTTGGCACATGCGAGCACTGTGTGGTCGGGCGTTATCCTGCTGAAAAATTGCATTAGTCTGGCCCTGAAGGTAGGGGATTGCCACTGGTCGCAGTACATTATCCAAGAATCGTTGGGCCGTCATAGTGCCCTAAATACGAACTAGAGGTGACATGCAATTATACGCAATAGCGCCCCAAACCATTGTGCCACGTTGTCGCGTGGTGGGGCGTTCCACAGTTATTGCCGGATTTGATCTGTCTCCACGTAGATGCCACACGCGTATGCGGCGACTGTCACTGGATAAACAGAAGCGTGACTCATCTGAGAACGCAACGTTTCGAAATTCTACCATCCAAGTCGCTCTAGTCCGGCACGATTCCAAACGTTGGCGTCTATGCTGTCGAGTCAGTGGCAGTCCTCTTAACGAACGCCGTGAGTGCAGGCCATGTTCAACCAATCGACGGAAAATGGTTCTGGTCAACACGGAAACATCCAGGGTATCTTGTACATGCTGCAGAATCGAGGTACAAGTGACTTGAGGGCCCGCACCAGCTTATCGGTGGATGCGTCGATCCACGCGTGCTGACGTTACTCTGGCTGCACCTGCACCCCTCAATCTTGCCACATTCCCTTGTTCCAACCATGTTCGCCATAGCTGATGTACCGTGCTCGCATCCATGTGGGTATCAGCTGCGATTTGACGTAAAGACCAACCCCCCCTTCTCAGTCCCATCACCATACCTCTCGTAAAATCGTCTATCTGCTGAAAGTGTCTTCGTTGATGGCGGCCTGGCATTCTCTTCTATACACGTATCCTCCCAGACAAAAACAAAATTTCTTCGATAATTCGTCTGGCAGAAATAGCGACACGAATATTGCCCATTCTACAAGTTTCTTCCCTTATATCTTACATCACGTGCGTCGGAGACCTACGCATTTCACATCATTTGCATAACTCAGAGACATGCGCCTACTCTGAAATTTGCATAAATTTCTGACCACTCCTTCTTTGTGTTGCATTTTCAATGTCGAGCCGTGTATCTCAGTTCAAACTTGAAAGCTGCTATGAAAAGAAAGCACCAAAAAGAAAGTTACTGAATCAAACTGTAGTGTCATACAAATTTTAATCTTTGTTACATATTTTTTTTCTGTTGTTTTTTCTGTTTTGGAAATATTTTAGACAACTGAATATTCGATCTATCACAATTATTTGAAATTTAGCTATTTGTTTTTTAAAAAGCATTAAAGTTATGAAAGAAACATTTCTGTTTAACCTTTTAAGCGGCCTTCAGATTTTTTCGTGAATATTTAATGATTCATTAAATATAAGCAATCAAAACATATTTTGTTTTGATAAAGTCTGTATAGCGTTGCAGTTTGATGCAGAATCATTCTTTTTATAGCAGCTCTCAAGTTTTAATTGAGATATATCGTCAAAATATAATAAAGTTTTGTAAAAGATGTAAATGATTTTACACTATATATATCAATGTTCATAACTGTGTAATTGTGTCTCAGTGTAACATTACAACATTGGCAATGTAGCCACCATCACAAAGTTAGTAACAAAATCGTCACAGATTACAAAATATTCACAAAAACGTCAAAGTGTCTTCACAATCTTGTCACTATCGTCACAGATTATTTTATTCACTGCAAATGTGATTATTTTATTCACGGCAGAAAAAAAGACATTGATATAATTTTTGTATTAAAACAGCCCGTAAGGCTCCACAATAGTCACTAAAAAGACTCGGGTGATAATGTTAAGTCTATGGGTATGTTCTTTTTAAATATCACGATCAAATTTTAATATTTTTATATGTTTTTTTCTTCATAGGATAGCTGAGGATGATCTACAACCGGCCTAGTTTTTACTTTTTCGATTTTGCTTATATATTTTTTATATTATGATGGTTTCAATTTCAGAAGCGGTTTAAATCGGTTTTGAAATTTAAAGGTTTTTTTTTTTTTTTTTTTTTTTTTTTTTTTTTTTTTTTTTAAATCCGAAACCAAAATTGAAAAAGAAAAAACTAGCCCGGTTGTGGATCGTCCTCAGCTGTCCTATATATAAAAAAAAAATCATGTAAAAGTATTAAAATTTGAGCGAGATTTTTGAAAAGAGTGCTCCCATAGACTTTACATTATCATCCGGGTCTTTTTCTGTGATGTGTGTGTTGCGCCTTAAATTCTATAATTATGTGACTGAAAAACACGGTCAGGGGATTTAAAGGGGGTAGAAACATATATGATAAATGTGTTGACACAGTTTTTAAATCAAACAACTATTTTAAAGGCAATTTAATTTTGAAACTGCAAATGCTCGAATGTTGTTTTAGATAAATAAAAAAATAAATTCAAACATAAAAATAATAAATTATAGATATTTGTTATACTTTTGATAAGCAGAAAATGACACACTTCTCATCAGTATTGTCAATATACAAATGAAAAAAATTATAAAATATACAAACTTACTTTTGCAACTATCTATTCCTAGCTATCTCTAGCTTTTTAATTTTACAAAATTTACAAAGCTTAAATTTACATTTTACTAACAACGATCTGAAACTAGTCCATTGATAAACGTAACTTTGGTATGAAAACAAATATAACTCGTACCAATAATACAAGTATGTTGAGAATTCCAAAAATTATATTTTGGAAACAATTGCTATTTTGGAAGATACATTGGAAGATATATTGGATAGTAACAATAAATAAAATTTTATTTTTCAGCTCACTGTAAAAGCAATTGACTTTTGGGCATGTTGCAGATATTTAGAAGGGGTAATTTTACATCAAAGTTTGCCTGCAGTAAAAAGCATATTTAAAAAAAAACCTTATTGATTAAAATAACTTTAATAATTGATTGCTAAAATTACATCTTTATTTATGAAAATATACACATTAAATACTAACATAAATAAAAATTTTGTTTTTGTGTCCATTTTGGCATGTAAAATTTAAATACAAAATTTGATTATTTAGGTTTTCAGTTATGTAAAAATATTTCATGCACTATAAACATTACTGAAACTGTCTATATTGAGAGTTCATTATTGGAAAATGACTAATTAACTATCCCAATAATGAACATCCCTCTTAAAACCTTAAAAATAAAGGACATTTTTTAAATGGTCATTAGTATATAAAATTCAAAATCTGCTATTACTATTCAAACGAAAACATTCAAATTTTGTAAGAAAATAAAGAATACCAAAATTTATTAAATAAAGGCAGCTCCTAGCATATTCATTATGATTTTCACTGAAAAACAGTGGATTTTTGAAACATTATTTTCTGCTTCCTGATTGGTTTAATTAAAAGTTGTCAAAAATAGCCCAGACTGTAATACATGCTAATGGAAATTATGAAAAAATAAATAAAGCAAAATATTTATTAGTTATTGTTTTATGAACCAAAAAACATGAAAGGGGATCCATTTCTGGAAGGTTGTCTATTGCTAGCATACCTACCCTATGAAACTTCCGACTATAAACTTAAAATAAAACCACATACACGTTAAATAAAATTATTAATATTTTATTTACAAGATTAGACGGTAATTATAAAAAAGAAAGCCTCTTTAATCATGATGTATATTAATAGTGCATATAATACATATTTTAAAATTTAGTGTTATTTCTAAAGCAGAATCGTATTTTAACTCTTATTGATTGATTAACTTCTAAATTTTCATTCAGACTTATACTTGTTATACTTTGAAAATATTCCAATAAGAATGTTTATCAACTGAGACGTTTTCACCCACTATGATTACTTCTTTTATAAATTTTATAATATTTGTTAGGTTGAAAAATACATTAAACAATTATTATTATTATTATTATTATTGCATATTCACGATCTCCTTTAATAGTTCTTTTTGTTACCCTATTTCTTATAAACTTCTCTTCAGAACAGATGCAATTTAAAAAAAATAAAATTATGCCATGTTTCATAACATTCCTTGATACAAAAATTTTAAAAGTATGTTTACAAATAATTTTATTTAAAAAAAGGATTTCTATATTAAATATTTTAATTAGCATAAAATGTTTAGTAATTGTATAAACGATTGATTATAATACTCTTCCATATGATGCTATATTTATGTAAACATTTTGTTTTAACCAGATATTCTAAATAAAGAAACAAATTAGATTAAAATGCAATTAAAATCACTAATTTTTATAACCTGATCCAAATTATTGATGGTGAAGTTTTCTATATAAACAAAATAAATAATGTTTTTGAAAAGCTAACTAAAACCGTTCTAATAATAACAATAATGATAAAGCAAGCAGCAAAAAGAAAAAAAATCATACCTATGTTTTGTTGACGTTTTTCTATTGAAATTGCTTTTTGCCGATTATGTTAAGTTCAATATTAATTATTGTGACACAGACTGGAATTATTTTCACCAAGCCAGCGCCACAATAATTCTTTTGAACTCATTTTTTGCTTGATATATCAGCTAAAATTTGCTCTTGAGGATTTTCTTGTTTAAATTTTTAAATCCGTTTCAATACGCGCATATAACTGCCATATGCTCTCCAGCAACCTTATTTCTGACACCTTAGAACTTTATTTTATTCTCCGGTAAAAAGTCGTCTGCAGACGATCATGAATTTTTTAATGCGCATGACCATTTATTTCATTTTGTAAACAACAGATTTGGAAGTAAAATACACAATAATTTAATAAGAGTGTCTCTAGCTAAACTCTTTTTTATTTATTATTTAATTAATGAATTTGGTAATTTAATTTATCTTTTACTTTTGTCAGTTTCAAAACAATTAAAGTTAAAAATTATTCATAAACCTTTTTTTTTTTTTGTAAATAATATTAATAATTAGAGTTTATTAGATAAAACATAGTTTAAATTTTTAAAATGTATAAAGGTAGATTTAATGGTGATAATATATATTTTTAAGTAAAGTTATCAAACGTAGTAAATACGCATCTTAAAAAAAATTTAAAAAAAAAGTGTTATAGAGAATGAAAAGTTTTTCTTTGTCAATCTGTAATTTTTTTCGTATTAATTTTCTGTAGGAAAAAAAATCTTGTAAAATAACTTTTTTTAAAACATACTTAAAAACATACTTAACAACATACTAAAACAAAAATTGCAATAAAATTTTTGCCGTACAAGTTAAGTTAATATTAATTATTGTGATACAGACTGGAATCACTTTCACCAAGTCAGCGCCACAATAATTCTTTTGAACTCAATTTTTATTTGATATATCAGTCAAAAATTGCTTCAAGAATTGATTCAAAAGTTTTTTAAGTCCATGTTTTTGTCACATTGCGATTTTAAAATGTGGTGGTATTATGTCACATATTTGTGACGAACGTTCGATGAAATGACATCACAGTGACGTATTTTTTTATATTGCCAAAACAAAAACATAATTTTACATTAAATGTCATGTTTTAGAGACTTTTTGTAATTATTTTAAGTTTTCTAAGATGTTCACATCTAAATCACAATGCGACGTCACAGAGTGGTGGCATTTTGGTCACAGATGTGGTGTGACCACAGTGACGTCACTGTGACCATCCATGCTATGTAGGATATTTAGGAATACTAAGAAATAATAATGAAATTATGTATTGAAATCTAGATGATATTTTCTTGAAGTCGTGTGCTCCATCTTTTCTTTTTTTTACTTACCCATCATAGGGTAAGTCTTGCAATCGTTTTAAAAATAAAAAAAAAAAGGAAAAAAATTGGCGGATTTACACATTTCAGACACTGGAGATTCCGGAAAACATTTTTAGAAAAAAAGTTTTGCCACCCTTCTGTCTGTAAACGCTCTATCTCCCGAAAAAAATTGAGATAGAGATTTGAAATTTGGTGTGTACTTAATATGTAGTAATGGAAAGAAGTTTATTGAATATCAGTAACCTCGATTATCCGGAACTTTTTTTCGGACTCTCAAAATATTCGTTCTGATGAAAGGTATATAAAAAATGTTCGAAATTTCTTATTTTAAGGATTGAATGTAAAAGACAATAAAAAACATGAATTTTGCTTAAAAAATGAAGTTACTAAGATATTTGTAATTCTATTTTCCACACTCTTTAATTTTTCATGACCCTATATTTCATTCAAATTTCAATTCAAAGATATATTTTAATTGGATATGAGACGTTTAATTTGACGCAGTTAACTGTTAGTTAATTTGATTGTCAGTTTTGGAGTTTTAAGGATGTGTATTTTACGCAGTTCGGTACTACTTGATTTATTCTGTCGACCAAACAACTACCACCAAACTATAAGATTAAATGCCAATATAGGCTTATCGTAAATGTCACATTCACTTGACATTAAACACGTTACATGTGTTTGTTACATCAGGTGATTTTTAATTCGACGTTTTATTTGTATTAACCATCTACTAATTTATTTGTTCTTTCGTTGTTTAAAATAATAGTTTTGCAAATTTGTATAATTTTGCGAGTAGTTTGACGATTTATATACCCGCAATTCCGTATTAGAGCAGTAATATGTATTAAAGATATTTAAATGCACGTTTAAATTTTATTTTGGAATTGTAATGCATTTTATAAATAGTTTACATACGTCTTATTTTCATACTTTATGTTATGCATATCTATGATGGGTAAGTATTATGGTGGCCCCCAACGACTAGTTTCCTATATGAAGATTTTTTTTTATTGACTTCTGAGCGTGAGGGAACATTTATAACCATCCTTTAAGAATCAGGCAGAAATACTCGTGTTTGTTTAAAAATTCGTAAAATAATAGCGATGATCGCTATCAAAGTTTTGTTAAACCAGTCTTCAAATTAAAAAGTTACGTTATGGAAAAACACGATTAAGACACTTTAAAGGGTAATAAAATCAGGGGTTTTCAATTATGTTAGAGTTTTAAAAAAATCTACTGGTTTTGAAGGGGCTCTGAAAGATGTATTTTTCTTCCACTATTTATGCTGTTGTCGATTTCTACATCTGTCATCTATGTAGCTGATTATGAAATATCTTATTTTTTTCCTTTTTAACATACTTTAATATTTTTCAACATTTTTCGGCGAAATACTATTCCATTTTTTAAATTCTTTCTATGGGCCTTTTTTTCTGCCTCCCAATTTTTTATCTCTCTTCTTTTGACTATTTTTTACGACTAATTTTTACAGACTTTAAACACATTACTTTTAAAGAACTATCTAAAATATCTTGCCTGGTAGCTATGATTTCACTTTATGTGTCAAATACTCTTGCTATATAGTTCATTGCTATCTATCCATTCTCTATAGAAAGCATGTATCGAATTTAGTGACGCATAAAATTTTATTGTCTTTGAAACGGTGTAACATCATTAAAATGTACCGAGAAAAACTTTTCCACATTGAAAATGTTGTAATGGAGTGTCCTTGTAAACGAATTATAACTGCTATTTATTCAGCCCTCTATAGAAAACATGTTGTCGTTCACCTCAGAGTTGTATGATAATTTCATTATGTTTGAAAAAGTGTAATCTTATTTTACTCAAAATATCCCCCCCCCCCACATTGACCGCAATGTAACGGAATACTTTTGAATGGCCCAGTAAACTAACAGTAAATGGTACACACGACATTTTCAATATCGAATATTACATGATAAACCGCAATAGCATCCGTGAATTATGTGATAATCCGAATATATTTAGCACAGACAAAGAACTGAATTCATAAACACTTTTCAACTATGCCAAAAAACGTTAAACAAGATTATTTAACGTAACATGATGGAAAAAAATATTTACCTCTGGACTGAGATCATTAATGATGGATGTAGGAGTTTCCACTTCAGGGGACGTTCCTCTAGATGGCTCGGAGCTATCATCAGCTGCTGTTGGAAGGGAAGGATTTTCTGAAGGACTGTCTCCATTAGATGCAGTTGGAACCTCAGCATTCGCACTTTCAATTGAAGCACCCGCATTTTGAACACCAGGAGAGCTCGCATAATATGCAATGAGATTATTTCTTTCCCTAACACTATTAAAATAGTTCAATCGGTTGAAAAAAATAGCGGCTTCTTCTTGTTCGTTAAATTCTAAACTTTTCGGGTGAGGATACTGAACATCAGGGTAAGGCGAATGAAATGTTATTTGTGTGTAAGCTGAAGTGGATCCCAAAAAGACTTCTCGGCTTTCGGGAACTTGAAAATGATGATCATTCAGTACAGAATTTTGTCTCAGTGTTGCAACTAACAAAATTAACAGAAAGAGATCGCTACTAATTTTTTTATTGAACATAATGGTAGCTGAAAACCAATTAAATTAGTGAAAAGACTACAGACTACAAGAAAATGGAGAACAACCTACAGTCCTGTCGTCATAAATAAAGCCTCCATTCACCGTTATTTTGTAGCAATATCATGAATGATAAAGATAAAGCATCAAGCAAATGAAAGCATAGGATAGTTAACTGGCGAATATTATTGAAGAATGTGATCTGCTAAATTTAAATTATGTCAATAACTTAATGTTTAGATCTAATATGTATTAAGTTCTGCAGAAGACGATAGAGACAGCTGATCAGTGGAAATCTTTGGCAAATTCAAAATGTTTTGATCTAGAAAAATAAAAAAAAATCCATAAGAAAACAGTTAAACATTATTTACAGCAATTAGTAAAAAACAAAAAAGAATAACAACAGAAATAATTAAAATTTAAACGGAAAATTCGGGAGCGTTACCGATTGTTTTCAAAATAAAATACAGTGAACTCTGTCTAAGGCAGAATTGATCGGGACTACGGAAATTTCCCGTAGTAGACAATATTCTGCTCTAGGCAAATTTTATTCCATGTCTATATAAATTCGCAGGGACTTGAAAATCTATCGAGTTGGACAGATTTCTGTCTTGCACAGAGTTCGCCTTACAAAGAGTTTACTGTACAGTAGTATCGAAATTTACAAAATCAGCTTTGAGTGATAACCATAATACTTCCGATAAATAAATTCATGTATGATCTAAATAAAATTACTGTAAACTATAACAAGTTTCTTAAAAACACTTAGAAAACTATCAACTAATGTTTTTAATTGTCTTACATGTATAGGAGTAAGGGTAAGGTATTTGTAGTTCTAGGGGTCTGGAGAATTTACTATGGTTCTGCAAATTCCAAATATTCCTTTTAATTCATTTTTTAATGTTTTGTTGATATATATTGATTTACAATTAATGGTTATATATATATATATATATATACACACAAATCATTTCAAAAAATGAATTTTAAGGAAAGAAATAACATTCATTTAATGGAAGTGATCCCTTTCAAACCAATAAAAAAAAGATTTGGCATTTTTCAAATTCTTTAACAAATTACACAATTGTGAATCAAACAAACAGTATAAAAATATTTAAAATTAGAACTGGTTCAATTTTAAATAGATAATGTGTATTTTAATATCAATTTTGTTTTGTAACTTTGTTTTTATTTTAGTACCATTTCTGTTACTGTTGTGATGAATTATTTTTCATAGGGATGCTTAAAATGACTACATCTGCAAATTCTACCTACTTTTTTGTACATTAAATCATATAGATTGTATTTGATGTTATCAGCTGATTAGAATATATTTGTTATTTAGATTTATTCCTTTATTTCAAATTTGATATTCATTACGATTTGAACATATAACAACATTCATTATTAAAACATCTTAAATCGACTATTAAAATTGCACTAATTTTTGTAAACTAAGATGTAATAAAGACATTTCTACGCCCCCTCCCCCTCTCTTTCTCTCTCAATCGTGATGACCTTTTTACTTTTATCCGAACAGTTCCTCCAGTAAGAGTCTTACATCGGATCGGATAGTCCAATTTTGTTCGAACTCGACCCACTTCGGCCCGTGTTGACACTATTTTCTTTTCATTGCATTGCAAATTTGAATCAGGTTGACCATAAATAGTTTAGGTTCGGGTGGACCCGATTTTTTAAAAGAAAATACTATATAAATAATATAAAAGGATAAAACTAAATATTTGACGAAACAAAAAAATATCTATAAATGAGTGTATGTGTTCATTTTTACATTAAAAAATGTAAAATTGATATTACAGCTATGATTGTACACTATTTTATAATAACTGAATTAAAATAGATAAATTTTCCATAACTTCGAATTAGTATTAAGGCTCGAATATTTCGGGCAGGTTAAACATTGGAATGGATCAGAATTTTCATCAAAAATAGCAGCTGGAAGTTTCGTTTCTTTCTACCTACCCTATGGGCAGGAAAAATTATTTCTTTTATGTTTAGCATTTCAATTTGCAAATTAATTAAATAAAATAATTAATCGGATACACGTAATGCCATTTAAAAGAGGTTTTTTTATATCTTTTATGATATAATTTGCCAATAATGCAATCATGATTGAAAACAAATACTTTCCATTATATTATGTAAGTATTTGATGAACACCAATTCATTCACGGACTCTCACGCATCATTGATTGTAATCCAATCTGAACTATTGCAAAGAATGCGTGCAATTTCGTTAGAAAGAACACTCGCGCAATTTTAACTCGCACCAAGAATATGAAGTAACCTGAAATGAGTATTAATCGCACAATTTATCACCACTTAAGGAGACCCGTAAGAAAAAACCCAAAATTTTTATTATTGATTTTAAAGTAATGGATTTTGGTGTACTATTTAAGAATCTTTTTGTAAGGAATATTTAGCAAAAAAATTCACTTTTTATTAAAAAGTATATTTTTTACGTCGATTTTTATGTTTTTTTTTTTTTTTTTTTTTTTTTTTGGTGGAAAAACACACTTTTTAAAATTACTACGCCTCATACAATTTTCAATATTTTGGTATTACTAAAATTTCTTAAATAATGTTATAGTATATGGAAACGACCTAGGGAGAGATATTTTTAATTTTCTATTTTAATCAGCTAAAAAAAAAAGAAAGAAATGACGCATGGTAAATTTCCTTAAATTCATTATAATTTTCATGTTTACCAATTTATGTAAAATTTTCAGAAATAGTTTAAAAAAATATCTCTCCTTACTTTTGTTGCAAATTTTATTAAGATTCTAAAAACATAAACACTTTGTTTCTAAACCATTTTACCACTGAGCCTTAGTACTTTGAACTTAGGCAAAATATGGAAAAAGTCATTTTCAGGAAAACACATTTTAAATGGCCGCTAGTCCTTTAAACTCTAGTAACTACAATTAAAAAAGGCTCATTTGCTACCTGTTCCAAGTGTCCCCGAATTCTGAAATTTTGCATGGATATTCGCAAATATGTATTTTATCGTTTTTTGAGATAAATTTTTTTTGAACTTTTGATGACTTTTGGCCGAAAATGGGGTTCGGATGTCCCTTAAGATGACACAGCCAGTAGATGTAAAGTTAAATAAAGTCAGTACTACGGGGCTTTTATTTCCTTACTTTTAAAATTTAGAAGTAACTTAATATTATTGCTACAACTCTTATAATGAATGTCCTATAATGGATAAAAATAATACCCTCTGAAATTAAATAACAACAAAATTATAAACAAATAGTTATAATAGTTAATTATAGTTATTATAGTTATTAATATTAAAGTTAGTTATAATAGCTAATAGTTAATAGTTATTTATTTTGATAAGAATCAATACCAAAGTAACAATAAAGAGCTTTTACAGAAACGGCATTTTAATTATTTTTTTAAATAAAAAACACTTATTGTGACATCACTATAACAGTTAGACATATGCTGTTGCGACATTTTTTGTAGATAATTACATGTTAACAAAGTCGTAGTACATTATTTTATTCTATAATCAATAGTATTCGCAACGCACGCGATGTAAAGATTTTTTAAGTTCATTTTCTACACTTTGGGTTACAATATTGGCATTTTAATAAGGATCCCTAATTTTTTTGAAAATATAATATGTTCACCGGAAATAGTGTAGCTTTCATACGGTGAAAGAATTTTTCAAATCCGTCAAGTAGTTTCGGAGCCTATTCAATTCAATTCAAACAAACAAACAAACAAATCTTTCCTTTTTATAATTTTATATTAAATTAAATAAGTAATATTTATCCCTAGGCTTATTAAAAAAGTCCGCATTTGAAATTGTAAAAAACGTTACAATTTTAAATATTTGACTGCTCCTCCTAAAAGAAAAATTCTCCCTCCCCATATTTGATGCTCACTACTCTTTAAAATATTTACTATCTAACTTTTTTGAAAACTCCAAAACAATCGTTTCGTGATTTGTTTTTAACTTTAATTAATTTGCGTTTCAGCATTTCTTTTCCTTTTTTTAGTAATTGCTAAATAGTTTTAAAAATTAAAAAACACGGTTTTATATCAGGTCGGGCTAAAAAGTTTAAAATGTTTTTTTTTTGGGGGGGAGGGGAGGAGGGGGTTGCATAGTTACGATTTTCATATGTGTTTCAGTGATTGTCATGTGTCTAGTGGGTCAGGTAACCTTTAGTTTCTCAAATTGCTTTTGATTCGTTTATCCGGCGTTTTATTTTTATCCTTTTAAGCGGCGACTATAGCCTATGTTCACCGGAAATAGTGTAGCTTTCCAACGGCGAAAGAATTTTACAAATCCGTCAAGTAGTTTCGGAGCCTATTCAATGCAAACAAACAAACAATCAAATCTTTCCTCTTTATAATATTAGTATAGATAAATAATGATAAATATTTGCAATTCGTTGTCTTTGCAAATATACCTTTATGTTATATTAAAATAAAATGTATTACGCAGGATAAATTCCCCATTTTTAACGACTGTTAAAAGTGTATCGTTTTCCTCAAAAGTAATAAATATTAAAAAATATTTCTTTAAAGTTTGAAACAAGTTGATCAACAATTTTAAAATTACCAATCTTTAAAACTTTCTAACTTTAATTTCTGCTTACTTTTGACAAAACTGTTTTTCGAACTGAAAATGCTTATTTTTTTTACTGTTTTACTTAATAATACTGGACTGAAATTGGGCTGCCTAGTATCGTATAGTACCAAAAACAAACACAGGGAAGAGAAAACTGCGCTCGGGGCAAAGTTTCAATTTGGCGCCCCCTTTCCCAACTTTTTCTTGTAACAGCCCAAGAATCATGTTGATAGTATAAATGTGGCGCCATTCCCCCCCTTCGGACAGCGCGGTGTTGAATAAGCCTCCTCAAAATGTGTTCCTTGCAGCGCCGTGCGAAAAAGAGGGGGACGAAGGGGGTAGTTGCCCCGGGTGCGAAATTTAGGGGGCGCCAAACTGAACTTTACTGTGGGCGCAGTTTTCTCTTTGCACACCCCCCCCCCCCGTTTCATGTATTTTGCAAGCTGTATAAGGAAATTTATAAATTCCAAATATAGCTCCTTGTCCTTTTAATGCTACCTATGTATTTCACAAAAGTTCCAATTATATTTTAAAATTATCAGAATTTCCTTTTTGCTAAAAAGGAGCTTACTGTAATTTGTATCAAATCTACCTTGTTTTGTATGGACTTGAAAAAAATATATATATATATACAAAGAAATGTATAATTCTCTTCTTTGGAAGTTAGTTATAACTTAAAAATAGCGTTAGTTTTATAAAAACAAAAAATTAGAAGTCGTTGATTTTTTTCAAGACTATTTTAGTTAAAATTTATCAATAATTGTAGAAAAAATAAATCCAAACTTTGAAATAAGGGAGGTTATTTTAACACGTTACTGTAAACCAATAACAGAAAGGAAATACAAGGAAAGGAAAAAAGTTACTTTCATTTGCTAAAATGGATTCGTGTTAACCAATCAAATTTTCAAAAGGGGAGGAGAGGCGGAGACTGGCTGAGGCGGAGCGCATATAATTAAAACGCTTTTTTTGTGCCATTTCTGATCAAAATCTTTCCAAATTTTACTCAGCCTAATTGCAGTAGAAATATGGAAAGCATATCATTGGAAAGCTTAAACACTAATATTCCGTGAAGCGTTTTTAATTTTTTCTGAATTTTGCTGAAATAGATTTTATAAGAGTAAAAAGGGCACAACACCTCGAATTTCACTGAATCCAAAATTTAAAGTGTCCTCAGAATTAAACTACAACGAAAATCAGAAAAGTACAAACTAGCCCGGTAATAGAATGTCCTCAGCTATCCTGTGAAAAAAAATCATTTAAAAATATTGAAAATTAAGCGAGATATTCGAAAAGATTGCGCCCATAGACTTTACATTAGCGCTCGGCTTTTACCGCGTGACTAGTGTGTGCTCTTAACACGTTGAGTGCCACGTAAGCCACCGGTGACTGACACTGAACTTCCTCGTCAGTCATCTGATACTGACAGCCTAAAATATGATATAAAACTAAAATTTTTTATATAGTTTTAAGTAATTACTGAAAATGTATTTAAAATTTACTTAATTTTTATTTATTACAGTAATTATACTTTCTTAATTACTCCAAAATATATATATATATATATTTTTAAAGTTTTATATTATATTTTACACTGTCAATCATCATTGACTGGCACGGCCTAAACGGCAAGTTCAGTGTCTGTCATCGTAGCACTCAACGTGTTAACTAGTGCGACAAAAATTGCCACTTAACTACTGTGAACGGTCTCCGAGACCGCTTGATCAAAACATGGATAGAAGTTTAGACTCACTCATAGAATACTGTTTCTATACTAAACTTTATATACAGGGTTATTATGACTAAAATTAACCTATAATCTTTATCGATAGTAATAGAGCTTCAAACAAAACGAAACTTCACTAATATGTAGAGTTAAACTGAAAATTACAAGTTAGTCTAGGAAAACTGAATAAATCTGTGGTCTTTGATACCGCCTGCACCAGTTAACCCTTAACTGCTGTGACAAAAATTGTCGCATAACTACTGTGAGCGGTCTGTCAGACCGCTTAATCTAAAGATGAATAAAATGTTAAATTAACTCTCTGAATACTCTTTATGTATTAAACTTTATATACAGGATTATTATAAATGGAACCAATTTTCTCTGTAGCATTGTAAAGTCTTTCAAAGCTATTAGCAGGGCTCAACCTCGCCTATCTACGGCCACGGGGCGACTATTATTAACTGAATTAAAAGACTATGCTCTTATTTTGATTTGAATAATATTTCTAGTTCAGAACTATTATTGGAATAGTGAAAGTTGTACTGAAACAAAACGAGGTTAAATTAAGGGATAACTTGTAAAATAAAGTCTTGTAAAAACTTAATATATGAACGAATTCACTATATTTAATTTCAATAAATTTGTAATACAAAATAAAGTTTTTACTTCTCAAAATTTTTCAAACAACAGCTTACAAACTGGTGAAGAAACTACATTTAAGAAATACAAACTCCATTTATGAGTACAATATACATTTTAGAAAAATACAAGGTAAAAAAAATTCTCTGATACATCCCTAACTAAATCAAATTTCCCTGATTTCCATTAACGATAAATATACTTTATTTTTTAAAATATGTTGCTTCCTCTTTTAAAAGCTTGCTGATAATTATTTTGGAGAAAAAATAAAATTAAAACATAAAAATCGAACAAACTAAAGCTTTATACATCCAAACTCAAAATTTAGTTCAACAAATCTATGCAGTGGCTAATGGATATACGGTGACCAGAAAATTTTCTTATTTAAAAAAAAAATTCAATGCTGAAAAATAGCTATATTTGACGTGATAGCTAACTGGGTAAAGCTGGCCACTTTATTAGTTTATGCTAATATATCATACAAAATTTATTTTCAATATACAATATGTAAGTATTATCCATAGCATAAGGGACTCCAGAGGAGGCACCCCCAAGGATATCCAGAGAATAGGGACACGTGACCATGTTACGTGAAATATCAAAAACTCATATCATGTGCATCTTTTTAAAAAAATATTGGGGAGGACTAATTAGCAAATTGAAAAATACGGTATATAAAATACACGAATCAGTTTCGTTGGCATGGCGAAAACACAAATATTTTCGCATATAGACCCTGATTTTTTATGATTCCCTAACTCTCTCCCCCCCCCCCCCCCATTTGATTATCTGTATGCCAGATTCTGTACACAACTTGAAATATCAGTATTTTGAAATCGTATCTCATTTCAAACTTACATTTTATTGCAAATGTTCAAGCATAGAACTATAAATAGCGATTCTTTTTATGTCTAGAAATATAAGAATACGAACAAATTAAAATACCTACCTTAGAGCCTTAAAAAAGGATGAAAATTCCTTTATTCTTTTTCACTAAATAAAACTTAGCAAGCGAATGATGAAATAATCTACGCGCAAAATAAATATGAGAAAAATTTTCAACTTTTTCCACCAGGGGTTTCTCGAAATCTTACACAAGGAGTAACCCCAAATAAATAACTACACAAATAATGAATGTTTACAGTCTTCTGCAGAAACAAATTTCAACTATTTGGAACGGTTAGAATGAACTGAAGTTTGGATCTATTTCAAGAAAGTGGAAAGTTTTCACACCATAGTAGATTTAGTGGTTTTCTTGTTTTGTTACCCCTTTTCTTGACATAAACATTATGTACATGGTTGGGAAATAAAATTCGTGTACACAACAGAAAAACAACTTGAAAGCAAATGTAGCACTAATTTTTTTTTTTTTTTTAATGTAAGCAAATGTTCTGATGCAGTGTATTTTGATTCTTTATCATGCGTGTGAAATTATATGGATTTGTTCGAGCATAGGCGTAACGCCAGAGAGGGGGGGGGGGGGGGGACAAACTACTCGCAATTTTTTTCGTTAAAAGATTGTTCGCTTTATTTAACTTAACTGATGTTTCCGGTCTCACAAACCACTGCTTTTCTTTTTTTTTTTTTTTTTCAATTTTTATATAGTTTAACTTGTAACTTTCAGTTTAAATACAAACACTGCCAAAATTTTGTTTCGTTTGGAATTTTAGTACTATCACCAGAGTCTTTTGAATAGGTGAATTTTAGGCATAACAATCCTGTACAAAAAGTTAATACAGAATAAGACAGTTAATACAGTCTAATACAGAAACACCATCATATGAGTTAATCACAGCCTTTTATTCATCTTTCGATGGAGCGCGGTCTCACACCGCTTCACAGTAGTTAAGCGACGATTTCTGTCACATCAGTAGTTGGTTAGACTGCTGACTAGTTAGATTATGTACGCTTTTAACTTAAAAAATGCAGAATAATAAAAGCGTTAGCATTTGTGTGGTTATCGATAAACAATATTAAATAAATTATAAAAAAAAAAATTACGTAATGCGTAGATGAAAATTTCTTTTCGGCTATGGTAAACATTTTCCTAAAAAACGTGTCTTTGAGATAAAGAAAATAATCTAAAATCGAGGATCAAGCAAAAATTTTATTTTTTAGAAAATTTTAGCTTCGGATATGAAATTTCTTAATCAATAAAAACGTTTAGGAATGACATTAGAAATATAATTATATATTCTTATTTCTAATGACATCTTCTACCATAAAGAAATTTTAAAATCTAAAACCGAAGAACAATCAAAAATTTTGTGTTTTAGAAAACTTTAGCTTCGGATATGAAATGACTTAATCAGTAAAAACGTTTAGAAATGACATTATAAATATAATTATATATTCTTATTTCTAATGACATCTTCTATCATTAAGAAAATTTGCAATAAAATCTTAACTTAAAAGTAATGGATTTCGCTTTTGAAATAATTCAGTCAATAAATTTGCACCTATTGATAAAAATTCGTTACATTTATATTACTCTAATTAAGGTGTCTAAAATGTTAGTTTTGAAATTTTCAAAATTCTTAAATCAAATAGATTGGATCACCTAAATGTGTTATTTATTTTCATGGAATTTAAGCATAGACAATTTTAAACAAATGATATTTTGTCTTTACGATATCTTTGTTTATCAAATGACAGTTACATATGGGAAGTTTTTTCCAGCTGGGAATTTCAAAAATATTAAAAATTGTAGAAATTTGAAATGCTTACGCTTAAAAATAAATAAAACTATCACTATAATTTGCTTTTTTCTTTCTGGAAATGTATGTATAGATCCAGGGTGTCCTTTCTTATAGTTGACAAATAGTTTATTCCCAAACAATAAGTTTTAGAAACATAGTTTCAATTTAAAAATTGTTTCCAGCATTGCTCTTCATAACACGAAAAAACATTTATGTCCAGTTGGGTTTAAAAGTGGAAAATTAAAATTTTAATACAATCCCTGGTTCTGCAAGTTATATTCATTTTATCATAACCCACGTTGTCACAATTTCCTTTCAGTAGTCAAATTATTCATTCTTTCATATATAATAATCGTAAATAAGCACAGCAAAAAAAATATTTTTCTATAGATAAAATAATGATTTTCTTATTTTCTCATTCTACTTTTATCAGGGATGAGATTGACAAAAAAGTAAAAAATCTGAAAACTGCTCAAACGACCTTTGAAAAATAATACTTATGAATTTCAAGTGGATTAAATATTATAATTGCTTCTAAAATTTATATATTACATGAAAAAATGGACTATTATATCAAAGTACAAAAACAAAAGTAGAAAACTAAAGAAAAAAATATAAAATTTTCCAAAAAATTTATCTGGTGAAATTTCTTTAAAAATTGTAGAAAAGTCTGAAATTCAAACTAAAGTCTGAAGAATCTCATCCCTGTTTTATGTTGTAAAAGAAAACAATTTGGAAATCTTACAACGTGAGTTATATAATTATAAATTCAGAACCATTGTAAAAAACATGAGCAAACGTAATTTTAGCAAGAACAATTGAATGAACAATTTCTTGGACCACTTCATCTGCATTCATTTATGAAGCATATACAGTTATTTCAAGATGTTAAAATACTGCAAAAATCTGGTTAGCCATTTTCGAAAAATCTTACGTACAATTAACAAAATAATGTCATTGGGGGAAAAAAAATAATTTGAGCTTTAATACAGAATTTTAAATGCAGTTTTTTTTTTTTTTTTTAATATCATAAGTTAACCAAACTTTAATAAAAGAGAGTTAAAAATATCTTGTGATCAAATTACTTTACTTACATTTTGTCCTTTTGCTATAAGGAACACTTTATTATTGCTATTATATATAAATAACAAGGATCCCATGAAAATAAAAAATAAATAAATAAACAAAACAGAAGGGAATAGAGTACTAAAATAAATGATTTGTGTGTTGTTTAGGAGAATGAATTAATTTAATTCAACAATAGTTCCAACACAAATAATTGAGCCTCTAAGAAAATTGTAAGATACATATTTTCAGAATTCAAAATCACCTTTTCTGTATTGTGAGACTATAAAAAATTGGTTTAAAAAATAATTATAATAATAAAATGAATAAAATTTCAAAAGCAAAACAATGAACAATCTTCAAAATTTTAAAAGAAAAAAAAAAAACTACAAACCTGTTGCGCAGCGATTGACGTCGCGCAATAGGTCACTTGGTTTGCCAAATTACCCCTAGTTTTTCGCAACAAATACCGCTGCGCACACACTTCAAAAATAACGTGGCATTTAAAACACATTTTCACTGTTATCATAGCATTTTAGAAAGAGGTGGTTTGCGTTGCCGCAACAGCAGTCACCTACTCGATGTCAATGGACTGATTTTGGAGGGGGTTCAAGTTTTTCGTTTTCGTTTTTTAACCTCACTTTCCCAACACAAGAGTGAATCATTTATATCAGAAAATGCAAACTAGAGAATAAGCTAGACAGTAAAAACTTGATAGCTGTTATTAGTGGAGAATAGGGAGGGATCGGAGAATTTTTACAAAAATATTTTTTTAGTAATTATGTTTTGCTTCTACAAAATGGAAAATTTCAGAATAATATCTTGAAACATTTAAACATACTTAAAAATTGTCAATTTGATTATAATAATTATAACTATATAATTAAATGAACAAGAAAAATGTCCCATCTCTCCCATACATGACAGACGGATGGGACATGTTTTTAAAATGACAATTCATATTTAATTTTTAGAAATGTAATTTAAAAAGTGGCATTGACATTAATAAGGTTCATAGTTTATTTTATACTTTGTAAAATCAAAATCTTATGAAAAATGTGCTTGTGCCCGATTACTGCTTTGCAATTATGTCTTGATCATCTATCATAATATAAGCAATTTCGATGAAATTTATTTCTTTTTTCATTTTTCCACACTTATACTAAATTGCCATGTCAAAATAAAAGGTTGCAGTTTGAGTTCAATAATAATTATATATTTCAAAACAGTAATTCTTTATTTAAAAACTAAAGAAATCAGTATCAGGTTGAATCGCAAAACAAAGCATGGGCCAGAAATAAAAAAAAATTCAGTCCTTCAAATTTTCAATTTTTGAACTTGCAAAATAATGTTTTAGTTGTTACACTATTCAATTTCAAAACAAAATAGTCTAATGGCAAATAATTACTTATTGTATCTAATAATTGTTTGTAAAAATTTAATGAAATAAAAAACATCATAATGAAAGTTAAATTAATTATATTGTACACACATTTTTTTGTTTTAATTTAATAATAATATTTCGTCGCAACTTATTTTTTCATCGCAACTTATTTCAATGTTGTCACGTTGACCAGAAGAGAGTAAAATTCGGCTCATAATTTAACAAAAAATGTTGTTTAACAAAAAATGAAAAACGTTTTCGATTACATATTTTCAGAACAATAACACCTGTTCAATTCATGGATTTCTGAACAAAAATGAATTAAAACTTGTGTCATAAAATTGCCCCTAGACAGCAGCTTTATTCTCCCAAAAGTCAAAACAATTAAAAATGTTTCATCTATTTCGCTTTTATTTATTTATCGGCCCTGCTTGTTTGAAAAATTATCCTAATTCTGCTTTTACGGCCCTTTGGAAGGTTTCGAAAACGATTAGAAATGAGTTCATATTTTAAAAACGCTTTAGTAAACCTGTTAAGGGAGACCCGAACCCCATTTTCGGCCAAAAATCCTTAGAAGTTTAAATTTTTTTTAATCTTAGAAAACGATAAAATACATATTTGCGAATTTCCATGGAAAATTTCCGAACTCGGGGACACTTGGAACAGGTAGCAAATGAGCTTTTTTAATTTTAGTCACTAGAGTTTAAAGGACTAACGGCCATTTTAAAATGTGTTTTCCTGAAAATGACTTTTTTCATATTTTGCCTAAGTTCAAAGTACTAAGGCTCAGTGGTAAAATGATTTAGAAACAAAGTGTATGTTTTTAGAATCTTAAAAAATTTTGCAACAAAAGTAAGGAGAGATATTTTTTTTAACTATTTCTGAAATTTTTACATAAATTGGTAAACATGAAAATTATAACGAATTTAAGGAAATTTACTATGCGTCTTTTTTTTTTTTTTTTTTTTTTTTTTTTTTTTTTTTTTAAGCTGATTAAAATAGAAAATTAAAAATATCTCTCCCTAGGTCTTTTCCATATACTATAATACTATTTAAGAAATTTTAGTAATACCAAAATATTCAAAATTGAATGAGGAGTAGTAATTTTAAAAAGTGTATTTTTCGATAAAAAAAAAAAAAAAAAAAAAAAAAAACATAAAAATCCGCATAAAAAATATACTTTTTAATAAAAAGTGAATTTTTTTGCTAATTATTCCTTACAAAAAGATTCTTAAATAGTACACCAAAATTCATTACTTTAAAATCAATAATAAAAATTTTGGGGGTTTTCTTACGGGTCTCCCTTAAAGGACGTTCGGACCGCATGGGTTAATATGTAAATTTACATTAGTTCAAGTTCACACAGCAATTCTGAGATAATGAAAAATGTTCATTAAAAAAACTTGACAAAATGTTTAATTTAAAGAGAAACAATTTCAAAAAGTGGAGAATAATAGTGAAAGCCGTTTTTTTATACTTTAATCTTACTACTAAAGTTTTCAATGTAAAATGTGTCATGTAATAATAAAAATGCTTTGTTTTCAGAAAAAAAATATATATATTAGATTTTTGGTAAATAAATCGTCATTTACAAACACAAGCAAAACAGCAATCCAAATTTTTGATTTGAGTAGCTTTTAATTCTACGTTGTACTTAATTATAGCAGAAATAATGAATAAAATATTATTAATGATGACATACATACTTCAGTGAATCAGAAACACAAAATGCCACCAAATTTTTAAATATTCCTTTCATTTACTGAAACAACCACTGAATCAATGCAAAAGAAAACGAAAAGACTGGAATACAAGAAATAATTTACAGAGTCATCTCGTTTTTATGTCTATTTATAAATACTATAAAATTTTTTGGAACTTCTGTAAGGAAAATATAGACTACAAGAAAAGTTTTTGGTGACAATATTTCCAGGTCACTCACTCTTTTCATATTCAAGGAAAACAAGAATTCTGCTATACGAGTTTCAAATAGACTTAAAAGGAGCTCGCACATTTTTACTTTGAAGATCATACAGGTGTGTTTACTGTACTTTTTATTCAACAAGTTTATTTTTAATGGGCTGAACGTCAAGGCCGAAATGTGCTGCCAACATGAGGGAAACTGATCATTAAATATTCTTCAATTGTTGCGTAACAAAAAGAAATTATTCACGAGGAAAAAAGCTTTTAAAATAATAGGACAATATAAAGTACCATAAGCAGGGCAAATGACACTGATCAAAATAAGGCACTTGCATTTTTCTTAATTTTATTTCGACTCGATTTAAATCGATATAAAGTCAAAATTTAGATAATCGATACACCTACGGAATTAATGTGTGCCATTTAACTTGTATTACGTAAAGCGCTCGTTCAAACAAACAAAACAATTGTTAATGGCAGATAAACACTGTGTTAAAGTATTTTGACAACCAAACAGCTACAAGAGTGTTGCCAAATACGCGTCACGAAAAGCAGGACAGCGGCTTCTAAAGAGGAACATAAAAATAAAGTGAACCTGTCTATATGGAAAATCTGTCTTAAACTAAAAAATTTCGCCGACTCTAGAGTAGGAATATCATGCAATCGAATGATATTCCTATATCTGCAGTTATATGTTCTGTTGGGTCAAAAGCCTGTTTGAAACGGCATTTTTCGTTCGTCTCTTGCGATTCCGTCTTAGAAGGTTTATTAAGTAAATAAACACAACAATCTTAAGCAGTAAATCCTGTGAAAGCAGAATCTCTGAGGACTGAAACAAAATTCCAGTTTACCAAACATAATTGTATAATATTTCTATAGTATAGAAAATGAAATTTTTACTTTTAAAAGTGAATTCTGTTACAAACCGGCTCAGTTTTCACAGGATTTGTCAAGCAAAGTACAGACAAACTTGTAAAATAAAATCCATAAAAGCTGCAAAACAACCGTTTTAGGCCTATTTCTGACAGCGTATATGTAGGTTTGTAAAATATTTTCTTGGAAGGGACTCTAGAAATATTTCGTTATAGATAGGTTCTATTTTTTCACAGGTTTAAGGCCCCTGTCCCAGCCCGCGAAGACACTCGCGAGCTAATGCTATTCCTATGGGGAGGCATTTATCTAATTACTCATTCGCATTTTGACATTTTTAAATAACTTTTTTTCTTTTTTTTTTTTTTTTTTTTTTTTTTTTTTCGCATTATCCAATGCTGAGGTCCCTCTCAAGATCGCTCCTTGACTACTTTTTCGATTTTTGGTCGCAGATTTTTTTATAAAAGTAGTTTCACTTTCAAAACCGGTTCAGAAAGTAAAACTAACTTTATAAAAAATATCTGCGACCAAAATTAAAAAGCAGTCAAGGAGCGATCTTGAGAGAGACCTCAGCAATCCACTGCAAAAATAATAATAATAATAATAATAATAATAATAATAATAATAATAATAAATAATAAAATAAAATAAAAATAAAAATGTCAAAATGCGAATGAGTAATTAGAAAAATGCCTCCCCATAGGAATAGCATTAGCTCGCGAGTATCTTCGCGGGCAGGGATAGGGGCCTTAACTATATTAAGTAGAGATCGGCAGAAATTTCGGCCCAAATTTCGAGTTTTGCCGAAATTTCAACCGGAACGAAACTATCTGTAATCCAAAAATATCGTTTCTTCCTTCGGAATTTTTCAAAATTAATTCACAATCCATTATTCATTGATTTGGGCTGTATCGGCTCAAATGAGACACTGTTTACTTATTACTATGAACTTCACCATTTACAATATCAGCTATGACTGACTCAAGACGTGAGTGCAAACTATAAAGCAAGCAATAAATATATGATTAAACTTTGAAGATGCTTTTCATGTGCTCATTAAAAGCGGAAGCAATAGAAATTTTTTTGTTTGAAACAGCAGAAGAATTTTGAATACTCTTAGAGAAAGTTTTAGTATAACACATGATCATTTGCAAAAATCCTTATAAAAGATAAATCGAGGTATGTATATCTAAAATATTTTTTTATTAGATGAAATTCATAAAAACAAAAAATTCTTCTGTGTCACTGATGAATTTTACATCAATCAGTTATATATAAGTTTTGGTCAGCAGCCCGGCAGCTAAAATTTCCAAACAAAGGTGGTATTTCAAAATTTACTTAGAGGGAAGTTTTTTCTCTTAGGGGAGAAGTTTTTCAGAATTTTCTTAGGGGAAAGTCTTTAGGGGAGTGTCTGTCTTTCTGTCACAGCCATTTTACTCATAAACTATTAAACAAGGAAAGTTCAAATTCGGAGAAGCTATAAAGACTATTTATTGACCTACATATTTACAGATTATAAAACATTTGAAAATTTATACAGGATGGGAGTAGGTGGAGGCTAATTATTTTACTTGAATAAAAAATACAATTCTTTTAATTTTAGGTATTATATTTTCAGAAATATCGTCAGAAATATAATGTAAAAATATGTCCCTCCCCGCTCTGTTTTCGAATCTACTGAAACTAAAATTATGAAAAAATAGAGGGTAGTAGACATTAATTTAAACCTTTCATGAAAACTATAGCGGTAACCCAAGGCAAATAAATAGTTTTTAAGAAAAGCGCTTTTATCCGTTACACACAAATTTTGATTTGTGGGCATCCAGCAAAGGTGTTGAGGAGCGCTGGAAGTATCTTTCGTAGCCGAAGTATAAAAGCATTGTTGATAATGATTTTCAGAAAAACTCATCGGTAATTCACCGAGATATTAACCCTTAAAGACACGGACGGTTTGAAAATACATAATATCAGGGCGGCGTACTATGTGCATCATCGGCTTTTAAAATAGGGGCTGTGCATATATAACATTATCAACTGTTTGGTAATTTTGGTCTCCCTTCCTTCTTACGATATCATACCTCGAACTGCCCCCCCCCCCCATTTCTTTTAGTGATATCGTTATTATTGTTTGAAAATGAAATTTACTTTTTTAATTTTTTCTCATATATTTAATAATAATAATAATAAAAACAAGTATCATTTCAAATACATTTCGCATTTGGTTTATAGTAGTGCAGTTTATATACGCATATGACAGAAGAATATTAATGCCAAACGTTGGGGCATTACATATTTTGGGTTAAATAATTTTATAATTATTTAATGATTTGACAGTAACTTTGTATTTCCATAAAAATAGATATCAGACTAAAATCATAAGAGTATTTAGATGTTCATTTTTTTTTTTGGGGGGGGGGGAGGGGTGAATTAAAAATGATAATGATATCAAAAGATAGCCTCCCCTCTCTCACCCTAGAGATATATTTCGATATCATGTGCCAGACACTCATTCCCCTCTAAAAGGATAACGTTATATATGCAAAGCCCCTAACTTGCTTTAATGATATATTTTTGCAATGCAATGCCCAGTATAATGTCAGCGATAAACGTCAAATTATTAAAAACTAGTGCTCTCCATTATACGTTTATGTGTATAATACGGATTATAGGGGGTACGGATTTCAGCCTCAGCTGCTATACGTATTATGCAAAACAGCATATACGGCACATCGTACTACCTTCTGGTTGTTGTGCAGGTATTTTTTTTTTTTTTTTTTTTTTTTTGCAGGTGCCTTTCCTCAGTTCAGCCTCACCAGTGGCTGAGAGGTTATACTCTCGAGGCTGGTAGACGGGAGGTGCTGGGTTTGAACCCAATAGTGCCTGTAGGCCTAATCGTTCGGAGTTTTCGATGGTTTCTTCGAACCTTGGGTTTTCTTGCGTAAATAAGGGTTAGGTTCCCTTAGAAAGACCCCGCGGATTGCACTGCCCCCTTAGGACATATATCCCTCGTGCTGATAATTGGCCATTATAAACACAACCAATAAAAACTTTCCTCAGTTCAGATTTTAGTTTTTCCCACTAAAACCTAAACTATTAATTGCAAAATGTTTGATATTTGGTATTGGGTAGTTTCAAAGATCTGTAACACAGCACCTACAGTTTATTTTAACTTAAGGTATGGGCGCTTTCATATTGTTTTCAAAATTAAAAATATTTTTAAAATATGTTTTACTTTAAAATAAAAGAAGGCAAGTCATTTTAAGCTTTACTTTTGGTGATACATCCGTTACAACAAGTGTTTATATGAATGAAACAATTTACCCCAATATTTTTATTTTTTATTCATAATAATCTAATGAAGTCATATGTAAATATAGCTTTGTTGTTTGGAATAAATTACAGTTAATTTTCTTGCATGTATATTTTCAGAAAATTTTAAATTTTTATAAAGGTATAAAGATAACATTCATTTGTGAGATACGTAAATTACTAAAAAAAAAATAAATAAATAAATAAATAAAAAATAAAATAAAATTATTTTTTTGGAATTTTTCAAATTTTAATTACATTAGGCAGAAGGAGGATCCGTGTTCTTGATAAAGTTCTTGCAATAAATCAAGGATCTAACATATTTAGTATCTTTGTAGTGTGTTTTGTGTACCGACTGATACGTCTGTAAAGATAAAAATTCGTTATTCCCAAAATGAAGCAAAAAGATGAGGGATTGTATCCATATTCCATTGATTAGTGTCTGCACAATATTGCACGTACTACTCTATATGGATACAGCTCCTTATCTTTTTCCTTCATTTTGGGAATAACAGACTTTGATCTTATTCTATCGACGATAATTCTTAGAATTTTCAAGCTATGTTTTTGAGACTTTCACACAAGTTGCTCGATATATTTAGCTATCACATTATGCAAATTATATTTTGATTAAGTTCACGCATGCGCACTGAAACTTATAGTAAACCAGTTCATTTTTCATACAATTTTAATATATATATATATATATATGTATATATAGGGTGGTGTTGTCTGGATAAAAACGCAAAGGTTAATTATTTATTTAAAAAAAAAAAAAAAAAAAAAAAAAAATTGAGAGTGGGTTATTTATTTTAACATAATTTTTAAACTGTTTAATTTACACCAATATATGGATATTTGTCTAGTTATATTTATAATTAAATAGCTATATTTTAATTATCAAATTATTTTTAATGTTATTGATATAATTTTTGGTATTATTATTAATATTATTACTATTATTATTTTTTTTATTTTATTTTTTTTATTTTTACTATCCTACATTAAGATAATGAGTTTTTACCATGTAAAGTCACAATAAATGTTACTGATTAAAGTAACAATAATGTATTTTAAGTTATATGTTAACATGAATGTTATCTCTTAATTTTAATTTTAATCATTTTATTAATTTAATTTTATGTTAATATCGATTATTAATTATTTTTCCGGTTCAATTATATTTCTATTCTGCTTTATCTTTTTTGTTTGTTATGGAAAACTATTATTTTTACTTACTTTCAACTCCTTTATGTAAAATATCTTTGTTCCTTGTTTAATAATTTGGTTTTTGTGTGATGGTAGT
Organism: Maratus speculifer; assembly: GCA_964019185.1. Lineage (NCBI taxonomy): Eukaryota > Metazoa > Arthropoda > Arachnida > Araneae > Salticidae > Maratus > Maratus speculifer. Next base: position 99,217,161 of record OZ025293.1, read on the forward strand.
CCCAAATTCGTATTGTTTTGCTTTTTCATGGCAAATACGAAGATGAAACCACACATTCCATTTGTAGTTCCAAAGTATTTGGGACCTGAAGATTCTGCTTTGGTTCTACAAATTTCATTTGTATTCATATTATTCTCTTTTCCTTCCATGTTCAATGTACTATAAGTTATTAAATTCAATGGTTAATTTCAAATGGTTAATATTGTTTACTATAATTCAATTTAATTCTTTTATTGATAAAATCCATTGGTGAATCTTGTCTACTTTTAATGGTATTATATATATATGTATATATATATATATATGTATTTCATTGGTTCTTTTATTGGTATTGTCTTAATAACTTTGGATGTATTTATAAAAGTATTTATATATATATATATATATATATATATTTTTTTTTTTTCTTGACAACAAGATAATGTTTCTCATGTTTTATGAAAAGAACTTTGTGTTTTATTAAGAACTCAACAAATTATAAGCAAAAAATTTGGTAAAATTTGGGACCGTTTTTATAAAAACTTTCTCTTCGAGTACACATGCTACATTCATAAAAATAAAGTTAATTACAATAAGCCAATTAATCGTAATCTGCAGTTTGAACAATTTTGCTACATTAGTTTTGATAGGGTCATCCAAAAGATCTTTCAATTCGTTCTTTTTCAATTTGTTGACGGTCCCCTATGGAGTTTGAGGATAAAAATCTTCATGGAAATATATGACCTGTTCTATTATGTTTACACATTTCGAGTTTCAGGATAATTCCTGGTGTATTTCTCAAGATATTTAACAAAACGTCTAAAATCGCAAGTGTCTTTTTTTTTTTTTTTTTTTTTTTTTTTTTTTTGCTGAGATTAAGTCTGCAGTTTAAGTGTGCAAGTTAAACATTACACTATTCTGTAAGCATAAAGAACCCTCTGAAAGTTGATATGCATTTCTTTATATCTTGTATATTTACTTATCATTATCAGATTTAAATAACATGTTAAAGTCTCATCCAGTGAGAAATATTTCATCTTATTACCTTAGTGTAGCAAGATAAGGCTAATAAATCGAATATAAATAAAATATTACAGTGGTACTCAGTTATTTTATTTACTACTGATTTAATTCGATGTATTTTATTGAAAAAAAATTAATTTAAATACGAAATTACATTTTATCAGTGGTAAACATTTATATTTCATAAGCAATTCTTTAATATTGTATTACTGAAAGAATTTTAAGAAATGATACCTTGTTTTTATTGTGGGAAAATATTTGAAAAATATCAATGTGTAATTTCACTCTTCAATATTTTCTCGATGAGAGAACATGATCTTAAATGGGTGAAATATGAGAGTAATGAAAAACATTGGCTGTACCTTGATACTAACATCATTCTGTATATGTAAATGTCTATAGCATACAGGTATTGCATGCCTATATAATAATATTTTTTTGCTTTTTTAAATCCTTTACTAAATTTGATTAGTAGAAAAATCTGGATCAATTAAATGCGATTATTTCAAAGCTCATTTTCAGTTAAGATGTTACATCCAGCTGACATTCAAACAAAACTACGAATACGATTTTCATGCAGAAAGTGCAAGATAAAACAGAAAATCAATTATGGTGTGCATGATCTATTTAAAAACACACCAGTCGTTATTTGGAAAATATGACTCAAACAGAAATGAACACGCGTTCAAGGAAAAACATTACATTCTCTAAATGACCTATTATACTAAAAGATAAACAACATATCTTTCCGTTTTCATAGCAGCGAACAATTTACATGAAATCAGAAATTAACATCACTAAAAATAGACTGAAATTAAAAGAAAATACTTAAATTATTTTTCGAAGCAATCTATAGATCAGAAAAGTAAATAATTAATAGCAAGAAGAAATATTTTATAACAACTGACACAGAAAATTATGACACGTTAATGCATATAAAATAACTATTTTCATGAGTATAGAACAGTAACTCTCTTACAGAAGTCTTACAGAAAAAGAGACCCAGAGCAAAAGCATTCATCGTGGGGGAGTAATTATGGTGATATGTTTTCAGGTGCATGAAAACATATCAAAAATTTGAGAATGCATTTCTGTCAAAAATTTATTATATAAAAATTTAAATAAAAAAAAAATATATTTTCAGATTTCATTAGTACGTGTTACACCATTGACCCTTCCGATTGCTCATTAGAAAATGTGCAATTTGCCTTCTGAGATTATAAAATACAATGTATTTTAAAATAATAATAATACATAAAGACTTAAAATGAAACTAAAGATTTTGATGGTAGCTAAGAAAAATGTTACATAAGATGTCAATAGAGATGTCACTGAACGGAGGTGTTTCCAAATGAGTTTCAGCTTATATTTATGTTTATATGCAGAGAAATAAAATCTGATATTATTAAATATTAGATATGTATATACATGAATTTACAAGTTGTCCGGAAAAATAAATCTAAAGTGAATTTAAACATTTGGTACATTATATTTATTTAATTCAGCCAATTTAAGAGGCCGGGTACCTGCCTCGTTTAACCTGTGAAAAATCATTTTAAAAATTCAGGAAAAGTCGGGAGCCGGTTCAAACACTAAAGAATTTTTACTGATTAAAGGTGTGAAAGCTGTGAGAGAATTCCTTGCTGAGTTTGAATAAATTGCGTTATCATAGAATCAGCTCCATATGCGAGTTTGTTGCGTAGAAAAATACTCGTTACACACAATAAAATTGCATCAATGTATTACTTTCCGTTAAAGAAATATATTCCGGCTTTCTTTTCTTATTTTTTTTTTTTTTTTTTTTTTTTTTTTATAAGGCCCTCTTATATTCGTACAGTTGTACAATAGCCATCGGTTATTGCATTCTTATAAGAATAATCAACAAATAAATTTGTTTAACTTTCAATATTTTTAAGACCACTTTACTTGTAACACTAACTGCAAGTCTACCTAAACTTAAAAATCAATAAGTATCTAAGCTTTAACGCGTGTAATATGGTATAATCAAAACCATAATTGAATTTTTAAGGCACAATCAAAGAAATAAAATATAATACTAATACTTCTACAGGATATTTTCTAGTTTTACAAGACCTTTAACTGAAGTTAGAGTTAACAATCGAAAATTAAAATAACGCAAGTGAATAGAGTGATAGTTCTTAATATCCCTACTATAGAACAATTAAAAGAAAAAAAAAACAATCAATAGAAGTCAGCATCCCAAACGCCGCACATGAATGAATGAATGTGTAGATTTTAAGTACTTCAGCTACGCACATGGAGAAAGTGGTTATTTTTTTTAATGTGAGAGGGCCATGAAAGTTTGAAAAAGGAATCTAGATTAATATTAGAATTTAATAAAGAAATTAATTTTACCACTACTAAAACTATTCAGTATTTTCTTTTAAGTGCCTATCTTTATTTTACAATAAATATGGTTAGTTTATATGTATAATAAAAATCAAATTGAACATTAAAATTTGCACAGTAAATAAATTTTACTAAACAATTGGGTTTTTAATTCTGAGCGCTTAATTTTCTAAAAACGTCGTCTGCTTTCTTCTAGAAACTTTTACACGGAAAACGCTATGCATTTTCGTAATATTTGGATGGCGAAAATTTTATACATGTATGTACACCGGCACTTTTTTTTCTAAAGCCATCAAAAAACTTAGTTCTATGTCAGATAAGTGTTTAAAATATTTCGGAAAAATCCAGTACTGGAGACACCGCGTTTCAATGAAAAAAATAAATAAATAAAAAATCATTAATCCATTAAATTATTTCACATTCCTTAATACGGAAGAAAACACGAAGAATAATATACTTCAAATGCATCCAATTATTTCGCTCTTCTGAACGTCTAACAAAGATACAAGTCAGAAAATTTTATTAGATAATAATAAATTGATATTCAATTGAATTCTGACTTAAAAAAAAAAAAAAAAAAAAAAATTCGGTTTAAAAAGAAAAAGAACGTAACTCAGTTTGCCTTGAGAATGTTACTGACGCATTGAATCGAATCATCAACATCTTTAACTCGTATGGGTGATTCTCAAAATAGGGGACAATTTCAAAAGTGAAATCTTAAAAAAATTACTGTTAGCAAAATTTCTGAAAAAAAAATAGGTGTTGTTAATATAGTATTAGGTATACTTTACATGTAGTCAGCAGAGCTAAATATTTAAAAATTAACTTTAAAAAATAATTAGTATTTTTTGAGCCATGCTAATGACAAAACAAATTGCATGGAATAAATATATTAAGAAATTTTTATTTTCTTCCTGTTTAAATATTTTTTTCTACATTTATTAGCCTTCCTTTTCAGCAAATGGTTTCCATTTTTACATATATACATACAAGGAGAATAAAAACATTACCAAAGAGCAAACTTTGTTTACATGAGCAACATTCTGACACTAACAATGTAAGAAGCTGTCTTAGTGATTTTCTGACAGATTTAATGCATATTTTAGGGATAATAAATGCATAGCTGCCAACTTTCAACTAATCTTCCGTAATACCTGGATTAGTTTGATGCGGGTTAACGTCATTTCAAACCAGAAAATATATTTCATGAATCTTTATTTATTTAATTTCAGGTTTGTTACTGAAATATACTTAATTTCATTTTTTTTGAAAAAATTCTGGTTCGAAACTCATTAAACCAGGGTCAAATTAACGCATGTATTACGGATAATCGATGTCAGGTTGGCACCTATGTAAATGTAATACCTAAATTTATATGTAAAATTAAACTTTGTAAAAGATACAATATAAGCAATGGTTACATTTATGCACATAGGAGTCTTTAGCATGGACAGAAAAACCATGCTTATGACACTCATATTTGTCCATGCTAATGACAAATTTTAATTTAAATAAGATTATGAGCCATAATATAATCACAATGCAATAGTCCTTTCTGGGGCTTTTTAAAACACAAAAGTCCTATGCAAATAAGTAAAATAAAAATTTTAATTATAAAATAAACATGAAAATTATTATTCATTCTAATGACATACAATTGATGTACGCCCCTAATATTCAACTTCTATTCTTAAAATACAATACATGCTTCTATTTTCAGGCTGGGATAAAATGGCTACTTGTTGCCATGAAGAAACTTTATATTTTCGAACTATTGTCATATGTGAAAATGAAATTTTGATTATTAATAAGTTGTTATAGTATGACCTTGTTTTGAAAATAGAATATGGAGGACAAACTTTAATTCTTTTTTTTTATATACTATAATTTTATTTTTAAAAAGAAATTTATTGGATAAATCCTCTCCTTGATTAATTTAAAGAAAGAATAACATTTGTTTTATTTTATAAACATGATATGAACTCTTTAAAAAGCTAGTATATACAAGGCACAGCTGCTGTGGACATCCATGCTAATGACATTTTGAACATTTATTCTGTTATTTTAAGGTGTTTTTAATTAAAAAGTGAGTAATTCTTGAATGCAAATAATGAATAATATTAAGACAAACATATCTAAATATAAAAACATGACAGAAAACCTCTCAATTTTTTTTGTATGCCGAAAGACATAAATTGTCCCCTATTTTGAGAATCACCCGTATACATAAGGCTATTTTATGTAACTTCAAAATCTCTCTGGGATTAATAAATAATAAAAAAAATCAAACATTTTGCACGTCAATATAAAGAAAAGCAGTTCCATAATAATTATAAAATCACTAAAATTACCTTTTGTTGAAATATGTTCGAAAGCGAAACTACTAAACTTCAGTACAATTCAAAGCTTTTATATAGCTAGAGAAAACAAAAGACGGTAAATTAATTTTGATACTATGCCGAAAGCAAACTTCAAGTTCTGGGTTAGTGTCTGAGAACAGTTGCCAAATACAATGTTTCTACGATGGTCCCAGTGATAATGAAAATCCCGCGAGTAACCTTGAAAGTTGAATGACAATTCTATTGGAGAGGTGATATTTTGGGATGCAACCAAAGGTAAGGACGTAAAAGTGAACAAAAAATATAAAACACATTACCAAGAATTTTCCCATCTTGATGATTCGGACGCTGCACCTTTCTCTGTAACATCTATTACGCATTACACAGAAATCTTCAAGTAATTTATAGAAATTCGAGGAAACAGTTGAGAAGGTCACTTTTAAGTCAACCAATTTTTAATAAAAAAATCTTGAAAAGTAAAATTTTAATTATCAAATGCCACCAAATTCAATGATAGGGTAACAAAAGACAACTTTCTATAAATAAATATCATATTCCTCAGTACTTATCATTAATCCAATCAACCGAAAATGACATTCTGAACTAATATAAATTAAAAAAGATAAATGAATGCAACTTAAAACGTACACCACGGGTGTCCTGCTTTTAAAATATTCACTCTCACATAAATATTAGAGCTTACAGTAATAATTTTCAAAGGGAGTTTTAGAAGAGATCATCTAGATGTCATTTATGGTTAAAACTGAATTCAAAATTATTATAATAGTCCAGGCATTACGTGCTCAAAAAGGACAAATAAATGCAAGTTTTGGTGTAGTTTTGATTTTTGGTTCCCTTTATGTTTTTTGGGTCGCTGAACACGAATCTGGCATTATCCAACAAAATTTCTCCCCGGAAACACGTTTATTTTGGCAAAAAACGTGCAAAAAACGTGGCTTTTTTTCGTTTTTTCTAAATAACTTCAAAATTATGCATTTTACATAAAAGTCATCAATATATAAATTAAAGAACACAAAATTTCCTACATTTTATGTACATAAAGTTTTTTTCTCTGATCAATGGTTTAGCCGTGAGAGAGCCGCAAAAATGGGTGTGAAAGCAGAAAATTCTGAAAAACGTGAATTACAGAACCGTACGTCGATGAAACATGAAAAACAACCATTTTACGCAAATTTTTCCCACTTAATAATACTAAATATGTTATTACGTATTGACTATATTTTATTAATCTGATGTTCATTGTTTCTTTCACAACTAAAAAATAGATAAAAAAGAGCATATTTGTAATCAAAATGTTCATTTGCTATTACAAAATAATATTAGTAATAATTTCTTAATTTACTTTTAAATAATGTAAATAAAATAACTAAAACAGGCTTTAACATATAAAAGCTGACACGGATTCCAGTTCTTAAAGATCTAGAAGTTCAAAATGTGGGTGTGAAAATTAAAAAACCCCGGAAAATACGAATTATGGCACTGTACATAGATTTAACATGAAAAATGATCATTTTTTTTTTTAGCAAAGATTGACTTTAAATGATACTGAAGATATTATATTCGACTATATTTTACAATGAAGTTGCTAACAATAAAAACGACGACTCATTATGAATTATTATTTAATAATAAATAATTATGTACATTAGTAAGTACATTTACTTAAAAAACAAAGTTCTATTTTCGCTTTCTTTTATTTGAGGATCTCTGCTTTTCACCGACATCTACAAAATAGAAAATAGACGAATGGAATTAGTGGGTGTTTTTATAACTATCAATATTATACATAAAAGTTTTTTTAATAGTAAATATTTGATACCTTGGGGCATAACTATTTCCCCTTCCATTGGGCCCTCTGATTCATCGTGTGGGCAATCCATTTCCAGATCGGTTTCAGAGTCTAGTTCATCCTTTTCGTCTTGACACTTAACTGCGATGTTTTTGCAGTTTCCCGAAGCAAATCTTCTATCTGATATCTTCGCAAATAATTTTTGCTGCTGCTTCAACCACTCGCAGTCTCTCATCTCGATCAGATTTACATGTTTGCTGATACCATGCATTAGTCAGTATCTTCCCTCTTATATTCTTGAAACACACAATGGATTTTTATTTTTATTCTTTGTGATCAGTATGTCGTCTCCATATCTCTCAATGAGGTTAAACTTTATAATTCTCACATTAGGTTGATAACTCCCTGTAACCTATTTCATTACCTCTTCCATGGAGAATTGACACTCGTCATCATGATTTTCAAGGTAATCGTATGTACTTTACATTGCTCTGTCGATTGCCTCGGCAAACGTACCACGTTTCTTCTGTTCTTGGACCTTCGGCCTCCTATAAATATATTTAAAACATTTGATGTGGTATTGAGCATCTGCTGCGATAAAAACATTCACTGGTTCGATGCGCTGAATTATAGCCTGCCCATAATCATCATTGCGAGCTCTTGCTGCTTTCAGAATTGTACTACCATGTGTCGCACACTGTATACAGAACTGCGTTCGCTTGGTGGATTTTTCGCTTGTGTTGCAATGAACTCTTCCGAAATGCACAGTCTACATATAAAACAATTAGTTCAAAAATTAAACTGAGGAGTTGATGATCTTAAAATATGAGAAATGTGTTCTTTGTGCACTTTGTTCCTCAATTGTCTTCACATAAGCAGTAATCATCCGTTCATTTACGTATGCTTTTCTACTCTTAACTTATATATCTACTGAGGTTTTCCCCTTTAAGTAAACTGCCTTTCTATCCTTTCTTTCTGTATTTGCCTTGATTAACGCTGCAATACCTCGACTAATTTTCACTGACGGCCCTTCTTCTAAAGAAGAGTCACAAATAAAATTTACAACTACAGCGACAACGCGCAAAATCACTTTAGCTGTTCACTATATTCACGAAGACACAAACAGTGAATTACTAAATTATAAGTAAGCAGTTGCATATGGAAACTGTGAGGAATGTGTCCTCCTGATAAGCTAGTGATCTGTGCGACGCATATTTCTAACAGAGGTGAGACTGGCGGGGAAGGGGTGGGGTTAGTATTCTACTGAACGTGGACATAGGATGCGGGGGTGAGCGCTTGACCAACGTTATTTCACACTTGTACCCCTTCAATCAAGATGGAAACAATTAGTTAACAACAATGCAATTAGTTAAACAATAGGATCAGTTAAAGCCTATTTTAGTTATTTTATTTATATTATTTAAAAGTCAAATTAAGAAATTATTATTATTATAATTTTGTAATAGCAAATGAAGATTTTGATCACAGATATACTCATTTTTATTTATTTTTTAGTTATGAAAGAAACGATGTACATCAGATTAATAAAATATAGTCAATAGTAATATATTAAGTATTATTAAGTGGGGAAAATTTGGGTAAAATGGTTGTTTTCCATGTTTCATTGACGTACAGTGCTGTAATTCATGTTTTTCAGGATTTTTTGCTTTTCACATCCATTTTTGCGGCTCTCTCACGGCTAAACCATTGATCATAGAAAAAAACTTTAAATACATAAAATGTAGGAAATTTTGTTCTCTTTAATTTATGTATTGATGACTTTTATGTAAAATGCATAATCTTGAAATTATTCAGAAAAAACGAAAAAAAGCCACGTTTTTTACACGTTTTTTGCAAAAAAAAAAAAAAAAAAAAAAAAAAAACGCGTTTCCGGGGAGAAATTTTGTTGGATAATGCCAGATTCGTGTTCAGTGACCCAAAAAACATAAAGGGAACCAAAAACAAAACTACACCAAAACTTGCATTTATTTTTAGTAAATAACTATATTATTAATAGTTTTGGAAAGCTTTCGTACGTAAATATTTCTAGCACCTCATTTTGAAAGTATAAAACAGCTGTGATCATGATTTACTTTGATGATCACATTTCCATGAGCAAAAGTGTCATTTGTGTGCGCGTATGGGGGGGAAAAGTATACTTCTCCTCTACTAACCCACCTGCAAATCATCGTATAAAGACGTGACTAATAAGTCGTTTCAATTTTACATGCAGTTTTCATGCCCGAGAAATTAAGGATTTTATTACTTGAAAAGTAATGTTTTTACTCACTGTTATTAGCACTTTAAATACATCTTACTTGCTCATTAAAATGGGTGCACAGATTTGCCACAATGTAAACAAAAATTGTTAATCTATGACGAAATTTGCCATTTCCCCGCGTATGGAAAGCACGCATGCAGAATTGTACTCCGAATGTTTTACCAGCGTCACTGCCTAAAAAGCAAAGTAAAATTCATTGCTTTAATTGTGGATTAAATAGTCACTTATCAGTTAATTGTGCTAATAAAAATAAAGGCCCTAAATGATTCCTATGCTCCTCATGGGGATCATTGCTCTTTTGAATGTGGTGAGCGAACCGCCGCCGTAAAAAAGCCTTCAAACTCAGACACCTCTTCCCCTCCAAAAATCCACATTATAGAACAGCGCAAGCCGACAAAAATATGCTCAAAGTTGTAAGAATAGCAAATCTAGCGATAGAAGCGCTCTGCGATACAGGTAGCAAAATTACGGCGATTAGAGGAGATTTTTTATAAAATACATCGGTAAACCCTCCCCCCTCCCTCCCTCTAAATCATGTAAATTTAATTCTTGGAGGTTTTGGCAGTGGTGATGTTATACTGATTGGATCTTTCGAAACAAATATACAGATAGATCAAGAGTTTAATGCTACTTTTTATGTTACAAATTTCTCACAGATGACAATTCCCTTCATTGTCGGCAGAGATGTATTTTCCCAAGGTCAGCTAGTTTGCGATCAAAATGGTATTTCACTCACGAAAATGTCGTCTTTAACATTATTTGTTATCTGCATTCATATTCCCAAGAATGAAAACAAGCCTCTGAGCTAGAGATCTGCACGGGTCGGGCTCGGGCCGGGCCTAGTCACTAATCTTTTCGGGCCGGGCCGGGCCGGGCTCGGGCCTTATTTTTTTTTCCTTGAGTATCGGGCCGGGTCGTGACTAACCTATTTTTTCCGTGCGAAGCCGAGACTGAGTTCCTAGTCTTCACGGACCAAAATAATCAGTTCCTGTTGAATCTCTCCGTATGAAAATCCTTTTCTCGACGTGGAAAAGTCTGTTCATAAACGAGTAAAGTTTGGCTTGGTCCAAAAATTTTTGCGAAATAGGCATATAATTTTAAGTCGTCATTATTCTACAATTAAACATTAGAATTTATACTTTTTAAAGAACCGTAGATCACTAGGCGTCTGAAAATAGAATTAAACAATATGAAGAGAGCGAGGAAAAAAAAATATATTAAACATTTACATCTGCTAAGAAGGAAACGTATTTTTATCTTTCTAATGTCTTAGAAGATTTTACTTTAAACATATACCGTTTTTTTAGATTTTTTTTTATGTATTAATAATACTAATGATAACTGAAACATTTACATACAACAAAGATTCATTAAAAGCGTAAATATCGCAGCCTATGGCACTTCTCCATAAACAGATTATAAACATGAAAGAAAGAAAAAAAAAGACCAAGATAAGTTTTTTTTTTTTTTTTTTTTTTTTTTTTTTTGTCTGAAGTCTTCCGTTAGAGTAAGGATCAATGTTCTGTAGAAATTCACCCGAGCCGGGCCCGGTTCGGGCCAAATTTTTAACTTTTTTCTCGACCGGGCCGGGCCGGGCTCGGGCCAAAATTTTAACTTTCGGCCAGTGCAGACCTCTACTCTGAGCACCGAACAGAAGTCCTTTACATCAACTAACACTCGTTCAACCATCCCGAAAAATACTGCAGACGTGCCACACCACAGCTCATTAGGCAAAAAAGTAGAACGCATCTCTTACGTTCAGATGAAATATACTCCCGTATTAGATGAAGAAAAGCCCCATGAAAAATCCCCCCCCCCCCCAAAAAAAAAAAAAAAAAAAAAAATCAACAAGCTAAAGATTTGTCGGGAAGAAACATTTCCACAAAATTTCAAATGAATGCCCTTGCTCATAAAACTGTTTGTGATAACGATGCTTTGCTGAATATTCTTAAATATGTGATCCCAATATTTTTCGTTTGTGTTTTGTTTCATACAATCCGAACAGATTCGTGCCATGATTTAGCATTATGTTTCAGTCCAGCCTCAGGTTTCATTGATATCTTCAACGTTTTGTTGACATGGTGTGTGTTGCTAATCGTTGCCTCTCGATTAACACGTTCGCTGCCGCAGACGCACCAGCGCGTGATAAGGCGCCAACGTTAAGGGGCCACTCACGCGCCAACGCGTGATATGCAATAGCCAGTCACGCGCTGGCGCGGGAAAATCTTTCACCGATTCTTTGTTATAAAAAGTAAATCGGCTTCTGTGAAAAACCCACTTCTACAGTGCGGCATTAACTATCATCACATCTTCACGTAAGGGGCAGCAAACGTGTAAACATAATGCACAAATGGAAAAAGAAGAGACAGGCATGAGATTGCAAGAAGTTGAAAAAAGAGGAAAAGCGCGTGAACCGGAAAATGAGAAATTCTTTTAAATAGCACGTGTGTAAGACAATTAAAAAGCTTATTTTATTCACAACAAAACTGTCAATGCTTTTGTTTAAATCCTGTTTTATTTTATTTTTTGGTCAGGAGGGGGGTCAGAGTGAATGCATGTATGCAAATATTAAAAGTAGTTCTGAAATTAAACTTTCTATTTTAAGTTCATACTTCTGAAGCAAATATTTTACACAGTAGTCTTAGTTGTAGTAGTCGTAGTTGTACAATTTAAATTTTAACATGTTTTCGCTTAGAACATCAATTAACAAACATGACAAGCTAATGTTTAATTTGCCATTCAATTGCAAAATAGTTGTTGAAAACAATATTACAGCAAATTTTCTACAATTCTATCACAAAATTCGTATTTTTTCCGTGATTCTTTCACAAAATTTGTGTTTTTTCTGCGATCTTTTGTCGAAAATCGCGGTTTTCTCGCGGTATTTTAACGAAAATCACGGTTATTTCGCGATATTTTAACGTAAATCACGGTTTTTTCGCGATATTTTGACGAAAATAACGATTTTTTCGCGATATTTTGACGAAAATAACGGTTTCTTTCGCGATATTTTGAGGAAAATAACGTTTTTTTTTCGCGATATTTTGACGAAAATAACGGTTTTTTTCGCGATATTTTGACGAAAATAACGGTTTTTTTCGCGATCTTATGACGGAATCTGCATTTTTTTCGCGATGTTTTAACGATAATCGCATTTTTCTGGCAATATTTTGACAAAAACCGCGTTTTTCTCGCGATATTTTGACGAGAACGACGTTTTTTTCGTGATATTTTGACGAAAAGAGCAGTTTTTCGCGATCTTTCGACGAAAATAGCGTCTTTTCAGTGATCTTTCGACGAAAATACCGTTTTTTCCTCTCGATCTTTCGATAAAATTCCATTTTTATTTCGCAATATTTTGATGAAAATCGCGTTTTTCTTGATCTTTAAACGGAATCCGCGTTTTTCTCGCGATATTTTGAGATACCGCGTTTTTTTCGCGATGTCTTGTCGAAAACCGCGTTTTGTGCAATGTCTTCGCGAAAACCGCGTTTTTCTCGCGATTTTTAACAAAAACTGCGTTTGTCTCACGATATTTAGACGAAAATAGCGATTTTTGTGCGACCTTCCGATGAAAATCACGTTTTTATTCCGCAATATTATGACGAAAACAGCTTTTTTTACGCGATATTTTGTCAAAAATCTCGTTTTTTCTGCGATCCTTGATGATATAAAAAATCGAAAACGCGGAAAATGACAAAAAAGTGGAAAACCGTGGATCCGCGGAGAAATCTCATGCCTGAAGAGAAAAAAAATTAAAGCTTGATATCAGTATGGTACCTAATTGGGACTAACTTTTTTTTTCTCTCTCAAGCAAGATACTTTCTATATTTTTCGTACGACGAGTGAAAAGGACAGGCGAAGTTATTGTGTTTACAGATGTGTTTTTTCCCCTTCTCTTCCAATCTGATTGAAAGTGTTCCTGCAATGTTTATATAGTCATGGATTTTCTCAGTATTTTTATATTTTTTTACGTAATCATCTGTGATTTTTTTCATTATTTATTTTGAGGATTTTTTTTTTTTTTTTTTTTTTTGGGGGGGGGGGGAACAAAATATATACCCGACTTATGATAAGCTATGATTTTTTTTTTTTTTTTAAATTTTCATGAATAACTTACTTATATATACTTTTATATGACTTTTTTCCATGACATAATGACTGTTATTATAAACAGTATGTCAAAGACTGTTTAGAATTTTCGTTAGCATATAAGCATCAGAGTTGAGAAGAAAAACTCAACATTTTCTCTATTGTTTTTAAGACTATTTCTCAAATGGACATTTTGTTATAAAGGACTATTCTTGGACTCCAAGTGTTTATATAAGGTATATATATATATATATTTCTCACTCTCAGATGACAGTGACAGACATACATTTTTAGGAAATATTTTTTTTCTCTCTGTTTCAGCAGACAAGAAGTTTTTGTTTTATGATATATATACGTTTGTTTTTAAAGTATACTTTTTTTTTCTTTTTTTAGGATGTCAAGAAGTACAAAGACATTATTTATTATTCTTTAAGAAGTTTCTTTTTTTTAAAGGCTGATGCGAGGACGTATGTGTGTGTGTATATATATATTATTTATAAAAGTATTTATATATATATATATATATATATATATATATTTTTCCAGATAAGAAGTTTTGATTTCAAACGTTCAGATGAAATATACTCCCGTATCAGATGAAGAAAAGCCCGATTAAAAATCCCCCCCCCCCCCTAAAATCAACAAGGTAAAGATTTGTCGGGAAGAGACATTTCCACAAAATTTCAAATGAATGCCCTTGCTCAAGGAACTGTTTGTGATAATGATGCTATGCTGAATATTCTTAAATATGTGATCCCTATATTTTTCGTTTGTGTTTTGTTTCACACAATTCGAACAGATTCGTGCCATGATTTAGCATTTTGTGTCAGTTCAGCTTCAGGTTTCATTGATATCTTCAATGTTTTGTTGACATACTGTGTGTTGCTAATCGTTACCTCTCGATTCAACATGATGCACAAATGGAAAAAGAAAAAGAAGAGAAAAAAATGTAAAGCTTGTTATCAGTATGGTACCTAATTGGGACTTACTTTTTTTACTCTCAAGCAAGATACTTTCTATATTTTTCGTACGACGAGTGAAAAGGACTGGCGAAGTTATTGTGTTTACAGATGTGTTTTTTCCCCCTTCTCTTCCAACCTGATTAAAAGTGTTCCTGCAATGTTTATATAGTCATGGACTTTCTCAGTATTTTTATAATTTTTTTTTTTTATTATTTATTTTGAGGATGTGATTTTATTTTTATTTGGACACAATATATACAGGGCTCATGGAAAGCTGATTTTTTTTTTTTAATTTTGTTTTCATTAATAACTTACTCACTTATATATTTTTATATGACTTTTTCCATGGACAGAATTACTGTTATTATGGACAGCACGTCAAAGATTGTTTAGCATTTTTTTTTTTTTTTTTTTTTTTTTTTTTAGCGTATAAGCATCAGAATTGAGAAGAAAAACTCAAGATTTTCCCTATTGTTTTTAAGATTATTTCTTCAAATGGACATTTTGTTATAAAGGACTATTCTTGGACTCTAATTGTTTATATAAGATATATATATGTATACATTTTCTCGCTCTCCGATGAAAGAGACAGACGTACATTTTTAGGAAATATTTTTTGTCTATCTCTCTGTTACAGCAGACAAGAAGTTTTTGTTTTATGATATATACGTTTGATTTTAAAGTATACTCCTTTTTTTAGGATGTCAAGAAGACATTTATTATTCTTTAAGAAGTTTCTTTTTTTGTTTAAAGGCTGATGCGAGGATGTATAAATATATACATAGATATATGTAAAAAAAAAAAAAAATTCGCTATTTTCCCGCTTCGAGTTCGTTCTAAAGTTTTATAAGAACATACTTTCATTCTCAGTTTCCGTAATATATTTTTAACGATTAAAGTTCTTTTTATTTTCTTTAATTCAGCATAATCTATTAATTATTTTCCTAAAAAGAACTAAAATGTATTACTTAAATCTCAATATCTTATTGCGAAATCTTAAATTTATTCCACAAATCCATTTCCCTTTTTAGAATAAAAAACATTTATCATAAACTTTAATTTTGTTTTATTTATTAAATAATCGTCTGCTAGCTGATTTTGAGTCATCCGCATTTGGGCAGATTACTCTTGCTTCTTGCACGAAGTATGAAAGAGTCCATGCATCTAGCTCCACCCCTGATCCAATGGAAGGGCTCAAAGTAATATACAACTACATTCGAATAAATCTTATTGGGTTTTAAAGTCAATGCGCCAGAGGAAGGCGGGGCCAATTTATCTGAGAAATTTGAGAGTGCCGGTTTGAGCTGACGGAGCGATTAGAATTGAATGACCTACCAACTACTAAGGTTGCTGCTGATTCTCGTAATGTGGAATTTTTACCGTAGTGATCGTAGTTTCAAGAAAAATGCCTCTGCATAAACCACCTTTAACTGTGTGATTGTGTAACATGGGCTTGGACAAGTAGGGAAGTTTAATGGACATTTATGGAGAAACCTTATACCCTGTTCACACTATGGATAGTTAAGATATCTCAGGCTTGGAACTCTCTCAGACAGTTTCACAAACTCTCTCAGAGAGTTTCAACTCTCTCGGGCTAGATACAGGAACAACCACCTACTCTCATTGGCTACAAAGCTTCGCATTTATTGATTGGCTGTTGTGGCCGTCTTTATTTCAAGCGCATGCGCATACACTACATTTGTTCAGTTCCGAGATACAGTTACATTCGCTGAGATATCTTAGGTAAATTTTTCAATGTGAACAGGCATCCAATTCCGGGAGGGTCCACTTCAAACACGGCGATCTTAAGATATCTTATGTTTGTGGTGTGAACAGAGTATTAGATTGTAGTGCTAATAAACGATGCTTCTAAGTTTCATAGAAATCTTCCTTATTTGAAAATGACCACACATTTAATCGCTTCCCATATGCCCAAAAGACTTCGACTGCAAATTCATTAGATGAAAATGACGATCTCGGTTGACTGCTCGAACTCCATTTCGTAACATCCTGTTCGCTTCGAAACAAGTTATGTTTTTGCGGTAACCCCTAAAATACCACGATATATTTTTTTCTATTTTTTTTTTTCAGATAAGGTTTTTTTTTTCCCCTTCTCATAAGACTTTTTTTTTTAATTTACTATATTTATAAGTTAGAAGATATTGCCTTTTATTTTCTTTGTTTTGTTTGTGAAGAAAAACAACTTTATGATGTTGTGGATCAATTTTTTTTTTAAGTAGAATATGGTGCTAAGAGAGGAAAGCACAACGACGACGCTATTTTTTTTTTTTTTTTAATAATTTTAGGTTCCTTTTTTTAGTTTGTGTGTGTTTTTATCTCAGTAAGTATAGAATATTTTTTCCCCTTTTCTTCAATTGTGTGTTTAGCTGTCATAAAATGTTTTATTGTTATTTTATTATTATTATTATTTTCTTGTTATTAAATGGTTTTAAACGGGCATTCCGTGCTCTTTTTGTATTAGGTATATTATTACTTTTTCTACAAAAATAATTTTTTTCTTTTGATATTGTAAAATATATTTGTACAAGATATTTCATTATTTTTTTCTGTTATTTTTGTGCTACAATTACTTACTTATGTTTTTCAAGAACTAATTCTTTTTGTATATAGATGTATAGTAGATTATAATAGTCTTGTGTATAATAGATGATTTTTAAGTTATCGCAGTGTATTATTTATTTAAAAATACTCTAAAAAGTAATGTTAAAATATCATAGTTTTTTTTTTTTTTACTTTAAAAAATAGAAATTCAATTGTAAACAATAATAAACTTGTACAACATCAAATTACTATAATGAAAATTTCTGTTTCAGTGACAGAAAATTATTATATAAACAAAGTATATTTAGGAGAGTGAGGGGAACGTTTCAACACTCTAAATATTTCCATTAAATAAATTATTTTTTTAAAAATTTCTATGGCAATGAATTACTACTGCTTCAACGCAATAAGTATACAAAGCTGCACCATTTTGTATGAACAGTACTGTCAGAGGAAAGTATGTATTTTTCTCAATCTTGAATCTAAACATACGAAAATAAAGTTGCAAGACTTTTGTTGAAAATTTTGTATCCCTAAAATTTTAATTTATTATTCAATACTTAAATACAGACGTTAGTTTTAGTTTATAAGCTTTGTTTTATTCAAATTCTTCAGCCGAATTGAGTAATCCGCTGTAATGTTGAGCTCCATGTGACGGGGAACCATTGAACAGTGAAAAAACACAGAATAAACTGGTGACAAATAATAATTGAAAACATTTCAAAAGAACTTTTAAAACTATGGTGTAAAGAGTTGTTGATGGGTCTAAATATTATTTTTGGAAGAAAAATCATGTGAAAAGAGATTAATTAAGAATGTCAAAGAACATGGACTTATACTGCTGACAATCTCCCTTACTGTACGTACACATAGATTTCAACTTCTGGATATGATGGGAAGTTTCAAATCTAAATCGACGTTCACATTCATTTATTGGATAATTGAAAATACCGGATACACAATAATGATTCGTGATTTAGCAGTTTTGTCTAACAAAGCCTGTACTCCTGCATTTACTCTTTCCCAAAAATTATTTCTGGGTTTCGTAATGGACAAAACTGAATTTTATACCAGGTTTCTTCATAAAAATAGTAAATGAAAAAAATTAAATTTCCCAGAAACACCAGATATCACATTGGTGTATTTCAAGGATATTGTAAACAATTTTTCACAATCAAACATAACTGGAGGTATGCAGATGTTTCAACAATGAGTTTTGATATTAAGTTTGATGGATTTAAGTTTTGTTAAATAATAAAAAATTAATAAATTCAATAAAATGTTATTTAATTTTATCCATATTAGTTTATATTTCTGAAATACATGCAGCTTTTTATAAAAACTCTCGATATTTTCATATTTTATTCATAGGTGCCCCTTACTTGTTCAAAGGGGCAGGTTTGAACAGAAATCTTTCAATTTTTAGATCTTCACAATTTATTTAATTTAACTGGAAAACTGATAATTTTTGGTTCATATGATGAAGAAATGCATTGTTTTTATTATGCAACATTTAAAACGCAATAAATATAATTCAAGTAAGAAATGCATTCATTTTCTGTAAAAATGTTCAAATGTGTCCCCCTTTTCCCTATATAATTTTTTGAAACTTTTTGCTACTTAACATTCATAAACTTTATTTTGATTTTTTAACAGAATTCTTTATACATTAAATACCTGTGTGAATTATGAATCATTGCAGATTAAAGTTCTTATTAGTATTAATTCTTAGTTTCTGCCACTTTTTGCTACTTACTGGCAGAAATTTGCCAGCTCTGGCTCAACCCGGCCCGGCCCGAGTGAATTTCTACCGAACATTGATCTTTACTCTTTCGGAAAAGTTCACACAAAAAAAAAGTATTTTTTTTTTTTTTTTTTTTCAATGTTTATAATCTCCATTTATGCAGAAGTGCCGTGGGCTGCGATATTTATGCTTTTAATGAACCTTTGTTTGTTGTATATAAATGTTTTAGTTATCATTAGTATTATTAATCCATATTCCATGTAATGGAGACATAAAAATCTAAAAAATGGTATATGGTAAAAGTAAAATCTTCTAAGACAGCATTTGAAAGAAAAAATATTTTCGTTTCTTAGCGGATATAAATGCTTAATATATTTTTTTTCTCGCGTATTATTGTATTCATTTTGTATGGATGAGCAGTTTAATAGAAATTTGCAGTTTAAAAGAAAATTCCGACATAATCATTTTTTGTTTCATGTGTTTAACTCTTATTTTAATAAGCGTAGTAATCTACGATTCTTTAAAAAGAAAAAATTTTACTGTTCAATTGTATAATAATGACGACTTACGGTCGTATTCATGAAGAACTTCGACCGAGAGTTAAACCACGGGTCCAGTAACCCCAGGTTGGGATTTTTAACAGAGTTGAAAACTCGTATTCGCCATCGACTTCGGATGAAAAGTTACCCAATCCAGAGTTCCTGGACCCCGGTTGAAAGAAGTATGCCTATTGGTTAAAAAATTGTCGTCTTGTTCGATTTCTCATCGCGACATCATTTTTGTTTTGGAAGAAAAGGCTGAAAGGGGGGGGGGGGCAAATAGAAGAAAAAGCAAAGATTAAATGTGATTTTTTATTATTTTTTTTCCGCAAAATAAATGGAGAAAATTAAAACTTGCAACCACTAAATATGGAAATTTAATTTAATTTCAATATAATTTCAATTCATTCAACTGTTTTTCTTTCTTTTTTTAATTGATAAATGAGTTAGGTAAATTATATGAATAGTGTTAACGGCTAAAAATAAAATGTTACAAGATTGTTTTTTTTTTTTTTTTTTTTTTTTTTTTTTTTTTTTTTTTCAAAATAAATTTTTACACAGTTGCTTAAAAATGGAACTTGATTTGGATAAAAAATAATGAAATTTTACTTGAATAAAAGCTAAAATTTTATTCCAACAGTTATTATGTTGATTTCCATTATTAATAGCTTTAATTAGTAATTAAGTGATTTCTAATAAGTAAAATATTAAAATAGAAAAAAAAAGGAAAAGTGAAAAAGTAGCCTGTATATTAGTATAGATGGTATCCAGATATAATAATTTTATTGTTTGGATTTTCAGCGAAAACGGTTAATTCTAATTGAACTAGATAGCTATTAATATTCCAAATAGACCGAAAAAAGTAGTGAAATAATATTAAGAGAACTGCAGAAAAAGATGAGCGGGAGATTCTGGTGCTGCCCCGGCACTAGGGATCAAGCCGCAAAGGCTCGACACATGGGCGCATACAGTTATCACTTCAAGTCGATTGATAAACCTTTTTCATTTAACTAATCGCTAAATAAATCTCAACACTTCCTGTAACTTAAAACTGTATATAGTGGCGATATTTAATAACAAGTTATTTTAAGGAAGAGAAAATTTTTAAACCTTTTAAAATTACTAGCACATGAATTTCCATTCAACACACAGAATCGAATAAGTCCTTTTAAAAATAATGATAAATGAATTCCGAACACTAACCTGCCAAATAAATGTTAAATATTGCAGAAAGTTGATTTTTGACCAGCTATTAGAGCCCCCCCCCCCCCATCCCTCTCCAACTCTTTGTTTTTGAGAATTGTCATTCTCGGATACGAGATCAAATTTGTTCTCGTAAAAAGTCAAGGAGAATCAAATTAGTTAAGCTCATTTGATTCCTCTGACTATTTTTTGATAAATTAGTCTAGCATTATGAAATATTATTACATGCACGCACGCACCTGTTTTTGGATGCAGTGATTGTTCATTTTGAAAGAATGCATTTACTTCTCAAAGTAAATTTAGAAAATCATATTTTCTATCAGGGTTGTTTGGTTTAAACCACGCTGGTTTAAACCAAGTGGTTTTTAAAAAAAAACCATGCTGGTTTTTTTAAACTTGGTTTTTTTCCCTTTTTCCTAATGTTTTCATTTATTTTACACATTATTAAAATGTGCAAAATCAAAGTTATGGTGTAGCTACAAACAAAGCTTAAGACAAATTAAATTTTTAAAGTGACAAACATCTTTAATCAATCTCATTTTTCTTACTAGCTATAAATTGACATGGCAAAATATTTTTCTACAGTGAACTGTGGAGGATAAAAAAAGATAGTTTTAATTATTTTTTAAACCTTTTATTTTTTAAAAAATGTAAAAATGGCATATGCCAGCCAAAAATGCAATTTTACTGCTTAGATAGCTTGATTATGATTTACTAAGGATTGTATCATGTATCAAAGCATCAATAATGACATAATCATAAGTCATTCTTTCCATTGGTTACTCTTGTTCTGTATGCTAATGAATGATTGGCTATTAATTTTCTCTGTTCCATAGCTATTGGTTTTAGTAAGCTTTGGTTTTTCTTAGATTGGATTTGCAGTTTTTACATTATTTTTTTCTGTTTCTAGTTACTTTGTATTGTATTTTATTTTAAGAAAGCTACTTATATATATTGAAATAAAAGAATGTCTAAAACTAGAAGAAAGGAAAATATAATCTGGTTTTTACTTGAGGGAATAAGAAATACATCAAAAACATGTTTAAGAGCCAAATGTAAAAATTGCATGCAATGTAAATGCTGTCAAATTAGCTCTTCCTTATAATACTAGGTGTGATTCATTTTCAGATGCTTTAGATGTTTACCTTTAAAATTGCCCCACTTTACTTAAAATTTGTGTAGAAAATTGGAATGTATTGATAAAAATATTCAAAAGCTTGTATCTGTCTAATTTTTACTTTAAAAGAAATGTTGAAGATATGTTTAAACTGTTAAATTCTATTGCAGTTGCCCTGGATAATATCTAAAGTAATAAGCTCCATTACTAATGCAGTTTATAATTGGACAGGTCTTCAAAGAAAAAAAATGTAAAAAGAAAAATGTAAAGAGAAAAAAAAATGTAAATAAAGAAGTTTCATAGTTTTTTAGTCCAGGTATAAAATAGCCCTAACACCCATGCCCTTTTAGGTATACATGCTTGAACCACAATACAGTCAAAGTGAACTATGTGAACAAGAAAAAAAGGATACATTAAATTTTACAAAACAAAAATATCCATGTAACTCAATGCTTGCAGAGATAATAAAATTAAAAAAGTAATTTTTCTAAGTCTATGTCTCAATTTGTGTAAGCATTACATTCGTTGATGTATCAAGTAAGTCAATACACATGTATTTTTTAGCATTAATAAAATGCATATTGATATTTTTTAAGTAAATATATGTTGTAAGAGATTAATAATCATTTGTTGATGTTAATACTGTAAATAATTTCTAAATTATGCACAAGAAAATGGTTTCTATTTCAGCTTATTTCTGTTAATTTAATAAAATATGTTCGTTTGCCCTTTACTATGTTCTTTATTATCAACCTGCATATAATTATTTCTTAAATTATTATCTAAAAGGTTTATATAAGTATACTAATAAATTAATAGTTTATTTTTTTTTTAACACAATGAATATTTCCCTATAGAAACCTAAACTTATAAGATAATTTAATTATAAATTTTTATGCTTTTTAGTTATTTAATTATCAAAAAAATAAATACTAATGTGAATGTTTAACATTAACTATTAATTACAAAAAATCCTCATGACTTTGCAAATGCTATTTAAACAATGATTTGAAAAAAACCCGGTTTAAACCAAAAAAACCTGGTTTAAACCAAAAAAACCGGTTTTTATACCAACCCTGTTTTCTATATTTTTTCTAGCTTCATTTTTTTATATTTTTTACTCATTTAAATATCATTTTTACTCATTTAAATATCATATTTACTCATTTAAATATCATTTTATTAGATTTAATAAGAATTTTATTTGGTATAGAAAGAAAAGAGTATATATATATTTATATTATTATATAGATATATTTTTTATGATTGATTAATGATAGATTTATAGACTAGATTGGTAAAGTAATGAAAGCAATCTATCAAAATAGTTCGAATTCATTATTAATAATTTCATATAATTTTACATTATCTAATAAATAAAATTGCTGTCTTTTATTTCTGAATTTGTGGAGAAGAATAAGTCCCCATTTCCGCCATCCTACCCATTCCCTCTTTATTTATTTATTTGTTCGTTTGTTTGCTTCATTCGTTAATTAAAGTACTCAAGATGCTGTTTAACCCTTTCCGGCGCGGTGTCCCTTAAAAAGGACACCTAATTTTAATTTTACTGGCACCAAGAATATTTAATTAAAATTTTCCTTTGATAAAATGCCTGAAAATAAGCAAGTTCGTATTCTCTAATAAATTCGTTTATAAATTCTGGTGGCAGATAATTATTTCAATTAAACTTACTCCGCGCCGGAAAGGGTTAAGATATAGAAATAAAAAGAAAATTTAAAATACTACCAAATATAGAAGAATGTATGCAATCTCATACATATGTTATCTGCTTTTAACTAGTTTATTTATATTTATACATATATGCCCTACATTATGTGTTGAATTGTTTACTTTCATAAATACTCATGATCGCCAAAAATTTATTTGCCTTAAAAATAGAGTCAGCATTACTGAAAGAGCTGATAAAATTATTTTTGGCATGGGGTTATTTTAAAAAATAAAGTTTTTTTTATCATTGCATTTCAAACTTTTAGTAATTTATTTTTATTTGGCTAATTAAGAAGCAAAAATTATAAAAGAAATCTCACAATTTCAGGAGGTAATTCATTTTTATTTAAAAATTGTCATGCTCCTGTTTTAAAAAGTCAAAAAGGATGTATTATTACTTTCGTATAAAATAGTATTTCTAATGCAATATTTTATACTATATATAGTTTTGAAATTAAAATACAGTTGAAAAACAAATGTATTTAAATCAAAAATTTGAAATTTCACAAAACTTCGGATACAAACAATAGCAACAATGCTGTAGTGTTAACGATAGGAGGTATTTCATGCAATAAGATTCATAATTTAAAAAAAACCTTCTAAATATCTTCAATACTGATAAAATTCAAATGAATTGTTTAAATTTTAAGTCAAAATATCTAATTTATAGACCTGATATACATTTATCTATGTTTGTACATAAACAATAAATCTTTCGCACAATAAAACCAAAATTTAATTTTCAAACTTACTATAAGTACAGATAAAAAAAATCTACAGAGAATGTATGGATATTTAAAAATAATCTTCGTATTTCTCTACTTAAACAAAAATGCAAATCAGAAAGGTACCTCACATTTTAATTAGACCTTATGTAAGTACGACACTTATTTCAGTACTGTTAAAATATTCGTTTTTAACATTAAAATTGCAACAAGTAAATGACTTTAACCAAACTTTAGACAGACGCGACAGTTGTTATTTTAATAGCAATTTATCAATCGTCTGTCTAAGTAAAGTTGGCTATTTTTAAAGCAAATATTTTTTCGCCACCACGCGTATTTATGTAAATAAACAGTTCAACATATACTGCTGGTCACACAAAATGCAACACCAAGAAGGACCAGAGAAATCACAGGGCAGATAGCATGTTATACAAAGATCAAACGATCAAAATTACAGCCTCTTGTGAAGTGTGGATGATGACAAAATTAGTAGTTAGTGTAGCCGCCACTCTTGGCTATAACCACTGCCACACGCTTCGGCATAGAATCAAAGAATTTTCGGACATCTCATAGGGCTACAGCAATTCATGCGGCTTCCACATATAGCCAGAGTTGATCTGGTGTAGTAGCAAATGATTTATTTCAGGCCAGTCGTTGTGCAAGCATGGACCACACGTTTTTGATTGGCGATAGATCGGGAGAACAAGCAGGTCAAGGAAGCAATTCAATCTGATGTGTTTAGAAAAACTCTTTAACATTGCGTGACACGTGTGGCCGCGCGTTATCCTGCTGGGACGTAACTGATGGCAAGCGCTGAATGTATGGGAGGACCACGGGCTCTAACACATCAGAGATGTAGCGCTGGCTGTTAAGTGTACCGGCGATGCGTACTAGAGAAGTGCGGCAATAAAATCCAATGCCACCTCAAACTATGATACCGGGTGGCGTATATTACATGTGCACATTTATTTAGCGACCAGTCGAAATACTATCCTGTGATTGGTCGAAGCAAAGAGGGTAAAAGAGATTATGTATCCAGATTTGGATAGAAAGAATTTCGCTACTGCAGGCAAATGATTCTTCCTGTTTTCTTTATGTTTGCATTATGACAGAAATGAGAAATGATTTTATAAATCACGGTGGTGATATAATAAATCTTTGGCCACCAATTTTCGACTTTAAAGTTACTGAAAGTGCGTTTGTTTTCGAAGAAAAATTATCTTGTTTATTAAGAATAAAATTATCTGGTGAACAGAAGCACATAAAAAGGTTTTAAAATTTATACCTTATTACTATTTTTTTTTTTTAACTAGCATGTTATCAGTTAAGATTTTACTCAGTAGATATCAGAATTGCTAAATAAAGTAAACTATCTAATAAAATAAGTTCAATATATATATTCAATAATATTTTATTTTATTTATTTATACATTTATTTTTATTGATCTACTATTGATTAATAAAATATACCTTTTAAATAAATTTCTGTTACTGAAACTAATTTTTTATTTTATTTATTTAAACAAATTTTCTTACTGATTTACTAACAGCTAATAAAATGATTTTTAAATAATTTCTTGTTAATGAAACTAATTTTTGATATTTAATTTTATTTACTTATACAATTATTTTTATTAATTTACTGTCTATTAATAAAATATAATTTCTTTAATCAATTCTTGTTAATGAAACTTATTTTTAATACTTATTTTTATTTATTTATACAATTATTTTTATTGATTTATTATTTAATTAATTTTTAATATTTGTCATACTTAGCTATATATTTATTCTCATTGATTTACTATCGTTAATAAAATATAATTTTTCAATCAATTTTTACTGACGAAACTAAATTTTAATATTTATTTATATCTATTTTTACAGTAATTTTTATTAATTTATCATCCGTTAATAAAATATCATTTTTAAAATCCATTATTCATGAAATTAAGTTTAATATTGCCTGTCGGACGTTCCCCTCAGTCCACACAACTTCGAAGAATGTCCGTGGTAGATATAGCTGCCACCACCGATATTACTAGGTGATATCGGTCACCCACTGTGAGATTGGTGTAAATGAAGACTTACGCTAGTAACTGAATTATCAGTTTATTAAGAATATATGTACACACAAAATACGCTATTTACAAATATATACAACTACAACTCGGATATAGGTGATCCGGTTCAACATTAAATTAGATACAGTAAAGATTGGCTGTGTACTATTCCAATTACACTTTCCACCTCACACTCAATACACGTTAAATTCACTTTATCGGAGCTCAACCTTGAGTCTCCCAACACAAGTATACTAGGCCTGCACTTCTTAGCCCAGAGCACTAAACACTAGGACGTCAGTGTCCTTTGCTCACCAGAAAACGCACTGCTTATGCTCTTCCACACAGAGCAACCTCTAGGTACGACACCTAGGTACGGAATCCATGATTTGAGGCAAACTTGCCCTCTCCAAATCACTGCTTTCCCCCACATAAACCCCTTTGGAGCCTCCTCATTGGACACATATTCCATTCTTTTCTTGCTTAGTGACATGCTACTAATCTGCTCACCATCCGCATACTTTACTGACAGGCGGACATGCCTCTCAGCTATCTCTTTTCTCTAACACCCCACCTGTAAAGGATTATCTGGCAATTCCCCTTTCCACAAAGAAGGAATGTCACCTTGGAAATTCTGTACACAACCATACAATATGAGATATTCAAATAGAGAAAGAGTAGACATTACATTCTTTAGCACAGGTGCTATCAGATCCTGACATTGCCTAAGGGTTATGTTTTAATAATCGAAATGAAAGATATTTTAAATCAATAATTACATCATTTAAAATTATAGAAAAATATTTTTTAATTGTAATTTTACAAAAAATATTTTTGTTAATTTACTGTCAGATAATATATTAACATCGTTTTTAGATCTATTCTTTATGATGAAACTAAATTTTAATATTTAATATTACCTAAAAGCCACATTTTACTAAAAAACAATTAATATAATAATTTCAAAATAAAAATATTTGTATGTATTTTGCATTTTTGTTGTTATTATTGCATTAAAATATATCTTTCATTTTAATTATTAAAATATAGACTTAGGTGACATTAAATATTAAAATTTAGTTTAATTAAGAAGAACTAATTAAAAAAAATATTTTATTAATTGAAAGTAAATTAATAAAAAAGAATAAAAAAACATTTAAAAATTGGCTTCATTAAAAAGAATAGATTTATTAAATAATATTTTATTAACTGACAATAAATCAATAAAAATAACTGTATACATAAATAAAATTAAATATAAAAAAATAGTTTCATTAACAAGAATTGATTAAAGAAATAATATTTTATTAACTGATAGTAAATTAGTAAAAAAAATTGTACATCTAAATGAAATTAAATATCAAAAATTCGTTTCATTAACAAGTATTTATTAAAATAATATTACTAGCTGTTAGTAAATCAATTAAAAAAATAGTTGTTTAAATAAATAAAATTAAAAACTAATTTCAGTAACAGAAATTGAATTAAAAATATATTTTATAAACCGATAGTAGATCAATAAAAATAAATGTATAAATAAATAAAATAAATTATTAAAAAGTAAATTTTATTAACAAGAATCGATTTTAAGAAACTTTTAGAATAATTGAAAATGAATCAATAAAGATAAAAATATAACAAAAATAATTGTATCAATAAATAAAATTAAATATAAAATATTAGTTTTATTAACAAGAAATGATTAAAGAAATTTTTAAGTAAAATTCAAAATTGATTTTTAAAATAAAATAAAATTCTCAAAAAGTCTAAAGCGGGAATAGAACCCCCCAACTCGGGTTCAACAGAAGGATGCGCTAACCATTACACCGTACGATCCACGATACACTTAACAAACGGCTCCATTACATTCATTTTTCTTATAGCAAATAACAATACGCCTTCACATAGAACGATAAGTTTTCTGAAATTGTAGCCAAAGTTCAGGGGCTAGACGCCTGTATATTAAAATTTATATCTTAATTAGAAATTAAGTCTTTGCATAACTATTTTTTACGTTTATTTAGTTCAGATATTGGTATATTTAATGGCAGTAGAAATTCTCCACGGAAGATTAAAGTAAACACCATAAAAAGAAAATTAATCAGGACGCGTTTCGAGCTTCAAAAATAAGAGCTCGTCACCAGCTAATCCAAACTAATCAGGACGCGTTTCGAGCTGCAAAAATAAGAGCTCGTCATCAGCTAATCCAAACATTGTTTGGATTAGCTGATGACGAGCTCTTATTTTTGAAGCTCGAAACGCGTCCTGATTAATTTTCTTTTTATGGTGATTTTACAAAGTTATTTAGCTTATTTATCAATTTATCGCCAGTGATTACGGTGTTTTTCAATACTAAAGTAAACAGCCAATCAGGAATCAGAATTGGCGCTGGTGGCTAAATGAATGTGCATATGTGAATTATGCTACCGGGTGCAGGACCAGTGTGACGATACATAACGCAAAGGTTCAGCAGCCTCTCCCCCCACCACTTCCAGTGTCTCTAAATTCAAATCCGACTATCGCGATGTTGCAGACAGAAGCGGAATTCGTCAATAAACATAATGTCATTCCATTTTGTTGTCCATGTCCGCGTCCCTCGCGCCGTTGGCGGTGCAAACGAAACTGAGTAATGCACACCTTGCGGACATTCCATTATGCTGCAAATGGCGTCAAATAGTACGAATGAGCACCGAATGGACCTTATGCACGCAAGCTGAGGTCGAGGCTAAAATTCGTCTGCTGGCGGTATTTACTGGCGGTATTTAGCATAGCAGTCTATGGAGTGTAAATTATTAACGCTTCTTTGTTAGAAATGCCGGAAAAAATTCTTTGTTGAAGCAGTATATACTTAATGTATTGTAATATAAATTCAAAATTGTTGATCTGCTTGCAAGAAAATTCTCTAAATTTGTAAATTTTCTGTTAAAATGTATCCAGAAAGGCTGAAATCGTCTGCTAGCGATGTTTGCGCCTGCGCATTCAGGCATTCTGGCGGTGCAGTGACTAGAATAACAGGTTAGCATACCGCCAGATCTGGCGTGTGACGTCAAGTGCATAAGGTCCATTATGCGTAGCAGATTGAATCTGCTGTGCTATTGTTCATGATGTGGCTGCACGACCCATCACTGCCATGCGCACAAACCGCCTGTCATCACAAGCAGTGGTGAAACGACGTGGGTGCGATCGGTCCTGTTGGTCCGTCACTCCCTCCTGCATCTAGCGATTACAGATCCGCATCACAGTTGCTTGATTTCGTCCAATACGTTGACCGGTTCCCCTAAAAGATAATCCGCAACCCCTATAGGCTACTATTCTACCTAGGTCGAATTCAGAAACTTAGTCAAAATACATTCGATGCCTTCCACGACGTATAGGTAAACAGCTTATGCAAAAAAATGCACAAAAAAACAATGGACCACTAGCATTTCTGACGTCATAGAACGTCACGATGGATTATAGCTAATCAGCTTCTCGATTTATCCCACAACCGTTCACCAAAAGCCAATCAAGTACCGCAATGCTTGTGGGAAACATTGCGAACTCCGCCCAATGCTAGTGGTCAATTGCCGTACTTCAAATCGCCAATCTGTTATCCCCTTATATAGCGCTTACGATGGCGCTACGATCGCCCGTGATGTGCGTTTGCGCTGCAATGCTAATGATTTGCATATTTCATCACCACAAACGTATGCTGTAAATTTCACATGATTTGCATGCTTCCTTCAGGGTGTTGCATTTTGTGTGGCCAGCAGTATATAATATATAGAATATTTATATGTAAATATAAATAAATCAAAAATATTGAAGGTAATACACATATATAAAATTACATACCTTTACATAATGTTCTTCTGCTTTATTTGATAGTAAAACTTTTATATTTTGACAGTACCTATATTCAGTACGAAAATACCGCCATCGTAAAATGTCCATTCTCCTTCTCTTTCGCTCTCTTCCTGCTTGTTTTTCGCTCGATTGCATGCTTGGTTGAGAAATCAAACCTCAACCTTGCTGGAGACCACGATTGGGTTACTTGACTCGGCTATGGATGTTCCTCTCGAACCGGTTCAGTGAGGCTGATGAAGAATACCGATTTTGCTTTGAACACGGGTTTCGCATGTAATTCGGGGTCCAAGTCGTTCGTGAATACGAACGTTAAAAGTATATGCCTTTTATACAAAAATTTTTGAACCAAGACAAATTTTATTGATTTACGAACAGATTTGGGCACGCCGAGAACAGGATTTTCATACGGGATGATTCAACAGAAAATGATAATTTTGGTCCATGAAGACTAGGAAGAATGAAATCAGTCTCGGCTTCGTATGGAAAAAATCCCTGTCGGCTTGGCCTATAGGCGGAGGTAGATTTCGAAGAGTGCTCATTTCAACAACAATAAATAAAATATGATTAGAGATAAATTCAGTTTAAGAATTTTATTTGGCCGCTTTTGAAAAAAAAATAATTTATTTTTATGCAAGAACTGGTTTTTATCAAAATCATCTTAAGCGAAATTTGGCTCAAATGCCCATTTCGACAACATATTTTGAAATATATTCTGACTTTATTATTAAAAAATCGACCAATACATATATATTATATAGTTCCTAAATAACAAAAAACTGTCAATTGAATGCTTTTGAGAGCAAAATCGAATTTGAAAAGGAGTTATAAAATAACCAATTTGTTATTTGGATACATCCTCAATTCTTAAATCATGATCGCTTTGGGAAATTTTGTGCGAAGCGCCCAATTTGACAGCTTTAAAATCATATATATTTAAGCTTTATCAAAAGACTGACCAATACGGCACATTACACAGTTCCTAAATAACAAATATCTGTCAACTGAATGCGTTTGGAAGCAAAATTGTATTTTAAAATCAATCATAAAATAACCAATTTGTTATTTGAATACATCCCCAATTCTTAAATCATGATCGCTTTGTGAAAGTTTGAGTGAAGTGCCTACTTTGACAGCTTTTTAAAAAAATATATTTAGCTTTTATAAAAAAAATCGACGAATCCGCACATTATATAGTTCCTAAATAAAAATACATACTGTCAATTGAATGCGTTTGAGAGCAAAATTGAATTTAAAAATAAGTCATAAAATAACCAATTTGTTATTTGAATACATCCACCATTCTTTCATCATGGACACTTAGGGATATTTTTTTGCGAAGTGCCCGCTTTGCCAACTTTAAAAAAAAATATATTTAGCCTTTATCAAAAAATTGATGAATACGCACATTATATAGTTTCTAAGTAACAAAAAACTGTCAAATGCGTTTGAGAGCAAAATTGGATTTAAAAAGGAGTCATAAAATAACCAATTTGTTATTTGAATACATCCTCAATTCTTAATCATAATCGCTTTGGAAAATTTTGTGCGAAGTGCGCATTTTGATAGCCTTTTTTGAAATATATTCTGCCTTTATCAAAAAAACTGGCCAAACCGTCCCACTATATAGTTCCTAAATAAGAGGACCTGTAAATTGGATGTGTTTGAGAACAAAAATAGATTTAAAAATGACTCTGAAAAAACGCAATTTGTTATACTTCCCCAATTTTTCTATCACTATTACTTCGGGAAATTCTGTTCAAAATACTGTTTTTGGCAGCCTTTTTGGAAATATATTCTGCCTTTATCAAAACACTGGCTTATACTTCACATTATATAATTCCTAAATAAGAGGATCAGCCATTTGGATGCGTTTAAAATCAAAAATGAATTTAAAAATGAGTCAGAATATAAGCAGTTTGGATTTGAGGTTTTTTTTCTCTAACTTCTATTTTTGTTTAATTTATTTTTGCTAGAAGAATTGGTCCTACGAAAAACTTGTTGCTATAAAAGTTGTAGATATTATTGAGAAGATGTAACATAAATTTAATTATATTTGATTGCTTAAGAATTGAGTAAGTTATGGATTTTTTTCTTTCCCCCCCCCTTTTCTTTTCGTTTTTAATTTTTTTCATCGGTAAAAGTTGATCCTATCAAAAACTTGTAAATACAAAAGTTTTAGATAATGTTGAGTACATTTATAAAAAATTTAGTTGGATTTGATATCTTGAGAATTGACGAAGTTATGATTTTTTTTTCTTCCAAAAACCCAGTTTTTTTCGCTCCTTGAGCCCATTTTTAACTTTACCAAAACTCTGTCATGCATAAACTTTTAGCCCATTTTTAAGAAGTAATATAAACTTTAAACTGATTCGATATCTATTTTATTTAAGAAATTATCGCGTTTTTTTGGTTTTCACAAAACCCCTCCTAATTTCCATCCCCTTGGTCCGATTTTGCCCATTAACGAACTCAAGCGAGATTTTATGCATCTTGATTTTATGTAAAAGTTTGAAAAAAATCTGAGTATAATTATAGAAGTTATCGTGTCTAGAAGAAAGTGATATACACCGATAGATAGATAGATAAACTTTTTTACTGATGGTAGTTTTGGGGTCTAGGATTCATGATCGGTGTAGATCTGCAAAAATTTCAGAAATTCCAACATGGGAGAGAATGCAATAGGTAGAATTTCATACGAAATCTACCTAAAAACAAGTTAGACCCGGCCCGATACTCCAAGGAAAAAATTAATGCCCGGCCCGAGTTTTCAGAAGTAAGGCCCGAGCCCGGCCCGGCCTGAATGCCGTTAATGAAAACCGCGGGACGAGGCACGGTCCGTGCTGATCTTAAGGTTCAAATTTAACTCCTGAACATAGCTCAGTTTGCGCTACTTAACCACTCCCAACAATTCAGATTTTGTGCTCAAAATTTAAGCCTAAACTTTTGGTAGCATTTTATGATATACAAAAAATAACGGTAAAAAATAGTTGTTCGTTACTCATAAGTCTAAAGTGCCCTCTATCAGAATTTTTTTAACTTTAAATTTCTTTTTCAAGAAAATATTCATATAAAGAATATTTTTAGTTAAAACCGCAAACGAATCAACCAATTTTTCCGTTTTTTATAATCATTTGAAATTTTGAAGCCTAAACTTTAATGGCGCCTATCTCCTTCGGAAGAAGTTTGGCACCCATAGTTTCCTACTTAATATTGTTTGTCTTGATGTGTAATATCATCCCTTAAAATTTTGCTCAAAAGTTTAGATACACCCTGTATATTTTTAATTTCAAATGATTCGGTGGGTAGTTTTTGTTCTTTATATGCGGACGGTCGGACTGAACGACGACTATAGGTGCGACATATTTACAGAATTGCGAACGCACCTGAAAAAACCGATACTAGGCTGATTTGTTTTTACATTTGCTAATACAGAAACTCTTTGAGTTACGTCCTTACTAAAAGCTTGTTTGTGCAAAACAACGAATAAACAAAAGAAAGGTGCATCAAAAATTCCGCCTGAAAACACCATCGAAAAAGTTTATTGATGAAGCAAAGAAGAAAGATGATAAAAAGTTGAAGAAATAAATGTCGTTAAAGAATTTAAAAAAAATTTTGGCTTCTGCTACAGAGAACTATAACATTGAATACCCACAATACATTTCAAAGGAAAAAAGTATCAAAAAGTTTACGCGATTTTGAGAATATCTCTATTTAATAGTGATGATAAAATTTCACAGAATGATGTTAATTTTAGTAGTGAAATGAAAGTTATTAATTACATTTTGGTTAATTTTTTGACAAAAAAAAAAAAATAATTCAGCTGATTTAGTTATAGAAAAAAAATGATTCTGTTTTTGTGTTATTCATGAGCTGAAAATCAAACCAAAATGTATTACTTTTTTCCAATATTGTTTATGAATCTCTTGTAAATGTTTAAGACATTGTAATGATTCTTCCAGATTCTAATGTTTCACAAGAAAACAGAAGACTTTTACTGACACAAATATCTTTTGATATATCAATTGCTAACTTTAATAATCATTAATTTTACATTATATCTATGAAGTTAAGACATGAAACACATGATATGTTTATGTTTTTTATTATTAAAAAATGAACTATACTTATATATTTTCTTAGAATTACATGTGGTTCACAGAGCCCCATGCTGTGGACCATTGTACCCCGGCCTTGGGGTACAAAGGTCCATTTTGTCACTTGCTATTTAAATATGGGTCATTTCCTCTAAAGAGCAATATTTTTGTCCCTGCTTCAAAAATAATGAATAAACTTGTATGAAAATTAAATAAATGCTAGAATACTTTAATTACATGTTTTTATGTATGTTTAACAGGATAAAACATACTATTAATAAATAAAAGCCAGTTAAATAATTTCATGTTGTAAAAATGTCATTCCCTTGTGTGTCCCTGTCACTGCCTTAACACAAAAGTAGTTCCCAAAACTGACTATCCGAATATATTTGTAATTTTTTTGTTGGTCAAATTATTAAACAATATCAGAGAATACTAAAATTTGAAAAAATAAAAACTTTTCATTTTTTGTATTTTTTAAAGAAAATAATAAAAAATGTCCCTTGGTTTTGTTGTCATTCCCCTGTCATAAAATGAAAGTAATGATTCTGAGTTGTGGCAACACTTATATTAATCCAGAATTTAATCTGTGAACAATGACATCATCAGAGAAGATATCATAAATTGTTCTTTTATGCAGCATTAATTTTTACAAGTGAAGCTTGGTGATTTCTAGTTACACATTAGTAAGTATTTTTATTGACTGTCATTACCCTGTCTCTTATTTACCTAAATTTTGTAAAGAATGCTGAATCAACGATTTAGCCTTATTTGTATTAAGTTTTTAAAGTTTACTTTAAGTGCAGTTTAATTTTGTGTATATAGTTAAGATAATATACAAGTTAATCTTAATTTTTGTCATTCCCTTCTCATATGTAAGGTAGGGGAGTGACTACAGTCTCTAATTTTCCCAAATTATGAATATTAGAAAATTAAATATTTTATGTAATTGTCACACACTATTTGCTGTTTTAAAAGTAAAAAATGCATGTTTTTGTTAGTTCTATTCATCAAAAGATGAAAAATTACTATTTAAAAAGTTGGAGTTTATTATTTTTTATAAGTACATAATTTGAGTAA
Source organism: Maratus speculifer (assembly GCA_964019185.1). NCBI lineage: Eukaryota > Metazoa > Arthropoda > Arachnida > Araneae > Salticidae > Maratus > Maratus speculifer. Next base: position 99,252,718 of record OZ025293.1, read on the forward strand.
AATTAAACACACACTGCTCTAAAAAAGCAAATGAATCGGACAAAGCAGGATGATTACATAGTTGTCAAGCATAAACTCAATAAGATGGTTTGTGCTTATTATAATTTATCAGTTTTAAAAAGGTATTCGCCGGCTTAGTTGAAAACATTGTAAGCTCAATAAAATATAAAATTTTTATGGTTTTATGAGTGTTCTTAATAAAAATAACTGTTAGATTTATAATAGCCTCTAAAAAAGGAACAAATGACCAGAAAATATTGTATGAGAAAGCAGCTGGAAACATTAAATCAGCATTCAAATTATTATCTAGAGGGGAGAGCATTCAAAGGAAACGATGGAAGATATATCACAGAAATAATTGTGCAAAAAAGAAAAATAACACTGAACATTAAGATTTCTACCTTACTGAAGATATTGTCTCAGTTGAACATGATGAAATCCAGTAGTTATAGCCATCAAAAAGCAAAGACAGCTTTAGCCAAATAAGCCAAATAAGCCAAAACAACAGTCTTACTACCAGGCAAAACTCGGAAAAAGGTAATAAGGTTATTAAAACTACTTTAGTTGAATCTAAATTATTTCAAGAGACAGAAAAAAAATTCCAAAACATAGTCAGATGGAAGAAAAAAAGTTGGTCATAGTTGGCCAGTAAGAAGGGATCGAGCAAAATTAGCTAAACAAATTGGAAAAGTTGAGAAAGAAACTATTAGACTCGTCAAACTTCTGAAACGTACAAGAAGTTTTATAGCAGTGGCAGATCCAAGGGAGGGGGTCATGACCCCCCCTGGAGCTCTTCAAAGAGGAATGTACAGTGTAAGTAAAAAGTGCTAAAACAGGAACGCAAAATTTTTTGGGTGTGATCGACGAAATTTGAAAATTTTCCATGAATGGTCTGCGAAATTTGCGATTTTTCTTCACTTGATTAGCAAAATTCACGATTTTTTCGCACTTGATCGGTGAAATTCGCGATTTTTGCGAAGCCGATCCATGAAATTCACAATTTTTCCATGCCTAATCGACGAAATTCACGATTTTTTGGGTGTGATCGACGAAATTTGAAATTTTTCCACGAATGGTCTGCGAAATTTGAGATTTTTCTTCACTTGATTGACAAAATTCACGATTTTTCCGTGCCCAATCCACGAAACTAGCACATTTTTCCGTTCTTGTTCGATGAAATTTCTTCAACCGCTCAAAGATTTTTTTAATTTTTCCACGTATCATCGACAAAATTAGCGATTTTTTCGTCCCGAATCGACAAAGTTCGCGAGTTTTTTTGTACTCGATCGCCCGAATCCGTGCTTTTTACGAAGCCGATCGACCATATTCGCGATAATTTCTTTCCCGATCGAGTTCTCAATTTTGTTCGCCATATCAATGTAATTCTCGATTTTTTTCATTCCCGATCGACTGTATTTGCGCTTTTTACGAAATTGATCGACCATATTTGCGACTTTTTCGTTCCCGATCGACAAAATTCGCAATTTTTCCGTGCCCTACCAAAAGCGATTTTGTTGTTCCTGATCGAATAAATTCGGGGTTCTTACGAAAGCCATCGACCATATTCGGGATTTTTCCGTGCCGCACGGAAAAATCCCGAATATGGTCGATGGCGTGCCCAATCGACGAGATTCGCGCCTTTATCCGTTCTTGGTCCCTGAAATACCGCACCGAACAATAAAATTCGCGATTCTTAACTGACTGATGAAATCTGCATTTTTTCCCCGCCGTAAGTTGATGAAATCTGTAATTTTTTTCTCGCGATAAACTGATAAAACTCACTATTTTTCTGAAGCCGCTCAAAAGTTTTTTCGATTTTTCCGCGCATCATCGACAAAATCTTCGATTTTTTCTTGCCCTATCAACGAAATTAGCGATTTTTTTGTACCGATTCGACAAAATTCGCGATTTTTTCGTACCCAATCGCCCGTATCGCTCTTTTTACGAAAACAATCGACTACATTCGCGATGATTTCTTTCCCGATTCACGAAATCGGCAACTTTTGCGTTCGATATCAACTTGAAATTCGCAATTTTTCATTCCCAATCAACAAAATTTGCGATTTTTCCGTTCCCGATCGAATAAATTCGCGCTTTTTACGAAGCCGATCGACAAAATCGGGGTTTTTATCGTGCCTTATTAAAGAAATTTGCGATTTTTTCGTTCCAGATCGACAAAATTCGCGATTTTTCTGAGACATACAGACAAAATTCGAGATTTTTCGAAGGCCGATAGACAAAACTCGCGATTTTCCAATGTACAGTTGACGATATTCGATTTTTTCGCGCTCGGTCAACGAAATTCGCGTTCTTTTCGCGCGGTAAACAGACAAAACAGGCGACTTTTCTGCAACCTATGAACAAAATTTGCAATTTTTTCAATTATTATAAAAAAATGTAGACTTTTTTCCTTGCCCAATAAACGAAATCTGAGATTTTTCGCGTCCGATCGACAAAATTCGTGATTTTTCCGTGCATAATCGAAAAAATTCGCAATTTTTTCATGCCCGATAGGCGAAATTTACTATTTTTTATCGCAATTCCGTTTTCACAAGATTTACTGTATTTTAAAATTGCTTCATTAAATCATCTGTCAAAAGCTGTGACCCCCCCTGGAGGTTGGGCTGGATCCGCCCTTGTTTTATAGACTTAGAGACAAATATTCCAATCAAGAATCAATTGGAAAATACATTAGAAATATCTCAAAATTGATTATTGCAGCACCTGAATTTAAAAAAAAATGATGTTTGAAGAAATATTGACAAAGTATTTGGCAAATGGAAACAGCAAAACAATTTTTTAAAGGAATAATGCAAGCAGACCTTTTTAAAAAATACAAGGTAGTTAAGTAAAACAAAGTTCTTACCTTACAAAATACACAACGCACAAGATAAGAGTTTTATAATTGAAATATTTGCGGAAACAGCGAATTGGATTTTTTGTTACAATTCTACAGGTACGTTTGAAGATATAAGAGCCAAAATCTCTGAACCCAAACCATATAGATCTCAGAAAAATACATTTTATTTTACTGACTTTCTCCATAAAAAATTTTCAGAATAAAATTGGTTTTGATCTTTTGTTTATAATAATGTTTTCTTATTTACTATAAAATTTTGTGAAAAAAAAATAATAATTTGTAGTTATACCAGTTTGTCATTTCCCTGTGCCTGTTTGTCATTCCCCTGTCTAGTTGAAATTTGAAAATTTATTTTTGTGTATTTAACGTAGTAGAAGATTATTGCTGACTCTATTTTATTAGTTAGAGATATTGTCTAAACACAATGGAAACCAATTTTAAAGAAAAAATTAACATTATTTTTTTTTTAATTTATGATGTACAAATTGACCAGTTTTTGAGTAAATGTAATTTAAACTTTAATGTATAGACAACATGCATCATGCATTCATTTGATATTTTTTTTAAGTGAATATTTTGAGAGTAAACAGTCAAAATTAACAAAAGTGGTCCATTGTGCCCTGGTCTCTCTAAATATATACTACATTGAGTACAAATAATCCAGAGAGAAAAAGATAAAAAAAAAAGGGCACCTTACCATTTCAGTGAAGAGAAGGTGAGCTTTTATACAATAGAAAGTTCACGTCTCTCAAATCTACTTGCCCTGTTTAAAAAAAGCTGTGAATGCCAGAAAAATATACTTTCCTGACAGCTCAAACTTTGCCATTTAATGCCTTTATTTTTATTTATCATTTTTTCTCTGAACTGCTATCTTTTTAATAGCTATCAATTTTACTCTCTTTAAATGATTCCAGTGAGGTTATCAATCTGCATACATAAAAAAAAATCCTTTATTTTAAGAAGCCCAGCATGGATAAATAAGTATAATATCTTCAGATTTATATAACAGAAAATATATTTCAGTTTTCTCTCCCCCACCCTACCAACATCCTACAATACTATAAACATTAATATAGCCTGCCAACATTTAAAAGTGTCAAGAATAATTCCAATAGATTTTCCAACTGATTTTATATTATTATGCTTTATGCAGAGTAAAATCTATTGTAAAGAGATGTGGTCGGTGAACGAAAATAGTCTGTTATATAAGAAATATATGTATATTGTGCGAGAATTCTTTAGTGTACAAAGAGACAATAAACACACATACAGAAATTTGTATTATTATTATTAAACAAATTCAAAAATTTTTGATCTCAATTAAGTAAAAAAGATATCTACAGCAGTAATTATTTACTTCCCTTAACCAATGGAAGAACATGGATATCTTAAAACAGTTCAAAAGAAGATATATGAGTGCAATCATACATGATAAAAATGCATTATTAACAAAACAATTATTAAAAATGCGTAATCCTAAAAGACTAGAAAAAATTAATGCGAAAAACTAGCATATTAATAAACATAAATATATAAAAAGGAACAAAATTTGCATAACATAACAATCTGATTGGCAAGAAATATAACAAACATAGATATTTTTACAATTTACTATACCAGCATTTATAATAGAAATCTCCTACAAACACAACTGCAATACTTTAAAAACTGATTTTTTCTTCTTTTTTTAATTAAACATATAAAAAGAAATGATTCAAATAAATCACACTATTTTACTGTTTAACATATCCATTATAACATTATAATAGGGCTGTTCAACCATTTGCCTAGAGATCATTGAGCTTGATTACTGTTGAAAGCCTCTGAAAGCCATCACAATTTTCAAAAGATAATCTTTGCATTATTTAATCACAAAATTGTCATTAAAAAAGGCAAGTTTTTCATTTCTAAAATAATTGTAGCTCCATGGCTTGTGGATCCCTATATTACAACCAGTACAAATTAACAGTTTTATCCCATTTACAATTTATCCATGCAAAAACAACTTATTTAAAAATTTCTTTGAATTATTGTAAATAAAACCAATCTGAAATAGATGCTTATTCATACACATCATACATTTTTACCCTAAAAGATTTGTTAGTAACTGCATTTATGTGTTTTATATAGTCATGCTAATTAGAATATATTTTTTTAAATCACCAAAAATTATTATACTGTTGAATGGTTTATTATATATCCAGGGGTCGCAGCGTCCCTAAAATTTTCACACTTTGATACCACAATTTTTAAATGATAATATCTATTGTAGAATTTCATTGAATATGTTAAATGAATATGACACGAAGCTTTTTTATTTAAAATACTGGTAGAAAATTGCGAAAATTTTCAGGACACTGTGACTTCTGAATATCTCGCCTATAAAAATAAATAAAAGTAAGATTAATTTAAATGGAAAGGAATTTCAAAGACAGTGGTCATTTTTACTTATACAACAATAAGCAGTTGTTCTATAAATCACTTCAAAATAAACAGAAAATTAAATCCCTGTAAAATTAAAATATTAAACAGTTTCATATACAGTGAAAAATACCGAAATCACTGGCGATAAATTGATAAATAAACTAAAACACTTTGTAAAATCACCATAAAATGAAAAATTAAGCAGGACGCGTGTTGAGCCACAACAATAACAGCTTGTCATCAGCTAAACCAACACATGTCCATAAGGGGACAGAGTGGAGATGCGTCCTGCTTAATGTTTTCATTTTACGGTGATTTTACGAAGTGTTTTAGTTTATTTAGTTTCATATACTTTAGAAATAACTGAGAATATAAAAGCCATTATTTACACATCATAATATGATAATATATCATGCCAGGAAAAATTAAAGCTATCATTGATATAGACAGTTGAGAAAGAGGGTGGGGATCATATTTTTGAAAAAAAAAAAATCATGTGTTGCTTGAACATAAACATATAAACTTGCAAAAGTTACATGGCTCACACAATTATAATGATGTTAACTTACATTTAAAAATATAGGAGTATGATATAAAATTTACTTCAAAAATATTAAGAATACAGTTTTACGAACATTCAAAATAGGTAATATTCTGCAGGAAATTCACTACAAAATACAACAATCAGCACTCCACTCTTGAAATCTTACATTATTAGCTAAATTTGGTAAATATTAGTGAAAATTACCTTTACTGAATGACAGACACTTTAACTTTTACACAATTTTATGTATGTCATACTATAAATAAAATTAGACCATATTTTAATTTAAAAAAGAAAAAGAAAATCAAATATTATTTTACTTTAATCAGACCATTCATCAATACAGTCAAAGTTAGGCCATAATACATTTTAATACTAATCAAGGAACAAAGAAAATATAATTAATTTTATCAGGCCATTTTCTGATATGGAAATCTAAAAATAACTTTGCATGGAAAATTTCTCATCAGTAAAAGGATGATTTGTCAAAATATTTTTTTTTTTTTTTTAATTTTATAATTCAGACACATTTGGCACACGGGCAAGCAGTCAATAAATCATCTTTGAATAATGTATCTTTAAATGCATAGTATCTTTTAAGAAATGAGATTTAATTTTTTAATTTTCAATAAAATAGTTTTTAAGAAAAAAAAAAAAAAAGACCCAATTCATTTCTGCATAAAGTATATTACTGGTGTCATTTTCACAGAGTTTTGGTTCAGAATAATAAGGAATGAGCAATTAAATTATGAATGCAAATATTCAAAAACTTATAGAATACTTACTAAAGTCTGCCAACAATGAATAAAATTCTTAATGTTACATTTGATCTAATATAAGAATCCAATGAAAAATGCAAAAAGTATTAATGTACATGCAAAACAATATGAAAAGTTGGATAAACTACAATTTATTAGTTTATAATAAATATTTATATTTTATATCAGTAAGTAAACAGTGATTTAAAAAGTTCAATAGATGCAAATTCCATTTTCCTAGACAAAATGGAAACAGTATAAAAACTACTTATAAAAAAGTTTTCCTATCATACATTTTATTTAATCTAATACTAATAAAAATTTGATTCAAAGCAAGGGCACTTTATTTATTTTGATTTTTCTTTCTTTTCAGTTCCAGCAGAATTATTTAAAAATGACTTTCAAATGATGAACAGTAAGGGCCTGATTTTTGATAACTATAGCAAGAATTTATATTTTTCAAACAAAGCATTACTTGAAGCAATGATTAATATTAAACTGTCTTATTGAAAGGAAATACACACTTCTGCACACTCATGGAAAGTAAGAAATAAAAGGTAGGCATCAAATTATGCTTACTGTAAAATGTCTTAGGCATCAAAATTTTTACTTGCAAATTCAAAATTTTCATTTTTAACATTACTGTAATATTGTATTCTATATTTTAGAAAAGCACAAATATATATTTGTTTTAAACATGTAGACTATTGCAAATGTAAGCGCTAAAGCAGCTCTTAAAAATTGCAACATATAAATAATCTAAATTTGCATGAAAATATTTCTTGAACAGCAGGTGCATAATTTTGATTTTACAAATGAATATGAGAAAGTTTATCCGGATTGTTTAAATTTGAATAGGGCAAGCAGTGATGATTATAATGTTGATTTTTTGGATATTTCTTTTAATATTTTGGAAAATGAATTTAGATTTATAAGATTAAAGAAATAGTTTAAATTTTTTTACCAGAAGTATGCCACATTGGTATTCTAATTTGCCCAAAAAAAATTACATAAATATTATTATTAATCAATTAATTCGTTTTTATAAAACTTGTAGTAATGAAAGATATTTTTATAAGCAAGTTTATAAATTTATAGCCAATCTCTTTTACAATAATAATTATCATATTTTTTTAAAATACTATTTAAAAACAGTTTTTAAAAAATAATTGGTAATGTTGTGGTTTTTCTGTGTAACTTATATAATGATCACATACTTCCTGAATATTCTATATGATAGCTATTTTCTAAAGTCTATTATAGAACGATTATAGTTGGATGTTTTGAATTTGAAGAAAGCATGCAGATTTGGATTGGATATGATATGCAAATGGACACAGAAGCGAGCATTTTTGTTATTTTGGAGTTTTACAGGCAAAGGATTTTTTTAACAATAATTACTGTTCTTAAATCTTTTTTTTTTTTTTTTTTGCAGGTAAGGGGGGACACCTGTCAGATGCTGCATTAATTTTACTTGATAATTTTTATATTATAAAGGATATTTTATATTTTATGTTGATTTTTTTGTTTTTGAAGAGTTTAAATATATTTTTAAATTTATTATTTTGTGTTGATTAATTTAATTGAATTTGGCATTTTTGTTCTTAAAATATTATTTTTGAAAGCAGGTTTGGCAGGTGTTCTGAAACCTGCAACAATTTAAATTATTTTAAAAACAGGGGTGGGGTGGGGTTAGACTTGTCTGTCCTCGCTCTGATGAGAAAAGACTGACTTTTCTTGCCTGTATCTTGTTTTTGTTTATTAAATTGTTTATTGAATATTTCATGGTTAATTGTTTAACATATAGATAAGCACTCTATTCCTTGAATTTCTATACTTGCATTTTTTATATATGAAATAATCCCATTATATTTATTCTAGATTTGTTTTTTCTTCAGCACATATACTTGATGTATGATGCTTCTTTTTTTAGAAACTTTATCAAATGCTTCTGAAGAATTGATACTATATGCTTGAGCTGCATGGTAAACCAAGCATTTTTCTTCATTACTATCCCAGTCAATGGCCCCCTTTCCACAAGGAATTGAAAATAATAAAATACAATTAGGATCAATATTAAGTTCGTTAAACAAATATCAAATTCTACATACTATGACTGCTCTTAAATCGTGCATTACAACAAAAAACATATCAATTATTTTTTTTTACACCTTGGGGTATTGAAATATAAATACCTTTACTGTTTTTATCAAAGACAATAACATGATTTAGATGAATAAATAAAGAAACATAGTTAAAAAGCACAAATTAAAAATAATAGATGCTAAAAAGCATACAGCTGTTTCGGGACTTCTAAAGTCCCATCATCAGTGCTAAAATATGTGTAAAATGTAAAAGACAAGTCACATTATTAAATAAAAATAAAGACGTGCATCGCAGCTTGCTGCTATGCTAAGGTGATGCTAAGGTGAACCCTTAGCAGCAAGCTGCGATGCACGTTTTTATTTTTATTTAATAATGTGACTTGTCTTTTACATTTTACGCGTATTTTAGCACTCATGATGGGACGTTAGAAGTCCCAAAACAGCTGTATGCTTTTTAACATCTATTATTAATTTGTGATTTTTAACGTTGTTTCTTTATTTATTCATTTATAAGCACAAAATACAATCCTCCCCCCCTTTCTTATGATTTAGATGTTTTAATTCTAAAATCTTATATTTATAAATGCATAATGCATGAAAATAGTGACATGTAGAGCTCTATTGTACAGTTACTTCTCCTTAGTACATATGCAAATAGTTTTTAGTACATTCTTATGAAATTTAAAAGTCAGCAACCTGTAAAAGTTTTTTTAAATATTTGTTTTCTGTGTATTTATGCATAGTACATATAACCATAACTTAAAAAAAAACTTTAAAATAAAGTTTTAAACTAAAAAGAAAATTTTAGTTCAGTACATAACAGAATTCTCCTATACATAACACATTTGTTTAATCAAATTAGTCATAAATTAAAAAATAATAAAAATAATATTAGATGTTTCAATATTCTTGTATTATACACAAACAGAAAATAAAATTTACAGCTGCAATCAATATAAAAATTAAAGAGTAAATTGTTACGTACAAGACAAGAAAATAAAAATTTAAGAGTATATATATATATATATATATATATATATATATATTTTTTTTTTTTTTTTTTTTTTTTTTTTTTGTATGATATAATTGGAGGAAATTATAATGCTCTGAATAATATTCAATTATATAAAATATTTTTCAAGACATTGTCAAAGACAAAATGTTCCATATGTAAGTCCCCCCCCCCCCCCCCATGGTGTAGCAAATAAAATACTTTAAAATTTTGTTTATTTAGGACAGAATTTTATTAATAAATTCTGGTAAAACTTTCTAGCTTTAAATTGATGTATAGAACTTGATTATTGTTAAGAAATATTTTTTCATAAACTGTGAAAGCAAACACTATGGAATCATTCATTTTTTTAAAATCAAGAGAACCATAAAGAACGTAAGGCAGATATGACTAAAATTGGGAACTTATCAAAATTTACACATTTGGCATGTTTTTTCATTACATTTCACAAGTGAAAAATGTTCAAAAAATTCTTGGTAAAACCTCTTAAAATATTCAGAGAAAGGAGGATTTCATAAAAATAATAAGAGAGAAAAACACATATCTACAGAAGGGTTATCTTTATACATAGTTTGAGAATACAAATGTGTCACTAGAGCTGCCACATAAGATGCATGTAAAAGCAGAATGGGAAAATGAAATAAGTGGGAAAGGGAGTTCTAAATTGGAGACAAAAGAATACAATAAACCTTGCAAAAACAAACACGTCTTCATGTAAAAATTTCACTATTCCAACGATAGGATTACCATATAGCTACAGCTGTTAAGAAGGCTGGTCACTCAGCTTCAGAATTCCCCTCCTTAATGTTAAGTCTATGGATGTTTGATGCATTCTTATATTCAAAATATCTCCCCAGATATTATAAACAAGCATTCAGATAAGATAAACTTTTATATCAAATATTCAACTTACCCTTTCTGTCTAATAAATTGCTACTTGTTTTCTTGTTCGATCTGCCAACACACATTCTACTAAATCATTTACTCAATGATAAGTAATGATGTTACTCATTAATCTTGATAACTATACAATTTACATATATACAACTTATTCATATTGTTTAAAATTTAAAATTTTAACTTTCATCATTTTGGATATACAAAATCAAAATATATATATATGGATTGTTGGATACATATTTCTTCTATACACAAAAAAAAGTAAATATTTTAAAGTTTATTAATTCAGTTCAGTTTTAAAAAAAGGTTTTTAAAGTCAAGTCTCAATTTAATTAATGAGTCATTAAAAGATGAAATAGAAGGAGCTGTCAGTGACATACTCTCCCCATTGAATTTTACCATGTTAATACTCAACCACAAGTCGAGTACAAGTTCAGAAGGTCTAAACCTTTGGGGGTTCGAATAATTCATTCGTGTCTGGACACTCTGCGATAATATTTTTTAACTTCAACAAATTTAGGAGAATCTTCTACCACTTCTACAGAACCAAGAGAATCTTTGAGTTTCATTAGGATAAGCACATTCGGTGGTTTTCTGAGTAAAGTCATTTGACTTGAAATTTGCTGCTTCCAATGGATATAATCTTTGTCCAGGATGAAGAATCTCACCAAAATTAGTATGTAATTTTGCTAAGTGTACTATACCATCTTTTCCTGGAAACAACTGGCTAACTTTTCATAGAGACCAATTTATTCTCTTTTCTTTGGTGCTAATTATAACAATATACCTAACTGAGATTTCAGGATATATGTTTGACTTTTTATGATAATTTTTCAGCTGTCCCTAATATTCTAGCCTGAAACATTTCCTCACGTCTTCTCAAATTTTCATCCGATATTCATATCTTCTTTCAAGATCAGGACGACCACTTTCTTTAATTTCGCAAAGAAATATGGCAAGAGTTTAAGATTCTAATTCAAGATCTTCACTTATGCAGATCTGCAGTCTGGAATTTAAAATATTTTCACAATCACAACGAATAATAATAATTTCTTCATATTTCAATGATGCATTTCCTAGCACCTTTCTAAGAATATTCTTTATCAATCCAATCATATGCTCCCAGAATCTTCCCCACCAAGGAGATGCAGGAGGAATAAATTTCCAAGTAATTCGATCTACTGTAAATTTTTTAATCACTTTTTCCTAAACTATTTTCTTCAATAAAAAAATTGTTCCAATAAAATTAGAACCATTGTCTGCATAGACAAGCTGAGGTCTTCCACGTCATGATATAAATGTTGAAATGCAAACAAGAAATTGTCAGTAGATAATGAAGTGGCAAGTTTGAGGTGAATAGCTCGATATACAGCACAGGTGAATAAGGCAATCCGAGATTTTGACTCGTTCTTCAAAAATAAAGGTCCAGCATCAATACCTATGACTTGGAATACAGAACAATCTTTAATCCTATCTTCCGGCAATGGTGGTATTTCAACATTATGGGGTTTTGCATCAAACTCTTTAGATCTTACGCAATTCTTCAGAACTTTCTGGATCTTCAGGACTTTTTACGTCTTTTTAAGATGCAATATTTTTTTCATAATATTGCCATTAATGTTTAAATTCCACAATGTAGTGATTGGTTATGCTTCTCAATTATTAATTTCATAACAACTGAGTGGTCAGATGACAAAATTATTGGCAGTCTGAAATCTTCTGAATCTTCTCTCATAAATATCCTGCATTTAAGTCTTATAAGTCCATATGGATCAACGAAAGGTTTTAAATGACGTTAGCGTTCATCTTTCGCTGATTTGAAGCAACCTCTTGGCACAATTTTCCCATACCATGACTTCAGCTCTTTTAATTTTTTCATTTTTTATTCCCAAATTCTCATTCTTTTCTGATAATTTCACAGTTTTCAATGAATCTCTTCACTCAAGCAGTGTTTCTAATAATCTTCTTGAACTGTAAAACTAGAGAAAAATATGGAAATTCTTCATCTAAGGAAATCAAAAAAGATACAACTGTTTTCTTCTTTTCTCCATTGACTTCATCCTTTTTCGGAGTTATATTGAAGGCTGGTCAAAAGTCTGACTCAAGTTTAAGCAACGTTGGACCTTCATGCCATTTCTTATTTTTTAGTACTTCTACGGAATATCCTCTTGACAGGATATCAGCAGGAATGATATCCTCAGGGACAAACTTCCAGTTTTGCAGATTACTATGTGCCCTAATTTCTTGTACTCTATCATGAATACACCCTTATGTGTATTCATGATTCTTACATTTATGTATCTTTCTGTATTCTTAATCTAGTACAGTATGTTCATTGAATCTGTCCAGTAAAATACAGGAATGTTTTCAAATTTTAAATCTTGTTTAAAAGTTTTCATTAGTCTAATACTAATACTACAAGCTAATACAGTAGACTCCCTCTAAAATCTGCACATATTTTACAGATGTAAACAATGAAACATTCAATCCAGATGTAGGTGCAAAAATTGATTTTTTCAGTTTTAAATCGATTCCATACATTTTTTAATTTATAATTAAGGTTATTGAATTCGTGTTTTTTCCTGAAGAAAGAATAATTTATTTCTGAAAAAAATAAAGATATTGCTAATATCATTGGTAATCACAATCTACCAAATATATTTATGTATTAATCAAACTATTTTGGTTATTAAGTCTGGCTAAACAGGAAATAGTTTCATTATTTTATGATCCTGATGTGAATTAGATATGTACTTTTATGAGGCAAGTTTCATTGAATAATTTAGGAAAAACACATTTCCTCTTTTATAATGAATATTTAATTGTACATTATTGATTATTAACTTGATCTTTACTTTTAGTATTTTAACCATTTTTAAAAATACCTAAATTTTTATTATTTTAGTTTATCACTTATTTTAATATTTTAGTATATTGTATGCATTCATTATACTTTTGATTTCATTATTAATTACATTCAAATTATTTTTTAAAAAATGTAAACAAAGCAATGACCAGAAATCCACAAAATTCTAAAATCTGCAAAACCTCTGGTCCCAAGCTGTGCGGATTTAAGGGAGTCTACTGTAATTCAGGTCTACAAATTATTGTAGGTTTCAGGACTTGAACAAGTTGATACAATACTTCTGTTTCCTTTTTACATCTTAAATAAATGCATGTGGCATGTGCTTTTTGGGAGGCATTACAGAATACAAAAGACAAATCTGTATTCGAATTAGGATTGGGCAATTCCATGGTGTCAGACGTAAAAATCAGACACAAATTTATCACAACAATTTGGTTTTTGGTACATAGATTTCAACTAAATAATCAGATTTCTATACAAGATACTTACCACAAGGGGTACACATAAAGGGTGACCTTTATCAAAAAGCATACAAACAAACATTTCTGAATATTTCAAATTCTGGGAAAAATATTTAAATAACCAGTGTTGGATGTAAATCACACAAACTGGAAAACTGACATGTCAAATCAATTCTCAAAATTCTGTGAATTGGCTGATTTTATAATTTTTAAATCAATTATAATCAAAAATACATATATGAAAGTTATATGTTTGACCTTTTTCAATTTATTTAGTTTAATATTAAAGTATGTTTTTAATTTTTTTTATTGTGGTGTCGGATGTAAATAAGTTTATCTTAAAAATGATAAAAGTATAAGGTAATTTTATTATGAAAAATTGTGTTTGTACAAAAATTACCGAATCTTAATACATTCTCAGATCCAAAATTGTCCTCAGTTCCCTGGAAGAATTAGAGATTGGATTTTTTTCACTACATTGGCTACATCATAGTAAATTTTGTCCTTGTGATCAAGGCATATAAAATTGGATTCAATTGAAGATTGGTGCATCCCACCAACATGTATTTCATTATTATTTACTTCACTTATATTATATATCAAGGGAAGTATTTGACATCATTATTTAACAACCCAGTTATTAACATTTAAAGTTGTTGAAATACTTTTTATGTTGAACTATTTTCCTCAGAGATATCATCATAACTTTTTTTATAGGTACAAAATAAGCGGCAATTTTCTTACAAGCTGTTTCATTTGATATGTTGACAATTAGTACATAGTTACTTCCTAAGGATTTAACACAATGCATACATGTTAAGAATTGGCAGGACTATGCAAGTACTCTTCCCAGTGACTAAGTAAAATTTCTAAATTTTCCGCAATATCATCTGAAAATATGTAATGTACATGCACCTTAAGGTTCAAGGATGCAGCAATTATGGCAAACTGGTGTATTGTGGAAACAAACTCCTTCCCTATTTTGCCACGACACCGAACTGTTCTTTTCACCGTGCCATTCCATTATTTTAAACTATGCCTAGTGAAATGTCTTTATTAATCCATGCATACGGTAGACAGTTGCCAGGGAATGAGTCCAATGAGCAGACAGGATTTTATCTTGGTGAAACATAGTAGCATTTTCAGAAAAATATAACTGAGTAACTGTTTTTTTCTCATCCACATTTGATTTTATACTTTTAAACATCTTTGATCACTCTTTACAAATGTATGTACCAGAAAGTACTTTAATTGTTTCACTAATTCTTCAAGTGCTTATTTTCCACCTTATCTAACTTTTCTTTTTCCTGCCAATTTATATATCTAATAGGATCGTTCTCAATGTTAGCATTATGTTTAAACATAAATATCTTATTTCTATTTCAATCACATTGCTGTGACATACAAATATTTTACTTTGCTGTACATATACAACTTTATCGATGAAATATGGAATTCTGTACTCAGGGGTCTATCCAGGTTTTTCTCCAGGGTCCTATTTTTGTGAATTTATTTGTTATTTTTGTGAATTATTTTCATTTTTGTGAAAATTACTTTTTTTGTGAAAAAAGTAATTTTACAAAAGAGTTTTCGTTGACTACGTGAGCATTTGCATCTGAATCGTCTTTTTTAGATGAGTTTCCAATCGAGATTTCTTTTACAGTACTCTCTTGATTGTTAAGCGAAAAATATTTTGAAATTTTACCACAGCCCTTAGCATCCGACAATCTTATTTTCTTAACATAATAGTCCGCATTTCGCGAATTTCCTCCGGTGGAGGGACGTCCACGCTTCATACTGCAGGAAATGTAGCAGAATTGTTTAAAATTATGCAGAATAAGAAAAGATTAAATTTAACGGTGTTGCGAAATAAAAATTAAAATGATTTATATACGATAGCGTGCTATGCTACTTCCATGTGATCGCGAGAGCTTGCAACAAAAATCAAAGCAAAGCAGATTCTTCCCGTGTTGCCAAACTAGCAAGTGAAAGAAACAACCTATCCAGCGTAAAATACAATCTACAGAGAAAAAGAGGTTTATTTCTTACTCCCTGAATGCGCCTGCTTTTTTATGACGTCATATGTTAGCCAATCAACGCCGATTCCAAATAAAGGTCTGTTGGAGAAAGAGTGGAAAGCCAGATACCTATAAACGAAGTGTGTTTACGTTCAGATGGACGATAAAATCGACAAAAAAAAGCTAGATTTTCGTTGAATTTTACACTTACCACAGACATGTTATTCACACATTTTTGTTTTCATTTTTTGTGAAGAATCCGTTTTTATAAAATTTATTTTTGTGAAGAGTCCGTTTTCATAAAATTTATTTTTGTGAAGAGTCCGTTTTCATAAAATTTATTTTTGTGAAGAGTCCGTTTTCATAAAATTTATTTTTGTGAAGAGTCAGTTTTCGTAAAATTTATTTTTGTGAAGAGTCAGTTTTCGTAAAATTTATTTTTGTGAAGAGTCAGTTTTCGTAAAATTTATTTTTGTGAAGAGTCAGTTTTCGTAAAATTTATTTTTGTGAAGAGTCAGTTTTCATAAAATTTATTTTTGTGAAGAGTCAGTTTTCATAAAATTTATTTTTGTGAAGAGTCCGTTTTCATAAAATTTATTTTTGTGAAGAGTCCGTTAACGGACTCAGTTTTTCCCCTGGATAGATCCCTGGTACTAAGATTTGTAGTAAGGTTTAAAGCCAATAATAAAAGATGCATGTTTTCACTTTAAGAACAAATACCTACAGAACAAATACCTATTCAATGGGGAATCGAACAATTTGATATACTGAGGCCGTAACTCCCAAAACTTTGATATTCCAAGTATTATTCAAGGGTTACTCATGTCAAACTGCTCATATGCTTTATGCAAAGACATCAACATATGACATATCTGAATAACTAACTTTATTAATTAATTTATTACTAGAAAATTTCTTTTGAATATGGTGTAGAATGTAAAAAAAAATCTTTGGTGTTGGATATAGGTGTAAATTAACGGTCGCCACATGGCGATTAAAAAACAGCCATGGATCGCCACCCTAGTCGCCACTCGACTATTAAAAAATCTTATTAATGTGCTTTGTAAAATACAGCTTTTTTTCATGGATATATGTATCTCTACTTTGTTTACATCTAATTAGTGAATTGGTTAATCCTTTCTTTCTATCGGATGCAAGCAGATTTAGCAACTTTGTTGTATTTTCTATATTTTGCCTTTTTACCATGAACTCTTTATTTGGATTATCTTTTCAAGAAATAGTTTTTTCTACAAATTATAGTCAATTTTAATTCCACATGCATTTCAAATAAATTATACCTCTGGATGCAAGGAGATTTTAAGGACAATGCTGCATTTTATATCTTTCACTCTTGCAATATGCTCACTAATTGTACCAGTAATAGATGTCTGGTACAAATTTTTTTTTAATTTATGATTAAAGTTTATGTAGGAGGTGTCAAGAAAGATTGAAACATTATAGCCAATTGCTTTAAAAATATAGGACAAAATTAGCATTCGCCACAAGACGAGTAATACTGCATAATATAGCATCTGACTTTCCTAACACCAAGCAGATTTCCTCCTCCTCACCAACACACTGATTGCCTTAATAAGACATTCGAAGTTTTAAAATCTCAGCCAAAGCAAAGGATATTTATATTTATCTGTACACTTGCCAAACTTAATAATTACCATTTGCCAATCTTGATGACATTAGATCCTACTAAGTTTTAAGTAAAAATAAAATATCCAAGAAAGATGTGAAATTATTTTTAAATTTAAAATATTTAAAATTTAAAAATACAATTCCCTTGTTTGTTTATACAATGCATTAATATATATTTAAATATAGTTTATAAATTTTATCTGCAGTATTAATTACAAATTCATATTTTTCCATTCAGTGGAATGCCAGATTTATTTTTAATCAAATATTTGTAAATTTGTTACACACTAGCCACTAAATAAAGAAAAATCATTTTGACCAATAGTTTAAAAGTGGCTACTAACTTTTAAAAAGTGGCCACTAATGAAACTGGGTCTGCTGGCCACTAGCTATTAATTGAATTTCCCAGTTTTCACATATAGTGTCGGACGTAAAGACTTCTTTCTTTTTACATCCAACAGCATTTTTTTTTATATAAATAATTTTTAAAAAATTTATCTGAATAGGTAATAGGATAGAAGTATATAAACATACTTTAAATTAAAAATTTAAATCATTTAGTAGCTGACTCAGATTAAGTTTTAATACTTTTTGGTGCCGGACGTAAAACAGCTACTAAAGTGCCTTTTGGAAATTCTTTAACACTTCAGAAAATATAATATGTCAGTGCAAAGTTTTGTGCTGATTACATTTGTATACAATGCATAATAAAATATTTATAACATTTAAGACACAATAATATTTTTTCAAATGAAAATCAAGGCTCAATTTCAAAGGGTTTGAAATGGCTTTCAAATACACATTCATGGTTATGCTTACTAAAGAGCCTATATTTCACTTAAAAATAAATTTATCCTTATTCCATCGTAAAATTAAGATTTTACAATGTTTTAGCTTTAAAATAATACCTTCTTTGTTTAAAAAAAAATAATGTTGAAGAATTGATTATCTGGTTGACCTTTTCGTGGAATTGCCTGATTAAACATATACATAAGAATTTTCAACTCTGCTAAATGGGACAAATCTTTTTTCATTTAAGAAATTTTTTACCCATATCGTCAGGCAGAGCTTCATCTCATGTAATTTTAATTTCCTAATACTTTTGTAAAAATAATTTTGGAATTAGAGTCACACAACATGTAAACCCTATTGGGTCATAAATTTGAGTGCTTCTGATGAGATAACTCTTTAGTACCATAATTTGAGTGTATAAGCCACAGATCAAACAATTCTTTTTGGACCCAGAAATCTTATTTAGTGATTGAAGACAAATATTTACGTTGATCTAAGTAGTAACATTTGTTTCTTAAAAAATTCTGGGTCGAAAAAGAATTGCTTGATCTGCGGCTTATACACCCGAAATTACGGTAATTAATTTGTTGTTGAATTCATTTGTTCCTCCAAGTATCACAACTTAAGGTATTCTCACCTAAATGCCAAATGAGTCCAAGAATAGGAACAGTTTTCCTTTCATTTGAATTTTGAAACACAAATTTCTGAAAAAGTATCATTACATGCAATTTGAGCTTTCATTAGCAAATTAAAAGCCCAATCTTGCAATTTAAATTTGGCACTTGACAAAATTTCAACAGAATCACTTTTAAGTTTTCTCGGTTCTTCCTCATTATTTAAACTTGTAATTAAATTATCCACATACCATGCTTCAGAAATTTTTTCCACAATTAATCCAAGATGTTCAGGTGCGTAATTTATTCATTTTGTTAGGATAGCACTCAATAAGAAAGGACTATTTGAAATACCAAAAATGACTGTCCTAAGTCTATGTCTTAAAATTTTCTGGATTACCTTTTTCGCACCATAAGAATCTTAAAAAATCCCATTCTTTTGGATTAAGTCCTATTTGAAGAAAAGCTTTTATGATGTCTGAACTTACACCTATGTATTTTTCGCAAAATCTGTTAATAATTGCAGGAATAGTTTCTAGCAAGTTAGATCCCCTTTCTACACAATTATTTATTGAAGGAAATCCCTTAATTTTTGCTGATCCACTAAACGCTGGTCTTATTTTTATTGTTTTGGAATTCATTCGAATAAAGGCATGATGCGACAAGTAATGGCATGAATTATCATATTCATTTCCAGATACAATTTCTATAATTTTTTTCTTCCTTCCAAGATTTATCACTTTCTAATCTTCTAATAAACCCTTGTCTTTTAAATTTTTTGTTGCATTTTTTAATCTTCTCTTAGCGATCTCTAGATTATCAGGTAATGGAAGGGGGTGGCCCTCAATCCAAGGTAAACATACTTAAATCTACCTTCTTCATCCCTTTGAAAGGAAATGTTGCAGTGTTTGCTGTTGCAAATCATGTTTAGTTTCTGTTTTGAATGGATCTAAAATTCTGAGAGTATCAAGATTCCACAATTCACAAATTTTGTAAACTAATACATGCATCGAAAATGTAAATGAGTTGTTAGTGTCATTTTCTAATTCCAAAGAACTTTTCCCATAACTGTCCAACCTAATTGTAATTAAGTCTCAAAACATACTAAACCATATTTTAATTTTCTCATCTTACCTGTAATTTTCTACAATATCTGCACCAATAAGAATATGAAATTGGGGATGATTCAAACAACAATTTTTTTTCCATGTAATTAGTGTCATTCAAGAATATTCTATGTTTTTTAAGCTCTTTATTTCGATTTGTGGGGCATCGGAACAAATTTTAGTTTGATCAAAAGCCTTAAAATTACATTTATAATCACCCTTTATATTACTCAGATTCACAATTAATTTGTATGTATTTCAGAAACCTCCTTTCCACCAAAAAGATAATGAACAATGTTGCTCTCACTTATGATTTTATATAGCATCATTTCAGCAACAAATTTTGAAATACGGGACTTTTGCGATCCAGTATCGATTAAGAACCTAAAAATTTACCTACATTATTTTTGGAGATTTTTACAATTAAAGTTTGTAACAAAACTTTCTGTGAGCACGCTTTGTTCATTAAAGTGAAATCTCTATCAATTTGTTTTTTCTCTTTTACTTTATTACTCATCACAAATTAAAGAATCACTACAATGTTCACATCTTATTTTTACAAAGCAATCTTTTGTTAAATGATTGCCTTTTTTCATACATAAATAACACATTTCATTTTTTCTCAAATATACTCTCCTATCTGTAATGAACTTAGAAAAAGTTGCAAAATTGTGCTTAACTGATTCAGCAGAAAATCTGCAAAAAATGCAATGATTTACTGAAACCTTCAATGAAGCAGCAGCACAAACTGTAAGCTTATTTATTTTTCTTTCCCTCTACACCTGCAGTGGATTTTGAACTATAGTCTTGAACTCTTTGTTGTATTTGTATTGCAGTATTTCCACATTCTATTTCAGCACAGAGAAAGTCAAGAAGTTCATTGACTTCAAAAAGATTATTCTGAGATTTTCTCTTACATTGAAATTCCAAATTTAACTCATTGGGAATTAATTTAAACAAAATTAGTGTTAGTAATGCATCATATGTTCTGGAAGTTACTTCAAGGGAGTTTAAGCTTCTTATTTGAATCTCAGTATTATCTTGCAGTTTTTGTAATGTAGAAGTTACTGTTTCTAAATTCAATAATTTTCTCACGTGAGCATTTATTATCAGATCTGTATGACCAAAATGTTTTTTGGGTACACAGTTTTCACTCAATAGCAAAAAACCACTAATTGCATTAGTAGCAGTTCCAGTAAGAAATGAATTGAAATAATTAAATTTGTCAACATCATTTAAACTATCTTTTTGATGTATGGCATTATCGTACTAATTCCAGAAAGATAGTCAATAAGCAGGATCTCCATTTAATTTAGTAATTCTAAATTTTGATAATTTAAATTTTGAATGAGTGCAAGAAGCCAAATTTTCTGTTGAAATATTCTCATTAATCGAACTTGTTTTCTTAATAGAACATTCAGATTCAACTTTCATTTTTACAGCATACATTAGTTTCAATTTCATAGAAATTTTTTTCAGAATAAGCTTCAGCAGTCTCAAATTTAGTTTCTAATTCGGTCCCATCATCCATTAATTCCTGGATCTGCTCATCTAAAGTTTTTAAAATTATACTTTGTGTTTATCTGATCAATATATTTGGTAAGAGCAGAAATTTCTTGTTCTGATTCAGCAAGATACTGCTCACAAGTATTAATTTCATAGTCGCCGTTCAAGAAACAGTGAGTTTTTCCTTTATTTTTTATATCTGACTTATTTAATCTGTAATTTCAAATATAATTGATTTTCAAAAATACATTCAATAACTTTCAAAATAATAATCTTTTCAAAATGCATTATCCATCAATATTATTAAAATATTATCTGATATAGAGTTAAGCATTCAAGACTGTTTTTACACTCAATTCTTCAGTAAATTCAAGATAAACACAAATTATCAACAATAATGTAACAAAATATTCAAAATTTCTTCTATAAATAACTCTTCATTCAATTAAGATCAATGTCCGTGTTCACATGCCATTAAAACGTTATAAACAAGTATTCAGCATTAATCTTGATAACTATACAGTTTATATTTATACATATATATAACTTATTCATTTTGTTTACATTTAAAACTAACTTTCATCGGTACTTCTCTGTTATCCCGTCGACCAATTTCGCCAAATTATACAAATCGCCAAACTAATAGCCAAATTATACATATTGACATAATTTTTATATAACGAAAAAACAAATAATTAGTAGAATATTAATAAAAATATTAATAAAAAGTCGAAATAAAAATCACTTAATGATATTTTAAACATGTGAATCGTATTTAATGTCATTGAATGGGACATTCACGATCATCCATTATTGGCATTTAATCTTATAGTTTGGCGATAATTTTTTGGTCGATGGGATAACCTAGTAGTACCCTTTCATCATTACAGATATACAAAATCCATTCACAATCACACATTTCTACTATACACAAGAAATAAGTAAATATTTTAAAGTTTATTAATTCAGTTCAGTCTTAAAAAAATGATTTTCAAAGTCAAGTTTCAATTTAATTAATGAGTCACTAAAAGGTGTAATAGAGAAAGCTCTCCAGGACACTATGAAATTAATATTTTTAATTTCTTTTTTCTATATTCCTTTATTAAAAAGATGTCATTTTTTTTTCTTAGTTTTCAAAATATTTCTAAAATTTATGCTTAATTTAATATTTAATGCTTTAAAAACTGATGGACTGGGTGTAACTTTAATACTTCATATAAAATTATGTATATACTTTAGAAAAATTTTGAAAACTAAGAAAAACAGACATCTTTTAAGAAGTGTACACAAAAAATAGAAGTTAAAAATATCAGTTTCCTGAGGAGATATTTTAAATATACAAATGCATCAAATGCCCATAGACACATTAGTGAGCGCAATTTGGAAGCTGGGTGACCAGCTCTATTAAGACAAGACTTAACACCAGGATTTTTCTCCTAACCCTTGTGATTTCATTTTAGCAAGCTTTAATAGGAATCATATACAGCAAAATGGTTAAAGTGGATACTTTAGGAATTGAAACAAAATTTTAATTTAATAGATATAAATGTATAACATTCCTATCGTATGGATAATGAAATTTTTACTTTTAAAACTGATTTCCCTAATAAAAGATTCTATTTACAAACAACTTACTGAAAAAATATACCAAAACTTGTGAAAACTAAATGCAAGGAACTGCAAAAAATTCAGTTTCAGACAGATTTTGGTCTAAGCAGACATATTTGTATAGTATTCTTTTGAAATAATTTTTATTTTTCCCCATTATTGATATGTTCTGTCTGCACAGGTTTTACTGTATTTTACTGCTTTTCACTTGATACAGAATAACAAATGCTAAAGTACTAAAAAAAAATATTTAGAAATTTTTGCAACGTGAAAAATAGGAAATTCCATGCCCTACACAAAGGTTATGCGGGACAGGTCATGGGTTCCCAGAACACCTGACAACACTATCTGTCACTCTGATAAATTTATCATTCAAAAGTGCATGGAATTCTACTATTCAAAGTATTAGCCTATTAAAGAAAAAATTTTGTGACTCAATTCTGCCAAGTGTTTGTGATTAAGAAATTTAGTAAGACAACTATGCCCAGTACATCATTTTAGAATACTTCAATTCTGTCCAGGTAAGCATATTTCAGTTCTTTTCAATTCAAAAATTCTTCTTGTTATGTTTCAAATATGTTATATAGTTCTATTTCTTGTTTGAATAAAGTTAAGAAAAATTCTAAAGCAATTAACTATTTTTTCCCAAGTATTATAAAGCATGAACTAAAAAAATAAAAATTATTTCTTTTGTTCTAAAATGGTTCTAATTTTGAGAATTTTAAAACTACAGAAAAAAAACAGAATATAAAAATAACCTCCAAAAAAATAATATCTTTGAAATAGCATAAATATGCATATATATACATACACACTATGTGGCGGTTAATGTCCAGACACTTTCAATTTTAGGCATAATTTTGTTGAATATTTTAAAATGTATTTGTCAGATTCTTCAAGAACTTCAGGATTATAAAGATTATATGTTACTTCAAATTTATCAAAGTCCATTTGATAAGGAGGATAATTAGGGGGCCAATAAAAAAAATCAAAAGAAAAATAATAGTATTTGGGATCACTCTGTACATTAAAATGCACATAATGATCTATCGCTGCAGAATAAAAATATGTGGATACTGTACCACATGTCCCCTGATTTTTGTAAGAATAGCATGCATATTCATAGAAATATGGCATTTTTTTTTAAGTTCAAAAAATTCTGGCATGTTTTTAAATTTATATCAAGTAGGGTTTTCGACCAAATTTAAGGCGAATTTCAGAAAAATTGGCAAAATGTAGTAAAAACAATGTAATGCATTTGGAATATATTAAATATTTTGAGATATGAATTGTTGTATGAAATAATTTTTATCTACACACGTGTGAATGATATCAATGATCTATTTACATAATTTAATAGTCAACTCTATGGAACAATACAAAAAAAGTCAAATATTGTGAAATTTCAGAAAGATATCATCGATAAAGGGTGGTTTTTAAGGTGCTATCTAAAAGCAGCTGAATGATAATAAAAAATGACAATTTGGAGGAAATCTCTCAACTAAATTTTAGGGAAAAGTCAGTACAGTAGGGTCCCGCTTTTCCAAAAATCCACCTATTCTAAACAGAAAAAAAATACCAATTTTTTTAGCTTAAAAACAATAAAAGTTAAAAAGCCGCTCATGAAAAAAATGTACATTTGTTTTTAAACAAAGAAGTTAAATAGAGACATACATAGAGCCTAACCTTGATGAAAATGCAACTGAAACAAAGTGGAACAAATGTTGGTTGGTTGTTGGTTGGTTGGTTATAGTACATGTAGACTCGCTTATAAAATTATGTAGAATCATTTTTAATAACTGCTAAAAACAAAAAATAACTAATTTACACACACTTTAGAAGTAAAGTCAGTAATTTTTTTTCTGACAAAGAGCACTGAATAGACTAAACAACTTCTTTTCTGTCATCATTGATTCACATTTATGTGTGGAGAAAAAATGTATTTTTTGCTTATGATATTATAGTAATAGTTTTTATTGAAAGATTCTGTTATATATTAACAGTGATTTTTAAAATAAATTATTCTAAATAATAGAACCTGTTTACTACACTCGCTCAATGCTGTATAGAGCTGACACTATAGCAGATGTCCCCACACTTATTTCGAGTTATTATAAACGGTTTCAGGTTATTATTTTGGGGTAAATGTTTTACAAACAATGATTATTATTAATGAAATCTGCATTTTCAGAATTCCTGCTAAACAGAACAGTGTTCGGCCCCAATTAGTTTGGAACAGCAGAACTCTACAGTATTTAATGAATATCAATGAGAAGATTTGGAACAAATGCTTCAATTTTGATATTTATTTTTATCATGGAATAGATTCATTCTGGTTGTTATCCAAAAAGAACTAAAGCATCAATAAAAACTTAAAATTAAAAAAAAAAAAATTAATTAAAATTGACAATTTGTGGAAAATCTTATCATTCAGCTGCTTTTAGAGAGAACTAAAAATCAACTCACTCCAATCACTGATATCTTTCTGAATTTTTACAATATTTGACCGTTTTTTTATGAGTTGTTCTTTAGAGTTGACTATTAAATTATGAAAAAGGATCATTGTTATCATTCATGCACACACGACACACAGATAAAAATTATTTCATGAAATATTTAAATATATTTAATTCCAATACTATATTGTTTTTACTACATTTTGCCAATTTTTCTGAAACCAGTGTTTAATTTAGTCGAAACCCTGCATGAAATAAGCTAAAAACATGCAAGAATTTTTTGACCTTTCAAAATAAATTGCTATATTTCCATGAATATATGTGCTACTCTTACAAAAATAAATGGACATGTTGTACAGTATCCTTACATTTGCATTCTGTTGTGATAGATCATTTTGTGTATTTTAATGTACAGGGTGGTAACAAATATTGTTTTTCTTTTATATTTGTGGGCCCCCTAATTTTAATCTTATCAAATGGACGTTAATAAATATGCGAGAAACAATCTTTATAATCTGAAGTTCCAAAAAAATCTAGAAAGTAGATTTTTAAATATTCAACAAAATGTCTAAAATTGAAAGTTTCCAGTCATTAATAACTATATAGCGTATGTAAACCATTACAAACCAATACAAATGAATTTTTACACAAATCAAAAATTATGCATAAACCATTATAAAATTCTTTGAAACAGATCTTTATAACAAGTGAGACAAGGTATTAAAAATACAGTAAACATTAGAAAAATGGAAATCTATGTGGAACCAAGGATGAATTATCAGGTTCAAATTATTCTGAGTTTTACAAACAACATGAATGGTTTTATCCTATCATTAGCCATAACAAGCTAGAAAATGGATAATCTGAGCTATGCACACAATAAATCCAGAAATAACATACGATAAAAAATAAAACTGATTAAAAAGAAGCATATTACCATTTCAAGATCCAATTAATGATACAGCAGGTTGAGAAGGTATCAGAAATGATTTGTATGCATTGCCAAATTTTTTTAAAGTAAAATACTATGAATAAAACCAAGGAGCTAAAATGGATAGTATGTAACTAGATTGAAATAGTAAAAATAAAGTATTTTTGCTAATGTATCAGAAATAGTGATATCTTCTACTATTAAATAATATACAGGGTGTTTCTCTACCAGACCGACAAACTTTGAGGGGTGATAGTAGGACATCAGGGTTGGCATTTTTGCCGGCAAAAAGGTATTTTTGCCAGGACAGTGGAAAAAACTGGAAAAAACCAGGGGAAAAATGGAAAAAACCGGCAAAAATGGAAAAAACCTATATGTCTTTAATGTGTAATAAAATCTGCATGCTAATAAGGATAGTAATGGTATAAACAATTAAATTTAACAGTGTACTATTTAATATTTTAATTTCATTTGCTTATTAATTAATATGAAATATTTTAAATCTTTAAAAAATAGGTGGGATTCAATCTTACTTAGGAATTTAAGAACAAAATAAAAAATTACATATCTAATTTTTTTTACTTTAAGTCAGGGATATGTTTAGGAAAATTTTAGGTACTTTAAAGGACCCTTCATAAATTAATTTATCTTAAAACAGGATCCTTCACAAAATTCTTTAACCTCAAACAGGGCTCTTCATAAAATTATTTGTCTCTCAAATCAACATTTCACCTTTAAACTGAACTTTTCACAAATTTAATCATTTTAAAATAAAATCTGTCCAGTTAATAAACAAATGAACTCTCCAAAAAAATATTAGTTAGCTTCTCTATATGTGAAGGGTAGAACCTGAAAACCTGATAATTTAAAATTCACAAAACTGTCTAGAATTTTCACAAAGACGAGAAAAGTCTAGACAGACCCCTGTAAGTAAAGTATTTTATCAGTCATTAACATACATATTTTTTTTAATTATCAAAAGATTTTCACTTTCAAATATGTCTAGCAAGCAGTGCTGCTATTGAAAGATTTTTTTCAAATTTTTCATTTGTGCAAACTGAGATTCGAAATACTTCAACAGATACTCTTTCAAAACTTGTTTACTGTTATGCCATGCTAAAGCAGCAAAATTTAGGTAGTGAGGAAGATATTGCTGAAATATTTGAAATTTAATAGTTTTCTGCTTTAAATATAATTTTATATTAAATTAAATTTAGGTTACTATAGCTGTTTCTTCGAATTTCTAACATATATAATTTATAAATATAAATGCTTTACTCAGTCTCAACAGTTCTATTATATGAATTAATAATTGTATAAACATGAATAAATGAAGTTTCTATTTATTTATATTAAAATTGGTATTTTTTCATTTATAATCTTGTTAAAAAAGTTAGTATTCTTTCATAAAGTGCATAATTATACTTATTTAACTTAAAAGTTAAAATAAATTTAGAATAATATTGATTTTTTAATTAAGTATGCAGTTTATTTTTTCTTTTGTGAAATATTTTTCTCTTTCTGGGGAAAAAAATTTAAATGGACAGCCTAATTTTGCCACCTCTTTGGCAAAAACCTATTTTTGCCGGGACGGTTTTTACCAGGTTTTTTCCGCGGTTTTTTCCACCTTCGGCAAAAACTCGCCAACCCTGTAGGACATAAAGACAAACATTATTAAATGGGAAATCATGGGGCGCAAACGTCTTCTATAGGAGCTAGGGGCCATTAAAGTTCAAGTTCCAAAAATTCAAACACTAATAAAAATTAGAAAAAAGGGTCGATTTGTTTGCGGTTTTCTCTAAAATCATTCTTTATATCACGATTTTTAATTTTTTTTAATTTTAAAGGTTAAGTTCAAAAATTGTCGATAGAGGGTGCTTTAGACTTTAGAGTAGCAAACAAATACTTTTTGCTGTTCTTTTGTGCATGGGGTTGAAATTATTCTAAAGTTTAGATTTTAACTTAAATTTTAAGCCCAAAATCGAAAACATGGGGATCAGTTAACTAGCGAAAACTTAACTGTGAACCGAGGGAGAGATTTTAAACGCTCATAAAAATTGGACAAACTAATCGATTTTGTTGCGGTTTGCGTGTAGGTCATTCCCTTGATAATTATTTTATTCAAAATGATGTTCAACTTTGTGTCCTCATTTTTTGATAGAGGGCGCTTCCAACACATGTCTGACATTTCAATGGTATTACTCCTGTGTGTTTTACTACCAGACCACCATACTTCCAGGAAGTGTAAGGATGCAAAGACAACTTTGAATCACAGAGGAATGTAACATTGAAAATTGTTTTTTTGCATGTTACATTTAAAAAAAAGCAAAGAAAAAAACAACAGAAACAAGCAGAGAAACAGCAACATGTTAAAGTGACAGAACAAAGTTTATTTAAAGGTTTTACTGCAAAAAGTGTTCGAAATTACGATCAGAAAATGTCTGGCAAACTACTTGACAGCGATAGTAGATGGTGCTGTGATTTCCTTGCGGTAGATGGCACTGAACGGTAATGCGCATGAAAGTTTCTCTCTCGTTGCGCAGCTCTATGTGGTTCCAGCACGATTGGGCTCTTCCACATTTTACCAATGATGTTCACCGATACCTCAACGTAACATATGGACAGCAGTTGATAGGTCGTGGCATCCCGGTTTATTGGCCTGCCAGATCACCGGACCTATCAAGTATGACCTTCTACTGGGGTCACATGAAAAGTTGGGTGTATGAGAATCCTGTACCATCAATTAAAGACTTAGCAGCTTGTATTTCTGTAGCTTCTGGAAATCTATCAAAGATTCCAGGAATCTTTCAAAGCGTGAGGAATAACATGCGACGCCGCTGTCAAGCATGTCGAATTACATCTGGTCGTAATTTTGAACATCTTTTCTAGTAAAACCTTTAAATAAACTGTTTTACGTCATATTAACGTGTTGCTGTTTCTCTGCTTGTTTCTGTTTTTTTTTCTCTGCTTCCTTTAACCATAACTCGCAAAAAAGACATTTTCAACGTTACATTCCTATGTGATTCCATGTCGCTTTCGCATCCCTAACACTTCCTGGAAGCATAATAGTCTGGTAGTAAAACACCCAGGAGTAATGCCATTGAAATGTCGGAGATGTGTCGGAAGCACCCTCTATGAAAAAATGAGAACACCACAGCTGTACGTCAATTTGAATAAAATAATTACCAAGGGAATGACCTACACGCAAACCGCAACAAAATCGATTAGTTTGTCCAATGTTTATGAGTGTTTAAAATCTCTTCCTCAGTTCACAGTTAAATTTTTGCTAATTAACCGATCCCCATGTTTTCGATTTTGGGCTTAAAATTTAAGTTAAAATCTAAACTTTAGAATAATTTCAACCCCATGCACAAAAGAATGGCAAAAAGTATTTGTTCGTTACTCTAAAGTCTAAAGCGCCCTCTATCGACAATTTTTGAACTTAACCTTTAAAATAAAAAAAACCAAAAATCATGATATAAAGAATGATTTTAGAGAAAACCGCAAACAAATCGACCCTTTTTTCTAATTTTTATCAGCGTTTGAATTTTTAAACCTTAAACTTTAATGGCTCCTAGCTCCTACAGAAGACATTTGCGTCCCATGGTTTCCTATTTAATAATGTTTCTCTTTATGTCTACTATCAACCCTCAAAGTTTGTCGGTCTGGTAGCGAAACACCCTGTAATATATATAATGATGACCTTCAAAGTTTTTATTTTTATGAAAACAAGGTGAAGGGGGATAAAAATTAATAAAATAAATAATAATTAATAGTAAAGTAACCTTAAATTGGTAAATTTATTAAGTTAATATAATTGATGAATTAAAATATACATATGCATAAAACTAAACAAATAAATAAGTAAAATTATAATGTGGATGATTCATTAAATAATGATTCAATTTAATTAAATGTACAATATTATGGTAGATTAATATATTTAAATCTCCGTCACAACAATTCATGTTCACTTAAATAAAGATTATATTTGTGATTAAATATATATTAACAGTTGAAAATAAATTGTCTTCAAACTTTCATAAAATTCAAAATACATAAGTATGAGGGAGATGACAGAATAAAGTATAAAACATTTAATTATTCACAATGGCATAGGTGGGGGGGGGGGGGGTGGTGGGGCTACCTCTGGCACCAAATTGAGAAGTTTAAGCTGAAATTATTTCACATATATTGACAATAAATAGGTTTTTTTTTTTTGATATGTGAATATTTAATTAGATATTTTGTTATATCCAAATGATGAAGAAAAAAAATCTGTAAACATTTCTAGGGATGGCTCTTGGACGACACTTAGTACCCAAGATAATTTACCTGAATTGAGGTGCATTGTAATTTAATAGAAGCCACCAAATTGAGAAAAGGTTTAAACCGAAATTATTTCCCATATTTTAAAACTAAATAAGAATTGTTGATCTTTCCTTTTGTGTGTGTGAATGTTTTGAAGAAATTCAGTGAAGGTGAGGGGAAAGGAGAAATCCATAATTGTTAATTGCTGATGGAAGTTTCTGTCTAATCTGCAGTTTATAAATCAAAAGCCCTATTGGCAAAATGGATTCATATTTCTGGAATCAAAAAAACATTTTTTTGTACAGCAGCTGATCCTCCCTTAGATTTTTTTCAAATAAACCATGAATGATTAAAACCTCTGTTCATAAAAAAAATAATAACGAATCTTTCAAAATGAACATCTGGGATCGGTGCCCACTGTCTTTGACAGTGTAGCCTGGACTTGCTATGTACATATCTCTAACCACTAAAATCCTACATTAAAATTTCTTTTTCAGAATGAATCTATGCATGGAAAAAAATCCTTTTTTTATGAGTATTTAATTCTAGTTCAGCAAATTAAACAATAAATAAATAATAAATCTGAACTTCAGTTGCACCAGAATTTGTCTAATTCTACTCTTATCTAAATTTTCAGGCTTGCATGTGCAGTATATTTCACAAGAAACCGTCAATAGAATGACAAACATACACACACAAAAAAAGGGCAATTCTTTTATTAGTATAGATAAATTATTTGAGTTATTCTTAATTATGATACTCAGCATATGAAAATTTACTGCTAACAAACTATTGGGAGGAGAGAGTAGTGTACCTCGGACCTGTGCTAGTTCTACCATTACTTGTTTAGATCATTAAATAACATTTGTAGTTTATATATTTGCCACCAGAGATCTCATTTAAATTATTGGCATTTGTTTAAAAGCTCAATTAATTATACAGTTTTTGAAAAAGGAAATTCCCAATTCAAAAATAAGTTTTTCTTAGATATTTCTGTTATTTTTATACTAGAACATATCAAATTATTTTTAAAAGAGGGTTATGTATCATAAAGCAATGTTCCAGCTACTACACCATGTGCTTTAAACAAAATTAGGTCTAATATTAATATCATGATTGACAGTTTTGAAATGTCAAGTGGTGTAGCTTGGACTGATCCAAAGTACACCACATAAATATCATTTCAGATAATAAAATGTATATGCTGAAAAATCTTTTTAAAATTCAAGCAAAATGTTTTATTTCAAATTAGGATTTTAATTAAAGTCTATTAACAAGTTAGCACTACTTTGCGATAAATTTTATATATGTATTTGGTTTATGTTAACCCTATAATTTTAGCTATATTGATACAAAATCAGTTTCACAGGTGCATCTAAAAAAGTAAAATGTTTCTAATAACATCATGGTTTATTTTAAATGGTTATGGTTTTATGATTACATCAGTTTTGCTTTCAACCTAGTTGTAAACAAGAGGGATTTTTTTTTTTTTTTTTTTAAATAAAGTTTTAAGAAAATAGAAGTTTTATAGTCTTGAAATTACTTATATTTTATTCTAGATGCCATCCAACAAGACAGGTGTGATAAGAAAACGGATCTCTAAGGAGGAACTAGAAAAAGTAGTTGATATGGTTATGAAGAAACAACAATCTGTTTATGGAGTTTCTGATGATTTTAAACTCTCTAGAACATTATTGAGGCACATTCAATCATTAAAAAACAGGTTTGTCTAGTTTTAGTACAAACTAATGACTAGAACCCTGCCCTTTTTTTTTCTAGAATGAACACTAAATCTATGTTTATTGATATTTGAGACTCCAAAATGAAAAACAAAACTATAGCAAGGATGATGTTTGGGCAATGCTTCAGCATCATTTGCTTTATCAATGGCTTAGTTACCACAAATACAATGAAAATTGGGAGAAAAACTTACTATTTATTTATTTTGAATATAAACACGAAATAGATTGCTGCAATGGTAAGAAAGAATTATATAATTGGAAATAAACAAAAAACTCCTTTGATTTATTTGATAGCGACAAGAGACATCTAACAACTAAAAAGCTTTGCATATACTTTTCAAATAACTAGGACTCACATTCATAGTTACTTCAAAATAGTTTAAGTCACTGATATAAATAAAAAATCTTAAGAAGTTTTTTTATTTAAAATTGTATTTAACTCTTAGCGTTAAATGCTGATTGACAATTTTATTCAAACATGTCATTTCCAACTGAGACATCAGTAGACAGATAATTTTGCCTTATCCAATTTAAAAAAATCAGCAATAAAAAATACCAAAAGAGTTTGCCAGAAAAAAATGCTGCCAAATAAATAATTTAAATAACACATTTGTAGAATGAAAATTTGTTGTCATTCATATGAGAGTATTTGTTAGCAAAGGTTTAAAATATTTGACCCAAGAAAAAGATATTGAAAGACAAATTTAATATAGTAATCACTTTTAAAAAGAATCATGTTAATACCATTAGAAATTGATTTACTAAAGTAAATTAAGGAATAAAATCTATTGTTTTGTTCTTAGAGATTTGATTAAAAGATGTGACTAATTTGATTAACCAATGATTCAAGTAATCAGCAGCTACTGTACCGTATATACTCGCACATAAGTCGCCCTCTAATTCATTTTGTTAAAAATAAGGAAAAAAAATCAAAACCCTCATAAATGTCCATACCTCTCAAAAAGTCTTATTTTTTTCCCTCTTTTTTTTTGGGGGGGGGGGGGGGGCAAGAAAAATAATTTACACACACAAGCAAAAAACAAAATTTCTGCATAAAAACTACTGCCAATGAAAAACTTACAGAAAATGTCATTGGCATTAAGTACTGAATATATGTTGAACCCTATGACATCAAACTTCCAATCAGCTGCTGTTAATAACAAAATAACCAGCGATTTGACTACCACAGCTCATGAATACTACGAAGTAATGTATTTTAAAGTATTGGCATGCTGGCAGTGAGAAGTAATGGCAAAAGTATGCCATGTTACCTATTTTAAACATAAACTTACTTTATCCTTAACATTAATCAATATTTTAAGTCAACATGACAACAGTTTAAGTATTTAAAATGCATTCTTGACATAAATTACGTGCTTTTTTTTTGGCAGGGAAGGAGAAGAGATTATTTGTTTGACAAACTAAAAATGATTATTCCGAAATTCAGAATTGTCACAACCTGGAAGATTCTGAATTTTGTACTGTAGAAGCACAATGGGTTGCTGCAGCACCGATTTGCTAGCAAAGTTTTCTGATATTTATTTATTTATTATTACTTTTTAGGTCTCGCATGTAAGTCGATCCCCCCACTTTAAAGTTCCTTTTTTGTCTAAAATTTCTCATCTTATACGTGAGTATGTATGGTAATAAATATAAATGTAAGAACATACATACATATATATAAGAATAATTATAATCCTTAAAAATTACTTTAAAATGCTCATGTAAATAAGTTCTTTATAGAATTAACCATCAATTTCAAAAACGAATAAACTATAGTGAAGCAAAGTTTTTCCTTGTTATGTTACATGTATTTGTAACACACAAGTACTCGTTATTAATACCTGATTAAGTATGTATGCAATAAGAAAACTGTAACACAAAACTAATCATACAACTATGTGAAACCTGTCTATTATGAAATTCATATGATAATTACAACTGTCTTACAGGTAAACTTCCTGTAAAATTAACTTATAGGAACCTTATCTATTATAATATGTTTACAGAGGAAGCATATATGATGATAATTTAGACTAGGGATGCACAACCTGTGGCCCGCGGGCCAAAAGTGGCCCGCGATGGGTGAACGCGTGGCCTGCGAACGTCGTCAATTTACAACTTGAAAAAAATGTAATTTTTGTGCATAACTCGGCGAAAAAAATCATAAATTTTATCGATTTGCTGAAGAAATAAAATTTCGCCAGTGGTTAAGAGTAGCAAATTTCGTATATCTGTCCCAGAAAAATTACAAATTTCGATGATCAAGTAGGAAAAAATCGATGAGACTCTGAGAAAAGACAAAATTTCGTTCATCAGGTATGGAAAAATTACGAATTTTGCTCATGAGGCTCAGAAAAAATTAGCGAATTTCGCCAATCGGGTACAGAAAAACTGCGAGTTTTGTGGATCAGGCAAGGAAAAATCGCGAATTTTGTTGATTGGATGCGAAAAACTGCACATTTTATTGATCCTGCAAAAAAAAATTGTCAGATTTGTTTCATGATGCACGAAAAACTTGCAAAGTAAATTCACCAGTTGTGGAAAAATCAAATGTTTTATCGCATGAAAAACGTGCGAAATTCGTTGATAAGGTACGGGAAAATAGCAAATTTTGTGATGATGCGGCGAAAAATTAAAAATTTTGTTGATTAAGTGTGAAACAATCGTGAGTTTTGTAAGCTTATCAAGAGAAAAAAAATCTCAAATTTCATCTTGCCGCGTAAAAAATGCAGATTTCATCAAAGTTAGTTAAAAATCGTGCATTTCGTTGATTGGGCACGTATTTCGTCAATTAAAAGCAGAAAAAGCGCCAATTTAGTAAATCGGACGCAATAAAATAGCGAATTTTGTCGATCGGACGCAAAAAATCGCACATTTCGTCGATCGGACAAGAAATAATCGTCAGATTTGTTGATGATGCACAAAAAATTTCAAATTAAATTCATCGGCTGCAGAAAAAAAAACGCGAATTTCGTTGATGAGGGATGAAAAAGTGCAAATTTCGTTGATAAAGCACTAAAAAATCACAAGTTTTGCGATGATGCGCGATAAAATTGAAAATTTTGTTCAGCTGCGAAACAATCGTGAGTATTGTAAGTTTATCAAAAGAAAAAAAATCACGAATTTTATCTTACCGCGTAAAAAAATGCAGATTTCGTCAAAGTTAGTTAAAAATCGATTATTTCGTTGATTTGGAGCGGAAAAAGGCATATTTCGTCAAGTAAAAGCGCAAATTTCATCGATCAACTACAGAAAAATCGCAAATTTTATTGATAGTCTTCCAAAAAATTAAAAATTTCATTGGTCGGACACAGGAATACAGCGAATTTTGTCGATCATGCGATAAAAATCGCGAATTTAGTCGATTGGCTTCTTAACTTTCGCGAATTTTGTTGATCAGACGCAGAAAGATCGTGAATTTTCTTGACCGACTTCACAAAAACGGTGAATTTTGTTGATCAAGCTCTGAAAAATCGTGAATTTTCTTGATTGGCTTCATACAAATCGCGAGTTTTGTCGATCAATTTTGTAAAAATTGAAAGTTTCATCGATTAGCTCTGTAAAAATCGCTAATTTCGTCGATCAACTTAGTAAAAGTTGCGAATTACGTCGATGAGCTTTATAAAAAACACGAATTTCACCGATCAGATTTGTAAAAATCACAAATTTTCTCGAACAGCTTAGTAAAAATCATGAATTTATTCGATCAGCTTCGTAAAAACCGCAAACTTCGTCGATCGACTTCATAAAAATAGCAAACTGTCTTCATCAGGCACGAAAAAACTGATAATTTTGTCAACCAGACATAGAAAAATTGACAATTTTGCCAATCAGTCGCAGTAAAATTTTTCATCTGAGGAAAAATAGCAAATTTCATCAATCATCTTTGTAAAAATCTCGAATTTTGTCGATCAGCTTTGTAGAAAATCACAAATTTCGTTGATCGGCTTAGTAAAAATTGTGAATTTTGTTGATCAGGTGCAGAAAGATCGTGAATTTTGTCGATGAATTTTGCACAAATTGCGAATTTTGTCGATCGGTTTCGTGAAAAACGCAAATTTGGTCGACAAGGCATGAAAAAATTGCAAAATTCATTGATCGAGCATAGAAAAGTTGGGAATTTCATAGATTAGGCACTGTAAAATCTTGTTGATCGGCTTTCTCTCTCTTTCTTTTATAAAATTCTTTTTTTCGGCACCAGCCATTTATGTTTAGCAATTTTAATAAAACAAAATTTACCCTCTTGAATAAAGTCAACGAATATTATTAAATAATAAAAATAATCCTTGCTGTATCTGTTATATATTCAAATGTAAAAATTGCTGATATATCCTTACCAACTGAATTGGATATTTTAATTGGGTAAGCGAACTTAAAACAGTATCTCCCCCCCTCCCCCCAGACACTGAAACCATATTTTTTTTATCCAATTATAGGCCACAAATAACTTCTTTGAAATTGAATTCTCTGCATGCTATTGATGTGGCCCTCGACCACCCAGACATATTTGTAAGTGGCCCTTCGCTTGAAAAGGTTGTGCACCCCTAATTTAGACTTTTCAAATCACCTATGTTATTGTATCTATAAATTTTGAAAGCTATAGAATGAATCTAATGAATTCAAGTTAGCTTTGTTTGCAGTCACTTGTTTGACAAAAGCAATAATACTTAGCTTTACTTTATAAATTCCAGAAAGGTATGAAAAACATTAATAAACAGACACTAGACAATTGCACAAAATAAAACATCAAGCAAGTCAAATTCTCTTTTTAAAGAATCATTGGTAGTAGTTTTACTGTTTTTTTTTGTTTGTTGTTGTTGTTGTTTTTCCTATAGGAGGGTTTGAAATATTTATTCTCATAAAATCTGAGTTGACTCATATTTTGGTATAGAAATTTAGGTCTCTGATCTCTTTGCACAAATAGTGTTTTATTTCTACTTATTCAAACACACATTAAATTGTTTAACTGAAATTTTAGAGTTCTTTATTAAGGTAACAATCAAGTCTCATTCAATTTCCATTTAATTTTTTTTTTTTTTTTTTATTTAATGAATACCCTCGCAAGATCTTGAGCATGGAGTACTTTATATTTTAAAAAATAAACTACTAAACAATTTATTTTTTGCCAAAATAATCGTTATTTTAATTGTTTGAATGTTACTATCATTTTCATTTTAAAGTCACTACGCAATTAATTTTTTTTAAAGGAATTTTTAAGTTTTAGAAATTTATGTCATGTGCTATTTTTGCACTAATCTAATTTCTGGGATTTTTTTTTTTTTTTTTTTTTTTTTTTACCATGACATTTAATGAATAAATACAATACATAATATATCCTCAGTTAAATTTATCAAATTACACAAAATATTATTTAAATACATTCAAAGCCCATTCTTGTGCCCAAAATGTATAAAGTATTCTATTTCTTTCATTATGGTGAAATTTTTCAGAGGATCTTGAGAGATTGCTATATGGAGATCTGACAATAGTATAAAATATTAATTTAGTCCTATTGACAAAACAAAGCACAATATTTATATTTCTTTTCTTTTGCATTCTAAGTAAATGAGTGGACTCAATGTGTTTTCATTACGACAACATCCCTCCCCCACCCATTTTTTTTTTCTTTTCCTGGTCCCTTGTGTATTCTTATAGACAGATTTCACTGTATATTTGCAAAACAAAACATTTGCACTACAAAAAATAAAATTTTACAATTCAAATATTACATTTATCATCACAAAACAAATGAGCTGATACTAAGTTCACTTTCTTCATTTGTTGAATCACAGAGCAACAGAATAGTCCACTGGGAAAATTTTGGATTGGCACAATGTAGCATTATTCAGAGCATCTTTGATAATAAATATTTTAACAGAAATTCAAACATTATACTTATAGAAAACAGTACATTGTGAATAGAAAAGTCATCTTTACAGAGTGTAAAAGTGGCACAGATGTATCACATTGGGCTTACTTTGGACATATTTGTGCACATAACAAAATAAGTCTGTTCAGATTGTTAGTGAGATGAATTACTCACAGATGAATTGTGAAATATCCACTGCTGACTAAAAGCATTTTCATCACAAGCTAAAACAATTAATCCTTTTGTTTTATGGTCTCGACTATCTAAACATAGATTATATATAGTATGTTTAAGAATGTTTTTTATTCTTTCCCATTTCTGAGATTTATCATCAGTACAAGTTCTTAAAAGGACTGGTAATCCAATTTTAGGTTTAGTAACAGTCAAACATGCATTTTCATGTCTGATTTCATTTTCTTTTGTGAAAGTCCATTCTTGGTTTCCACCTCCACCATGACACACATAAAGACCAATATTTTCACTAATCCGATGTCCTAAAGTATCCATACACATTGAACCTTGCTGAATAGTACCATGTACTGAAAGAACTTTTTCAGGAACTTGAAGTTCAGGATATACATTTTCTAAATACCATTTAAAAGATTTACAATTTAATTTTTGTCTGAGAAGCAAACGTTCTTGTATGTCCCCTATTGGCACATTTTTTGCTACAGGAACAGCAGCATAATAATAATATTTATAATCATCCATCCATACTTCGGCCGCTCTTTTGGTGTTTCGAGCAAAAACATTGCCACTGCCACCAGGGAAAGAATATGGATGCTGTTTACGAAAAACATGACCGACCCTGCTACATGGAATAATCTCAAGACTACCTCCACATTGCCATATACGAAATGATATTTCAAGATTTTCACCACCCCATATATCCATCATTTCATCATATTTTCCCATTTTCTGAAAATATTCTTTATCAATAGAAAACAATCCTCCTGCTATCATTGGAGTTTTGATTGCGGCTGTTGGATCAGAAGCTCGCTTATGTCTTTCTTGAACTGACAGAAATTCCCATTTAAAAACTAAGTTCCATTCAAAACCACCTCTAAGATCAGAAGATGCACCAAAATATTTAAAATCATCTAAATTAATGACATCTATCACAGGACAAACAACTCTAGTAGGATCTTCCACAATTCTTTCTAACAAAGCTTCAAGCCAATTAGTATTACATTCACAATGGCTGTCTAAAAATGTAAGGATTTTCCCTCTAGCAGCATCAGCACCTTTAATTCTTGATCTAACTAATCCTTCTCTTTTATGATTACGTAAAACAACAACTTTCTGAATGGCTGCTAATTCTAGTCCATCTGATGGATCATCACTAAAATCATCCACTAAAATTATTTCCTTAATTAGATGTTCAGGACTTCTGTTTAATACACTAACAATAGTACGCAATAAAGTTGAACGTGCTTCATTATGAAAAGTTATAATAATACTGGTTGCAGGAAGATCTTTTTTATATTGTTTTGAGAGGCATTCATCATGCCTTGTATCAGGTATATCTCGATTACTGGGAATTTTGTCACTTGCTGCTTGATTAAATTTATTACGTAAATAAGGATTCTCACCAGAATTTAGAAAAGTTTTACTAATGTATTTCTTCTCATTAAAATATTGCCATTCAATCTGAGTTGGGTTATTCATAGAGTCATGTTTTAAAGTTTTGTCTTCATGAGAGAATTTCAGCCGAAGGGCCTTATTAGCAGGCTTTGGATTTGGTAGAAAAACAGCAAAGTAAATAGTAAAAATTGCAACACTTAGAAGCAAAATCAAATACCTTATTTTCAGTCTCATCATCGTTATGAAATTTCTGGGAAGTTCTTTGATAGATAACATGTATCTTCAAAACAAAGCAATCTTCTCTGATGGTTAAGAGATTCACTGCCACAGCTTGATACTTCCTTTGACACTGTGGAAAGATCAGCCATATCTGCAGTGTGTACTTTCATTCACAAAATCAGTTTTACAAAAAACTACAGGTATCACAATAAAACAATAAACTGAACATAATTTAATAATGAAAGATAAAATTCTCCCAACTGGAAATTTATGACAATATTTACCTATTAAACACCAAACTTAAATTGACATGTTTGTTTTTCTTTAAGGTTCCATACTTAAAAAGTGAAAATGGAACTATTATAAGATCACTCCTGTATCTGTCTATCACAGCAATTTTACTAGTAAACTATGAAATGTAGAAAGTTCAAATTGGGGGAAGTAATAAAGACTATTGACCAACATATTAACAGATTGTCACAAATATAAATTACTTGAAAAAAAGTTTTATTTGTATATTGTGTACAGTATCTTGTGAAAACTTTTGTAAAGCTGAATTCAAAAATACATTTCTTTTAAATTTAGGTAGTGTATTTACAGAGATATCATCAAAAATGTAGTGCAAAAATATGTTCCTCAATTATCTCTTTTCGAATCTACTGAAATTAAAATTATGAAAAAATTAGTAGTAGACATTCATTTAAACCCTGCAGGATAACTATAGCAATTATCCTAGTCGCATAGTTTTTGAGAAAAGTGCATTTTCCCATTACAGATAAATTTGGACTTTTGGGCATTCAGCAAAGGTGTTAATGAATACTGGATGAACACCTATTGATGCCAAGTTTCAATAAAAGTTACTAGTAACCAGAGTTAGGGAAGGGAGAATAGGATTCAGGTAAACCTAAATTTTCAAAAGTTAGTTCATTCACTTTTCCTGTGACCTTTTGATGAAATTTGCATGTTTTTCACAATTTCTAGGTACACATTTTTTGTTATTGCTTAACGAAATGTGCACATTTTCTGGGATCTCTGAATAAATTTTGCAGATTTTTCGCGATTTTTTTTTTTTTTTTTTTTTTTGACAGTCTTTTGCAATCTCAAGACAAAATTTGCACATTTTACGCCATTGTTTAATGAAGTTTGAACATTTTTCATGATCGCTTGATGAAGTTTGCATTTCTTTCCATGATTGCTAGACAGAATTTGCACTTTTGATGCAAGCCTTAGGTGAAATTTGCGTTTGGGTCATTCCATGTCAAATCAACCAAAAAAAGTCAATATTCAACCTGACCATTTCCGATTTCAATGAAACTGCTAGGGATCATTCTCTATGATGATATAAATAAGAGCATATTTTTATTTTGTGTTTATCGCTTTAAATTTTTATACAATTAATTATTTAAATTTTGAAAAATCAACATTTTTTGACTTGCATAAATATTTTCAATTTTGAATTTCTCAAGTTCTATCAAACATAGAAAAATTTATGACCACTCATTTCAAAGAGGAGTTTATAAGGTTTAATTTGATATGCAAGTCGACACTATGTATAATTAAAATAAATAAAATTTTAAATTTTTACAAATTTTAAATTTGAAAATTTTTTAGATAGTCATTTTTAAAAAATTTGAAAAAATTGTATGTTTGTTGTAATATTATAAGCTTTAAATTCTGAAA
Source organism: Maratus speculifer (assembly GCA_964019185.1). Taxonomy (NCBI): domain Eukaryota; kingdom Metazoa; phylum Arthropoda; class Arachnida; order Araneae; family Salticidae; genus Maratus; species Maratus speculifer. The sequence goes on from OZ025293.1 coordinate 99,294,734, forward strand.
TTTTTAGAGTGGGATCTCAATGGGATCAGGAGTTATTAAATAAAAGCTAAAAATTACCATACAAATCATTATATATATAAAACCCTTCCGTGTACGACGATTCCGGGGTCAGCCCATCCATGAGAAAAAGAAACTTATTGCAATTGCGTCCACGTTAGGCTTAACTATTCCGAGCCGTTCACAAATATTCTAATTGTTCAACTTATGAAAATATACATGTAAAAGATTTATTCATTACGCATTTTCTTTAAAACCTACAAAAACTATTTAATTATAATGTTTAAGTTCTAAATAAAACAACCAGCAATTACGAAAAAGAACAAACAATGTAAACAAGTTAAAACTGTTGCCATTTAAGAATGACAAATTCCGTGAATGAATCTTTAGAATGACTCCATTGTAACATCACGACTCAGGAATGATTGGGTGCGTTCGGGAGCTATGCGCGCGTGTTCAGGAGACAGGTACATGGAGTGAATATTACAGCGGATTTAGTACTCGGAAGCCAAAATCCCTGAGCTCGGGCGCGCAGCACGTGTGTTCTCGAACACGCGCTGTTTACTCTTTATTGTTTACATTTGTTTCCGATCTTATAGAGTGTTTTGAGACCAAAAACCTCCCTAACGGGTAGTAGCATACGTCTCAGTACTTGCCAAACCAACCAATCAACCATATAGAGTGTGTTTTTTTTTTTAAGTATTAGCTAAAAAATAGTCCAAAATAGGAATTTTCTTTTATACATTTTAGCTATTTTTATTATTTTCTCTCAGTATTTTTTATATATTTTTTGGCTGTAGTTTCACAATATAATCTTTTATAATTGATTTTTTGAGTTACTTTATTCTTTTAAAATTTATGTATTTACTATTTGTTCATTCCAATCCCCCCCATCCACCAGACAGTTTTGTTATAGTTTTAAATGCAAATTTCTGTTAAAATTTCCTTTTTTTATATAGATTTTTTTCCGCGTGTTTAATCGCAGTATTTTTAAAAATTCTTTAAGCCTAAAGTGGCTGATTGACCACAGTTATAATTTTTTTATCATCCTTTAAAAAATGCAAACACGTCATTTTGACGGGCTGTCTTCTAGTAAATAAATAACAAAATAGACAGAATAAAATTGCTATTTTAATGGTAATTTTTGCTTTTATTTAATAACTCCTGATCCCATTGAGATCCCACTCTAAAAATTTCAGAATTTAAAGCTTATAATATTACAACAAACATACAATTTTTTAAAATTTTTAAAAAATGACTATATAAAAAATTTTCAAATTTAAAATATTAAAAATTTTTTTAAACTATACATAGTCGACTAGTATATCAAATTAAACCTTATAAACTCCTCTTTGAAATGAGTGGTCATAAAATTTTCTGTTTGATAGAACTTGAGAAATTCAAAATTGAAAATATTTATGCAAGTCAAAAAATGATGATTTTTCAAGATTTAAGTAATTAATTGCATAAAAATTTAAAGTGATAAACAAAAAATAAAAATATGCTCTAATTTATACCATCATAGAGAATAATCCCTAGCAGTTTCATTGTAATCAGAAAGGGTCAGGTTGAGTCACTGGTTGATTTGGCATGGATTGACCCGTTTTTTACATGATCTTGTGGACTAATTTTGTGCTTTTGCACAATCTTTTGACTAAATTTGTATATATATATATATATATATATATATATATATATATATATATATTTAATTTTTTTTTTTTTTTTTTTTTTTTTTTTTTGCGACTCTGGTAAAATTTGCATATTTTCAAGTGACCTTTTGATGAAATTTGAAATGTATGTTTTGCTATTAAATAAATAAATAAATTTGTAAGATGTCGCCATCTATTACTAGAGAATGAAAATAACATTGTTATCTTCTTTCTCTGGCAGTAAATGGCAACTTCATCAAAATATTATCAGTTATAAAAAAGATGAATAATTTAAAATTATTTTAGCAAAATGCCATATATATATAAATAATATAAATTACATATAATATAAATATATTGTGATAATTTTTTTTTTTTTTTTTTTTTTTTTTTTACCTTAAAAACTCGAAACTAATAATAAAAATAGAATTTAATGGAATTTTTTTTTTTAAATCTTGATTATAAGCCCGCCGCCGCCTTATAAGCTACTGTTAAAAAAAAAAAAAAAAAAAAAAAAAAGGAGGGGCTTACAATTGGGATTTTACAATGTATTTAAAAATATTAAACATGATTTTCCAACACTGAAATTTAGTTGTAAAAAATTGACATGAAAAAATGAACAGGGTCATTCTATGATAACTAATGTTACATTTCAAACAATTTACTGCAGTAATTTTAATAATATAAAAGCAAAAAATGTTCAAATGTAAAATTAACATGATATGCCGATGAAATCTATCTAAGGATCAATTTGGATGAAAATTACCTAAAAAATGATATTAAAAATTAAACTTTATATGATAATTTACATGCCTTTTTCAATAATGGCAGTTACCATAGTAAATAAAGTTACCAAAATTTAAGAAATAACATTAAAATTAGGTAGTTTTCATCTAAGTTGAGCTTTGGCTAAGTTTAATTTGCAAACCATTTGAAATTTACATTTCGAATAATATTTTTGTGTGCATTCTATTGCTAAAATTACTGAAAATAGTTCAAAATGTAATGTAAGTTACAATGGAATGTCGCCAGCAAACTGCATGCTTTCAAAATTCATAAGTAAATGAATACATTTTTATTAAAACCTCCTTGCAATAGTATCTGCTAATGAATTAATGCTACAAACTCAACATATATATATATATATATATAAACATTTAAACACAGTAAACCAATTTTTAATATTAAAGAAATAAGAAACAGTTTTCGTTATGTTATCCTCAGCAACTAGAGCAAAAACTATTAATATAACAATACAACATTTTGCTACAGTAAAATTTGAAAAAAAAATGTTACTAAAACATTTTTTAAGAGATTTGGGGCATAAAAGGCATTTCTACATAATTGGAGCTATTTTTGGACCAAAAAAAGTCTGGCACAAAATAGCCCCAAAATCTATTTTTCATGTAAGTTTTATGAAAACAAAATAATTTCCAGTTAAAATAAAAAGTTAAAGAAAAACTATGACTACAGATAGGTTACAGGCAGATTTCAAGAAATCATAATTATGTAATCGTAATCGATTATAATAGATTAAAAAATGTGTAAATGCATTGTTATCTTAATCATAAATTTTTATTTTGAAATTAATCACACTGTAATTATAATCAAGAGCTTTCACTTTGATTACAATCATAATCCAATCAAAATCACAATGCAATCTGTATTGAAAAGTTACATAATCATAATCTCGCACAAATATATGATTATGTTCTATGATTATATCTTTTTTTCCTTTTCTACTTCTTCCTTTCATTCAATCCATTAAATATTTGCTCGGTTAACTGCACCAAAAAAAGAAGCCAATACTTCAAAATATGCGACCATGTGTTCCTGAGATCTCTTTCTCTCTCTCTCTGTGAATGTCGGATCACTGGTTATTTCGCTATTCACAGCAGTCGATTGGAAGTTCAACATCCTGGCATTCGGCATGCATTCAGTACTGTTTAGCCAATGGCGTTTTACATAAGTTTTTCTTTTACAATGGCAACACTTTGTTATGCAAAAAATCTGTTTCTTGTTCGTATGTATAAATTGTTTTTCTTGCCCAAAAAATGAGAAAAAAAATACCTTTTTTTCTTCTTTGAAGAGGGGTTGATTTACACGTGGGTTTTTAATTTTTTCTTATTTTTAACAACATCAGTTAGGGGGTCGACTTATAAGTGCGTATTTACAATATTGTATAAATTTATTTTAGAAATATTACATATTTATATCTTATATTTTCCTTTAAAATTCTAGGGAAGGTTTTTTTTTTTAATTTACTATAAGTTATTTTAATCATAAGTACAGATTTTCCCCCAGGTTTAAAAAGGGGCAGGGTGCTACTGTTGTGGAAAGGACACTTTTTACATTCTTTAAGGCACTTTTTTGATTTTTAAGGGCCTTTTATAGAGTTGAATCCAGAATCTCACAGCCTTTTCTGATGCAGTCATTCAATTCCTTTCTTTTTCTACTAGCAAGAAGGGAAAATAATCACAAAATATGTCCATTTATCACAGGAAAAATTTTTATTTGATTGAGGGGCAAAATCTTAAAATTTGCCAATCAGTTGTGCAAAAATCTTCAATTGTTAGTGAAAGAATCAAGGTTCAAAAAATCATGGGAAAACGGAAATTTTGTCAAAGAATAAAGAAAAAATCCAAAAATTATGTCAAAAGATGTAAAAAAGCAAATGGAATGAGCAAAAGTGGATTAATTATAAATTAAACTGGAATTTGTGATAGATAACTTGTTATCAAGGGCAATACCACAGTATCAAAAACATTTATAGTTAATTTCTGAGGTAGAAATAAGTAAAATTTGATAATGCAAATATTTCTAACACTGCCTGATTAATCACAATCTTAAACAAAAACAAGTCAAGAAACCTGGACATATAAAAACAATATACAGACCAAAGAATGAGAAATATGAACAAAAATCTTACCATGTAAAACGAGAAAAATCAAAATTTTCAAATCTGTAACCATGATTAAATTATCTAAACTGCAAACTCATCCTCAGTATTGAGTACTGTGACATTCAACAACAGTACAGACAGTTTAGAAATGGCAAATGAATTTGGAAATTTAATGTAATTTAATAAAATGGATTGGAAAAATATAGCCACTACTGTAATTTCTGGAAGAAACACTGCACCGCGAAAATTCACTCAAAAAATTTTTGAAAATGGTCGTAAACGCCGCAGGTGAAATTTCCGTGGTAATCGCGGTTGACATGTTAAACAGAAATACATTAATAAGCTGTATTAAGAAATCATAAAATGATATTATTAATCAGAAATTAATAAATAAATACAAAATGAATAATATTATTTAAATACCATATTTTCGGGAATAAGCGCCACGACGCATATGAGTTTAAAAGTAAAAATATGCTTAGTGCGGCGCAGCGGATACGGTGATTTTTTTTCCTAACAGTACCGTAATAACCGTTAATCCCCCCCCCCCCCCCCCCCCCGAACGTGACGAAAAATCGTAAAATAATTAGAGGGGGGCGCTTACATGGGATTTTTCTGCAATCGTTTCACAAAATTTGCAGGAATGAATCGTGAATCTTTGAATGAATCATAAATTTTGATAATTGAAGCAATACTTGAAAAAAAAATTGGTTTAAAAAAAAAAAAAAAACGTAAATTCTGTTGAAAAACGCAGAAAAAAGAAGAAATTTGTAAAAAAAAGCCAAAAAAGCATGAAATCAATTAAAAAGAATCTAAAAAAAAAGCACATTTCATCAAAGATTCATGATTCATTCATTTCATCATGATTTATCCCTGAATCTTTGGAACAGGGGAAAAAAATCGGATTCAAAACAAATTTTCTGAAAGTTATCAAAGAAGGGGAGGGGGAGATAAGAGGGAAATTCAGGAAATTCTTTCAAAAATGCAATTTTTGTTTATTCGTAATCTAATGCAAAAGTTGCGTAACTTTTTGCAGTCTTTTAGTGAAAATTGCCATTTTTTCGCGATATTTTGACGAAATCGAAATTAATTTGTTTTTGCGACCATTTGTAGGAATTCGCGATACATTTTATGTCCGAAATTTTGGAATTATGATCGATTTTTTTTTTTTTTTTTTAATTTTCGGAAAAATTCAGAAAAATATCACGCTTGTTTGAAAAAAAAAAAAAAAAAAAAATCGCATAAATGCCGCATCACTTGAAATTTCAGTTTAAAACACGTAAACGCCGCGGCGTTTCTTCCGGAAATTATGGTAATTGAAATTTATATAAGCTTTCAGCTGCAGATATGTTGGGGAAAAAAAGAAAGGAGTATTAAATGCTAATTTTACTGTCTCCATCTATTGCAGAAAAAAGAATTTAAATTGGCTATCATGTAGTATTCGCCCGGAATCCGCCATTTTGTTTATTTTGCCGATTTTGAATTTCTGTATTTCTATTTATTCATTTATTTTTGTTCTTATTTTTTTTTTAAATATATAAACTCTGAAACATTTTTTACTGTAATTTCGGAATATATATATATTGAAAAATGAATATTTGACTTATTTAACTGTTTTAAAAATTTATGTATTTACCATTTGCTAATTGTAAATTCCTTCTCTGCCTTCCGCTTTTTTTTTTTTTTTTTTTACAAATATTTGGAGTGCTGATTTTCAGTTTAAAAATTTATTGTTGTTTACATTTAATTTCTGAATTGTTTATAATTAAGTATTAAGTGGTCACAAGTGATCACCAAAGAAGCAAAATGGCAGATTCCGCGCAAATACTACATCTGTAAGTGAATGATAACTTTAATAATAAATTCATTTAAATATAATAAATATCAAATATATCATATGTTTTTTATTCTTAATCAACTATTTGAGAATTAATATATTATCTAAAAAGCCTGCATAACTGTTATATGTTTTAAATTGAGAAAGAAAAAAAGAAAAATTAGTTATTTCTTATTCATACTCTTTAAAATTAAAAAATGGAGAGGGTGGTAGGGGCATTTAGCACAGATTATGACACGTCTAAAACTATACATAAATAATATTTTATGTATTGAACAAGAATTCATTAAGGATAAATATATATATTAGTGCTCTTGATTAAGCATTTATACGAGTATATACATAAATATGAAATATATGAATATTTATCTGTACATAAAGATGAAAATAAGCATTCGCCATTCAGCAATTAAATGTGAAACACTGGCGACTAAAATGTGCAAAGTACCGGCCAAATGCAGGATTTTCCAAAAGGTATTTTGTCAAAGAATCGCCAAAAAAACCATGAGAATTTCGTTAAAAAATCGTAAAACAGCTTAAACTTCTTGTAAAAAATCGCGGCTAAACACAAATCTTGTGTAAGTATCGCGAAAAAACATCGTCAAAGAAACAAGCGAAAAAAAGTTAATACCAGCAAAAAATCGCGATAACAAGCACGAAAACTATTAAAAAAATTGCAATAACGAACGGCAATACCTCCAAAATTCGCAATAACAAACACGAATATCGTCAAAAATCACGATAACAGTCGCGAAAACCGTAAAAATATTGCAAATATCATCAAAAAATCGCGGCAAAACACGAATTTCGTGTAAATATCGCGAAAAAACATTGTCAAAGTAACAAGCGAAAAAAAGATAATACCATAAAAAAATCGCGATAACAAGCATGAAAACTATTAAAAAAATTGTAATAACGAACGCAAATACTGCCAAAATTCGTGATAACAAACGCGAATATCGTCAAAAATCATGATAACGGTCGCGAAAACCGTAAAAATATCGCTAATATCATCAAACAAATGTGATTTTCGTCAAAAAATGCGAATTTTATCAAAGTGACACGCAAAAAAAGGCGAATATCGTCAAAAATTGCGATAACGAACGTGAATATCTAAAAAAACCCCATAAAAACAAACTAAAAACGTGCAAATTTTATCAAAGAAACACGTGAAAAAAGCGAATTCCGTCAAAAAATCGCAATAATGAACGCAAATATCGTGAAAAAAAGAATCGTGATAATGGACACGATTTTTGTTAAAAAGTTGCAAAAACGAACGCAAAATAGGAAATAATGCACATTATATCAAAGGATTGTGCAGAAAACATATAATATTATTTTCAGGGGAGGACCCCCCCCCCTTTATTTTTTAGAAAATCTGATGTGAATTTCAGTTTTTATATTTTAAATTCTTTAGTCCTTGAATTAACTTTTTTTTTTTTTTTGTGTCACATCTTAATTTTACACAAATAATTATTAAAAAAAAAAAAGATGGTAGGGTTTTATGGAGTTAGCTACAAAAGTGTTTAAGCATAGTCATAGTTGTAGCTAACTACATACGCATGTTACATATAACTTAGCTGTTAACTTAATTTAAAAAAGATTGGAAATTAGTATCTCAAATTTATTCCAAACAATACAAATTAAAATATTTTTATCTAGTTCATATATTACTTATTTATTCTAATCTCGTATAAATTGTATTGTAATTAAATATTCAGTGACATAAATGCACTTACTCGCTACTAAAGAAATTATTCTCACTAGCCAATAACTGGCTACTAAAAAAAAAAAAAAAAATCAACCTACCGGCCAGTGGCCACTAAGCAAAATTCTTTATTTTCATCTTTATCTGCACACTTGCCAATCTTGATGATATTAGATCCTACTTATTTTTAAATAAAAATAAAATATCCAAGAAAGATGTGAAATTATTTTTAAATTTAAAATTTAAATTACAATTTCTTTGTTTTATACAACACATTAATATACAGTAGACTCCCTCAAATCCGCACAGCTTGGGACCAGAGGTTTTGCGGATTTTAGAATTTTGCGGATTTCTGGTCATTGCTTTGTTTACATTTCTTAAAAAGTAATTTGAATGTAATTAATAATGAAATCAAAAGTACAATGAAAGCTTATAATATGCTAAACTATTAAAATAAGTAATGAACTAAAATAATAAAAATTTAGATAGTTTTAGAAGGATAAAAATAGTAAAAGCAAAGGTCAAATTAATAATATATAATGTACAATTAAATATTCATTATAAAGATGAAATGTGTTTTTCCTAAATTATTCAATGAAATTTGCCTCATAAAGGTACATTACTAATTCGCATCAAGATCATAAAATAATGAAGCTTTATTTCAGGTTTAGCCAAACTTAATAACTAAAAAGGCTTGATTAATACATAAATATATCTGGTAAGTTTGTGATTACCAATGATATCAGCAATATCTTTATTTTTTCAGAAATAAATTATTCTTTCTCCATGAAAAAACATGAATTTACTAACCTTAACAAAAATTGCAAATTAAAAAATATATGAAATTAATATAAAACTAAAAACGTCAAATTTTGCACCTAAATCTGAACTGAATGTTTCATTGTTTACATCCGTAAAATATGTGCGGATTTTAGAGAGTTGTGGATTTTAGGAGTGCGGATTTGAGGGAGTCTACTGTATATAAATTTAAATATAGTTTATCACTTATAATTTTACCTGCAGTATTAATTAATAATTCATATTTTTTCATTCAGAGTAATCCCAGTTTTATTTTTAACCAAATATTTTTAACTTTGTTACTCACTAGCCACTAAATACATTTAAAAAAAATCATTTTGACATATATTTAAAAAGTGGCCACTAATGAAACTGGGTCTACCAACCACTGGCTACTAATCGAATTTCCCAGTTTTCACCTATAGGTGTTTATTACTGGAACATAGGATATCCATTACTGGACTTTTGGATGTTTCGATATATTTCGGTTGTTTAAAATTAAATATCGATTCATATTGGGAAATGAGACTATAAGACTGGTTAAATATTGTTGATGGATTAATATAATATTGAAAAAACAGGAATATAATAATTTTAACTATTAATAAAAAAAAAAAAAATTAAAAGAAATTCCTTGAGTGTTCATTATTGGCACATCGACTCGATATAAAGTATGAAATTAATATTCACATAAATATTAAATTTGAGCAATTTATATAGGCTAAAGTTATTTGACAGTTTTAAACACTTAAGTGTCTAAAATCAATTTTACATGGTTAAAACTAATTTATTATTACCTTCTTTTATTTATTTTTTTTTTTTTTTAATCATCTGACTAACACAGCGCTTTAAATTGTCTGATTAAAATCATTGACACTCTACTCTATATAAGTATACAAATAGGAAACTCTAAAACAACAACATATTTTAGAAATTAGAAACTTGCAAGCAAGCAGATAACTTGAGTTTTCAAATTCACAATACTCTCTCCTAATAAATTATATTTTTTTCATTTTTATTGATATCAGAAGAAATTGAGGAATTTCCCTGTTTTTCATTTAATAAATAAAATAAAACTAGAATGGCTTCATTTTCAGTAACAAAATGAGGTAAGAAAAATACAGCAAACTTAAAACAATTCTACATGAACATAGTTTTAAAAATATATTATATTTTTTACTGAACATATTTAAATACTATATGAGAAGGATATTACATGTTCAAGTAATAATAAGGTGACAGAATCATGCGCCGCTTAAAACATTAAACCAATGACCGACAATTTCAGGATTAAAATAAAACTTTGAAACAAACAGAGAACTCAAGGGGGGGAAAAACATCTAAACATCAAAAGTTACAAACCATACAAAAAATTTACCGACTAGAATATACATATGCGAATATAAATTTTTAGTAAACTTGATAAAAAATCCTAATTAAAGTATAATAAGCGTACAATTGCACATTACAAGTGAAAGAAAGGACCGTCTGACCAACAAAATCGTCAATAGATCATGGATATAATTTGCACGCAATGTTAAAATAAATGTAGAATAAATTGAACTTTAAAAAGAAAAATAAGCACCATTACTGAACTTACCTTCTTACAAGTATGGGCAGATAAACAGAAATAAATAACATTACTACAAAACAAGAAACTTTCGCTCGCTAACAAACACTCGCGATCGCGGTTATTTCCTCTCAACAGAAGCAAGAAAAACGCTACCTTTGCGCATGTGCTATTCAACGTCAGAGGTTACCGATTGCTTAATTTCAAAGAGATTGTGACGTCATGAAATGCCCTTCTGTTTTAACATATCAGATGATCAAATTTTAAAAATGTTTCAAATTTAAAGTAACCAAAACTTTAAGATGACAAACTGTCAAACTTTGCGTTTTAAAAAAACTTGATGAATTTAACAACTTTTTAAAGCTTTTAAATTAAAACCTCAAACTGACCCTTTAAATGCATTTAAAGAGTAAGCTTGAAACACGTCTTGAGGCCATTCGCATAACATCCCTGTAATATCCGATTGTTATATGGCAGACGTCCGGAGGGGAGCAAAAAAAATGACATATAATCACGTCCCCTGAACGTCATTTTCAGCCGTTCATAGGATGGCCGCTCATTGGTGCTTGCCCGGCGTACGGCACATTGGTTCAGATCAGTAGCGAATGAATGCTTTATATAAAAATTAAAATGTCGAAATAATAAAATAAATTAAACATTGGAAAAAATTTTGTATTTTTTTAGCATTTATTTTTAATGTTTACTTTTAAACGAATATTTTTATTGTAATTTATTCATTAGGAATTATTTTTAGGGCGATATTACGGTGCCTCACTTAAGATCGACGTAGAGACTTACGAAGTAAACAAAGCGCAAACGGTATTACGGTAGCGGCGTTAAATAGGGCATTCCAACATGACGTCAGGGACATTACCGCCCAAAATCTTCTATCTGCGCAACTTCACGCACATATTATTGGCATCTTTCAAGTGAATGTATGGTTACCATTTTGGCTGCTTTATCGCATTTGATTTAAATGCCAAATGCTTTATTTAAATTAGCCTTAATCATTTGTTTTTAATTGAAAATTCAGAAATCTTTGCGCTATCCAGACTTGAATGTAAATGAAAGAAATATATTACGTAAGTGTTTTGTAATTGTTTTCTATTTAATAATCTGTCCGATTACTTGTTCAATATTTCGTATAATTTTTTGTCTGTTACGTGAATAGTAATATTTCTAGTGCTAGAATCATGCCTGCTTTTCAAATACTTGTAAACTGTTTGTATATTTTTATATTAAAGCTTATTTATCATTATGATAAGTATACTAGAATATTTTATGAAAAAGACATTGTATATTTTGAAAAATATTTGTGATATACAGTAGGGATGGGACGAATATTCGGCCACTATTCGGTATTCGGCTTATTCGGCCCTTTTGCCGAATATTCGGTTGGCCGAATATTGAAGGCTTGTTGACCGAATACTTCGGCCGAATACCTGTAGCCGAATATTTAGAGATATCTGGCCGAATATTGCTAAAATCTCGCCGAATAGTGAAAGATATTTTGGCAAATAAATTTAAGATTTAAAGAATTTCATTTCTTGCATTTTTTTTCTCTAATCCAAATTGCTACTTCATTCATGAAGTCATTCTCATTCTTACTTACAAAATATACAGTTACTCGATTGCTAAAAAATACACAGCCTTTCTGTATTTCATATAAAAGTTAGTGATATTTTAGAAAATGCTGCCCAAGTTGGAGATTTAATGTACTTCATTAGAGAATGATATATTGCAATTCAAGATAAACACTGCCTTATTCTAACACATGAATATTTATCAATGTCTGCAAATTCCATGCACAACTAAAAAAAGTTCTTATGAAATTTGTAACTTATTTTCTGTAAAGTAAGAAATGAAAGAATTCATTCACAGTGTGTATTAACGAAGATTCATTTTCAAAATTAGATATCAAATATCACTATTCCAAATATAACGGTACATCTGAAGACAGAACTGGTGGCAAACTAGATATGCATTAGATGACACAACTTGCTTTATGAAGATGATTTAATAAGTATCTACACATAAATTCTAAATGCTGAACAAAATAATTTTTTTATTCTATAGTTTTCACTTTTAAATAATTTGCATAATTACTGACTTAAATATGCAACATTACTATGTCTATATTTTTAATTTACATATTTCTTCATTCATGTTGTTGTCAATTTCTGTTTATCCTTTTAATGCTTGTTGAATAAGTGGAATATTGATGTTGAATATAGTACGTGCCAATTCAAAAATCAAAGATTTTGTTACCATATGCATTCTACTTTAAGCATAACCTTTAGCTATAACGGAATTTGTAATGTAAAGCTTGGCAACTGATTTCAGAGCAATCTCATTCTTACGAATTTGCTTATTATTAGGGACACAAACTCTAAATGATTAAATTTACTTCGTTATTTCAGAAAATATCTCCTTGTGAGTTCCGAGAGATAGAGATTAAGAATATTATTAATTTTGGATAGAAGAAAGGATAAAAGTATCATTTGATAGTAAAAGTGAAGTACATTCTTCATATTTTAATGGAAATATCTTACCATTCTGACTTACTGAAAATCAATTTGATTTACATTAAGATAAAAGAATTTAGTGCAATTTCCTAATTTTTTTGTGTTAAAATAAGTGTTTTAAATTCAAAAATACATTTAAAAGCACATTTAAGAGTAATAATTATTAATGAGCTCTTATTTTTTAAATTACATGTAATCAAAATTTATTTTCTTTATTGGAAAAAAACTTTTACTATTCGGCCGGCCGAATATTCGGTATTCGGCCTAAAATTTGGCCGAATATTCGGTATTCGGCTATTCGGCCAAATCACTATTCGTCCCATCCCTAATATACAGTGAAACCTCCAAATAAGGGACACCCATGGGACCGGAACTTTTGTCCCTTAAATAAAGGTGTCCCTTATTCGGAGTTTTTTCTTTTTTTTTTAAACTAATCTTTCAGATAGACATAAAATATAACATTAAATTAAAGGTGAAGTTTAAATGTACCAGAAGGATATGAATTACGTTAATCAGACACAACAAATAGATATTTAATTCATTGAAATTTTTAATCGATTACTTCATTAAAAGATTTGTAGAATTATTGATTTAAATTTTTTACACAAATATTTCATATATGTAAAATGTGCATTAACATTTAAAAGAATCTTACTTAATCAATCAAAAGTGATTCTTTTGCAGATTTCAATTTTTCATTACAAATCTTTCAAGTGTTCATTTACCATGCATATAAATTTCAATCCTTCATTATCAGCAACATTTACTAAAAAAGTATTGAACTTTACATATTTTAAAACATCTGTAAAGTTTTTTATTTCACAATTTCCATTTCTTCTTCAGTTTCATAGTCATCCTTACAATTTTCAGCACTACTTTTGATGGGGATAAAAACACTAATTGTGGGTAAATAAATGCACATCAATTGAGTCATATCAACATGTCTGCCTGTCTGTTTGATAAGCTCTCAAAAATCTATTTTTGTTTTCATCACTGGCTACTTCATTATCTGAAATGCAAAAACCAGCTCCTTTCATCGCATTTTCAGGTGTCCCTTATTAAGAGGTAAATACATTACTCGGCCTATATCAAGGGACTGGGACCGGAACTTTTGTCCCTTAAATAGAGGTGTCCGTTATTCGGAGTGTCCCTTATTTGGAGTTTCACTGTACATGCTTGTCGATTTTTTTTTTTTTTTTCCTTTCAATCAATATGCAACACTACAATATTTCCTTCTAGTTCCTGCAAGATATATTCACAATCCTTCACGGAAAAAATATATTTAAAAATACTTTATTAAAGTTTTTTTACTTTTAAAACAGTCAATTTTGCAGACCTATTAATATGAAAACATATATCTGCCAAATTTCCCCCCATTTTTTTTCTACTCAAATAAGTATTTTATTTGCTAAAAGTTTTATTTAAATTAAATGAAATTGAATAAGTACCAAATAAATATAACACAGTTTATGAATTTTCTGAACTCATTTAAGTTAAACAAGTAAGAAAAATTATGCCTTAAGCATAGATTATGGAACACTTTCTTACACTTCCTCTTCCTGAAATCATTAACAAAACATCATTATCTATAGAAATAAGGTGTTACTGTTCACAGCCAAATATGTATTCTAATACTTTTGAACAGCCACATATTTGATTTGCCGATTGATATATATATACTACATAATGAGTAAATTTAGTCTTGCAAGAAAACGCCTAACTAGTTGAAAATTTTCTTTCAACAATTAATATTAATAGATCAAAACATACTTGAATACTTTTGTTCAGCCCTGTAGTTTATCTAGTACCCTTATTATATGAAAGTATTTTGTTAAAATTTAATTCATATAAAAATACTCTTTAAACTACTACCATTGTTAAGTAAATTGCTTTATGCTTATCAGATTGGAAAGCCTAAACATAGATGGGTTGCACTACAGGGGACGGTTAATTCTGGGAAAACTACATTCGCTTCGGGTGTAGTTAGTTGATTTATTTAATGGGGTTCCTATGAATATTAATACAAATGAGGACAATAGCTAACATTTCAGCTAGGGCAAGCTATCCACATGCTTTTCTTACATATTATGATGTAACATCTGTTGGTTTCCATAATATTGAGATTGACAGAGTTATGAGAGAAATGATGGATGGGAATAATAACAACAAATGAACAACACTTTCCTGCCGAATTGTATAAGGTGAACTGTCAATCGGGATCCAGTTTGTTAAATTTTTTTTCTGAATAAACAGTTCTACCAGGCTCACAAAGATGAATTTCAAGAAGTTAAATTTGATTTTTAAAAAAAAGCTATTGTTATCAATATTAATAAGTATGATTTTCTTTTAGTAAATTTTCGAAAAAGTTTCATTTAAGGAAAAAAGTATGTATAAATTAAATATTGAAAAATTTTCTAGAAGTTTGTGAAATGTTGGGTCTAGAATTCGATATTAGGGCAAAGCATGAAAGCCTTAAAGATCTCTTTCAGGTAAGTGTTGCAGTAAAATTTAGAAGTAAGTAATACATTTTCTTTAATTTTTCAAAATCTATTTATCTGTTTACTTAATTTTTTTTTTTTTTTTTTTTTTTTTAGAATTTAAACTGCTACACAGGAATTGTGTCAGCTGTGCCAACAATGTATTGGGATAAAAGCTACTGCAAAAGAAATTCGTCCAGATTGCACCTTTTTGGCAGAATCGGCACTCCCCTATGAGAATCATCACAGGCATAGACAAATCCCGGCATCAACTGTGACCCTGCATGCTAAAGATTTCTCTTCAAGAAGATCTCCCATTAAAAAAAAGTGAGATGTGACAATGGCAACAGAAGAATATGTTTGTAATTATATGTGAATAAAGGCATAACGCTTGGAGAGTTTCTAGCGCGGGTAGCGCCTGGCACACAGTGTTCGGCCGCTCACACAGGAAACTCCTCCCGGTCAATGCTTTTGTTACATATAAAAAAAATTATAAAAATCAAGAAAAAGAAAACACATATAAACAAAAACAAGTAAGTTTACTTCAGTTATATTTATTTGAGATATAAGTTTAATATATAAAAGAAAAATTAGGTAAATTAAAAAAAAACTTTTTTTTCCCTCTAATTTTTTTTTAAATGTTCGCATATAAAAGCTTTTTAGTTTATCTTAAAAAATTTTGAAGGGCATTGCTGATGGCACGTCTTTATCCTCTAATCTAGAGGACTGATTTTTCCTACGCTTAGATTCTTTAGGATGTTCAGTTTTAATTCAACATTGTGCAAATTGTCAGCAATACATAGAATTTTTGTTGGGAATTTGATCCAAGTTGCATTGTTTTGGATGTTAACTTTACATTATATTGCCTCAAAACTGGTATGTTAAAAAATTATTGTATAAAGTATATTATTGAGGAAAGTCCCACCTTAGAGAATTCTGAATGCCTTTACGGCTTGTGTGGATAGGTGCATTATCTTGCTGTTAATCCTTTCTTTTTCTTTTTTTTTTTTTTTTTTTTTTTTCATGCTAGAAGTGTAAACATGTAACAAATGAAAGTATTTCTTGTAACAAATGAAAGATGGTCAAAAAGAGTTTGTATATATATGTTTGAATTAAAATTTTCGGAAATATACACAAGTGACTCAACGTCACTGAACGAAAAGCAGTCTAATGCTGCAATGATTACGTCAATTAACTGTTTTGAGAAGATCTCTTTTTCTTTTTTTCAAATTGTCACAATAGTTTTGAAATTTTATTTTTATTTACATTTTAGATCATGGTCTATATTTTAATTTTTTACAAAAGAGTGCAGGTTTTTTGTTATCTCATTGTCGCGTGTCATTTGTATTGACTGTGAAATATTTTGAAATTTTATTTTTATTTATATTATGATAATGGAACTTGTTTGACGGTTCTGAAACATGTCAATGTCATTTATTTTTACTATAACACCTTTCTTAAATAAAATTAAAAAATTTTATTAAAATGTTTATATAAAAGGTGAATGTTTTATAATCTGGTGATTTAAAAAATCAATTGGATTTAATTAAATTTTTATAATATCAGGACCATTCAAGTTTCACTTATTTTCATCAGAGAAAGTAACCTGCAGCAGTTTGTTGTCCCAAGTCATCACTTGTGTGGTTGAAAATATTATTGAGATGATTTAAGAAAAAAAAAAAGATTTTATTAAAACATCAGTTAGGTGGTGGATCAATTGCAACATGGGGCTGCTTTTTGTTCAAAGATGTGGAGCCATTTGTATATGTTTTTAGCAAAATTTAATTGAAAGACACATGTACAAACTCTTTCTGGCCATCTCTCATTTGTTGATACAATTCTGGCAGGGGAAAAAAAAAGGATGGCTATAACAATGAGATAATGTGCCTTTCCACAAAACATTAGTTCCACAAGAAAAATATTGAAGTCTTGCAATGGGCGCTCAGAAATCCAGTTTTAAATCCTATCAATAACTTATGGTGAGATCTAGAAGATTGAGTTTATCAAAAAGGAAGGCATTTTTTCTCATCATCAGAACCCAAGTCTATGATTAAGGATGAATAGCACAAACACAATCCCGAACAGTGCAAAAATGAATGATGTCGAGGAATGGTAGAATATTTGCAATCATTAAACTTCAGAGGTGGTTGCATTAATATATGAAATATTAGTTCCTTTGGTTACTATGTTGAATTTATTTGCTGTCCTTATTGTTTGTGAGGGAGTGACCTTTAGTCATAAAGGCACTCTAGTGTTTCTGAGATCGTGACGTCAATAATTTAACATTTTGTAAGCGTAAAAGTGACATCTATCCTCTCTTTTACCTTAACTTTCTAGAGTGTGTGTGCTCTTTCGAATTCCGCAGTTAGCTCGCGGTTATTAGTATTATGTTAATGAGAAGTATCTCAGTTTGTCGCGTATAAAAGCTTGGGTGTGAGTTTGTGGGGTGTGTGTTTCTGGCCTTGGCCAGCAGCCAGCGTCTGTGTGTTTCTGGCCTTGGCCAGCAGCCAGCGTCTGTGTGTTTCTGGCCTTGGCCAGCAGCCAGCGTCTGTGTGTTTCTGGCCTTGGCCAGCAGCCAGCGTCTGTGTGTTTCTGGCCTTAGCCAGCAGCCAGCGTCTGTGTGTTTCTGGTAGTAGCCAGCAGCCTCTGTGTGTATTCCGCCATTGGACAACGAAGTTGATGATTGTTTAGTAAGGTGCTGACGATTGGAAAATAGCTACGGCCTCCAGTAAAGCGAAAAGGAGTTCAGATAGTGGATTAAAGATTCGGCCTTGGTAAGAAAGTTTAGAATCGTTCCGTTTTGATTATTTGAGCAAATAAAGAAATATCCACAGCCACGGGCTGTGAAATTAAGATTTGTTTAGTAGATCAGCCAGGAAATAGTGTCAAGTGTTAGACGGTGCCCCGGCTGAGCTAGACCGAAGCCTGTGAGTATGATTTAGCTTTTCATAGTGTTCTCAGTGAGTGAAATTATAGACTTGCTCCACTTTCCTTTAGCCCTTATCATTTTAATAAACTGTGTTGTTTTAACCTAAATTACTGAGTATGTCTGCATATAACGTTGCAAACGACACACACCGTGGGTTCAACGTGACAAATGACACCCAGCATGAGTATGCCGTCACAAATGGCGCCCAACGAAATGTCGGACATTTTGAGATTGTGCCACGAGTGTATTTCACCGGTGAGGGTGATATTAGTGAATTTTTAGTGAAATTAGATGATTATATTTTGTTCAATAATATACCTGAGAAAAACAGGTACGTAGTGCTTAAATGCTCGTTAAAGGGCGAAGCACTTTTGTGGTTAGAAAATATAGGAAAGTTTTTGATTACTGAGGAAGCGAAAAGATTTGAACAAACTGTAATTGAGTTAAAGAAGGCATTTCCTCCCGTTAAAGATAAAAGTATTTTGAGAAAAGAGTTCTATTGTAATAAGCAGAATATATATGAGTCGGCGTCAAAATTTTATCTTCGTAAGCTGGAACTAAAAAATAAATTAGATTTAGATATTACATTTGAGGAGTTGTTGGACATTGTTTTTCCTCTTTTTAATCCAAATATACAAGACTTTATTGAAGTTAGAGCACCGAAGAATTTTGCAGAAATGCACCAGATACTATCGAAGTATGAGTCTCGGCATAGCTCGGATCAACGGGATTTGCGTAACCCTCGGCAGAGACCTGTCACGGATAGTAATTTTGTGAGAGGGGGACAGCGATTTCCGGATAATAATGTGCGTAATAGAAGTGATGGATTTGGTCGTAATATGTCGAATACGAGTAATGGTAATAGGAATGGTGGTGGTGCTAATAATTTTAGAAGTGGTGAGAGAAATATGCATGGAAATAGACAGAATAGTGGTTATGATCGTAGTGGGGGAGTACGGGACAGGAATGTTTCTTCGCAAGTAAGGAGATTAACTTCGGATGAGAATTTTGAAGGTAGATCAGTGCAAAGGAGAGGTGTGAGGAGGTCGGGTCAGTTAAACTGGTAAGTGACTGTATTTCGGAAGGTATGCAGTCACAGGTCAAATCGGAAAAGCCTTCTGTGAGTTTAAATAAAATTACTATTAATCCGGTTGAGTTACCTGAAGTGTTAATTGTGTTAGATGGTATTGTCGTTAAAAGTGTCTTCGATACAGGGGCAGATAAGTCGTTCATTTCTTTTGATTGTTATCGGAAATATTTTTCGTATAAGAAGTTGAAAAGGTCAAGTCTGGTGGTTCAGTCAGCACAGGGAGTAGCTTGCGATAATAAAGGTTCAGTAGAATTGGAAGTTGAAATTCGTTCGGTTAAGACATGTTGGGAGTTTTGTGTGTTAGATGGATTAACAGTGCATTGTATAGTTGGTGTGGATTATATGAAGGATAGAGGAATTAGTTTGGATTTCTTTAAAAAGTCGTTAATAGTGAATAATGATGGGAATGTGAGTAAAAAAGAGCCTGTTTTAGTGTCAGTTAGTTTGGAGGAGTCGGGGTTAAGTGAAATGGAGAGGGAGGAATTTAATAAGTTTTTGAATGAATTTGGAGAGGTTTTTTCTGATAAACCGGGTTTAACGCATGTTGCGTGGCATGAGATTGATACTGGTTTCAAAGCACCTGTTGCTAGTAAACCATATCGTTATGATAAAGTTAAACAAGGTATAATTGATTATCATATTCAAAAAATGTTAGCGGACGATATTATAATGCCAATTGAGTCGCCTTTTGCATCTCCAGTAGTGTTATGTCGTAAAAATAATGGGAAAAGTTTAGATAATCCAGAGGCATATAGGTTTGCAGTAGATTATAGAAAGTTAAATGCGATAACGCAATACCCTCAGTATCCTATTCCAGTTATTGATGACATTTTGGCTAATATAACGAGTACGAATTATATGTCAACGTTAGATCTTACGTCGGGTTATTTTCAGATTGCAATGAAGCCGGAGGACATACCTAAGACTGCGTTTATTACTCGGGACGGTTGTTTTGCTTTTAAGAGAATGAGTTTTGGTTTATCGGGAGCGCCGGCAACGTTTCAGAAGGCCATGAATAATATCCTTAAACCTTTGCTTGGTAAGGGTGTCTTGGTCTATCTGGACGACATAATTATAATGGCAGCTACTTTTGAAGAGCATTTAAGATTATTGAGGGAAGTATTTACGTTGTTAAGAGATGCTGGGTTAACGGTTAAGTTAGAAAAATGTAAATTTTTGAGAAAAGAGATAAAGTATTTAGGAGTTAAAATTACGCGTGATGGTATTAAAATAGATAATGAGAAAATTGAGGCAATTACGTCAATGAATCCCCCCAAAAATAGTAAGGAAGTGGCGACATTTTTAGGGATGGTCGCTTGGTTTGCCAAGTTCATTCCACGTTTTTCGGAGTTATGTGAACCGTTGTATAATTTAAAAAGGAAAAGGGTTAAGTTTGTATGGTCATCAGCAGCTCAGAGATCGTTTGAATTATTAAAAGAGGCAGTAGTTTCCCCTCCTGTTTTGGCTCACCCCGATTATTCGTCTCAGTTTGAAGTGTATTGCGATGCGAGTGCTGTGGGGGTTGGAGCGATGTTAGCACAGAAAGGTCGACCTATAGCGTTTGCGTCAAGAATTTTAAATGCAGCGGAAAGGAATTATTCAATTACGGAAAGGGAGTGTCTTGCAGTAATTTGGGCTTTGAATAAATTTCGTTGTTTTTTCACTAATATACCGGTTAAAGTCATTACGGACCATTCAGCTTTGACAAAGTTAACTAATGGAAAGGGGTTGTCGTCTCGTATGGTCAGGTGGTGTTTGAAGTTAGCAGAGTATAATGTTGTTATAGAACATAGGGCTGGCAAGGAGAATGCGGTAGCGGATGCTTTGTCACGAAACCCGCATGGTGGTTTAGAGGTCACGGAGGAAGTTAAGTGTTGTGCATTGTCGTCGTTGGTGTTAAGGTCACGAGAGCAGTTAATAAGGGAACAGAAGCAAGATGAAGAATTTGGTAGCTTGTATCGATATTTGGAAAATCCTGATGATGTCCCGAGCGCAGATGTGCCTATGTTTGAGAAGTGGTCCCAATCTTTTAAGCTTATCGATGGTCTTCTTTTTTATTCTAAAATTGTAAATTCACGTGGTGAATTAAGAGTTTTTATTCCGGCTAGTCTTCGTAAGGCCATCTTGAAAGAATTTCATGATAATCCATTAGCAGGTCACTTAGGAATCAGGAAAACTTATGCTCGAATTTGTGAATCCTGCTACTTCCCTAAAATGCGGGAAGCAGTGCGCGCTTATGTCTCCAGCTGTAGCACATGCCAACGTTATAATTATAAAAATGTAAGTCCAGCTGGCAAATTAATTCCTATTAAAGTAAATTTTCCTAATGAATGTGTAGGTGTAGATTTAATCGGTCCTTATCCATTGTCTAATCCTAAAAGATATAGATTTGTACTAGTTATAGTTGATTATTTTAGTAAATGGGTAGAGTTAGTCCCCCTCAGGAAGGCTTCTGCACCTGCAGTTGCCGATGCATTTTTTGAGAATTATATTTCTAAATATGGTGCACCAATTAGGGTAGTGAGCGATCATGGCCCTTGTTTCATTTCTGATATATTTAAGGCCCTGTGTGAAAAGCTGGAGATCGATCATTCTTTTACTGTTCCGTATCGTCCTCAGTCTAATATGGCTGAACGTGTAAATCGTACATTAATTCAAATGATTTCTTCTTATGTTGGTTCTCATCATGCAAATTGGGACCAGTTTCTTCAACATTTTGCGTACGCACTTCGTACAGCAGTTCACGAGTCAACGGGGAAAACGCCTGCTGAATTGTTTTTGGGTAGAAAAGTTATTACTCCATTCCAAAGGTTAGTTATGGTGTCAGATGCGGAAAGTCAGTACATGTGTCAGGATATTGAGAGGTTGGTTAAGGAAGCTCAGGTTCAAATGGGAAAAGCGCAAGAAAAGCAAGCTCAGTATTATAATATGCGTAGAAGGGAGTTAGAAGTGAAAGTTGGAGATTTTGTGTTAGTAGAAAAGCATTGGTTAAGTTCAAGTCGTCAAAAGAGAGTAGCTAAGTTTGGTCCGAAGTTTGTAGGTCCGTTCGAGGTTTTGGAAGTTCGAAATAATAATTTGGTTGTTGATGTCAATGGTGAAAGAATGACTGTTAATCTGGATCAGGTTAGAGTGTATAAGTTTAGAGAAAATGGTAGTGAAGGTTCTCATATGTCGAGTGGTGTTTCGCGAAATTCCCTATCCAATGAGTGTCCCGAGTCCAGCACTTCTTCATCTAATTCTTTTCATCCATATTCAAGAAGAAAATTTGGTCAAACAGCTCCAAAAACTGTTATTGAAAGCCGAAAGCCTAGCAATCCGAGAGCAAAGTATAATAAAAATAAGAGAACTGTGTCAAATACATCGGACTCTGTGTGTCATAAAAGACAAAAAATTATAAATTGTCCAGTTCCTCCATCTATTAGACAACAACCTCACAAGCATAAATTAACTAATAGTTCACCGTCTTCAGTGATTAATCCCCAGAAAAGATTTCGTTTGGACACTCGTAAAACTGTTAAGCGAACTTTAAATGCCGAATCTTTGCCTAACAAGAAACAACGTAAGTCTGGAAAGAAACGTGGTCTAGGATCTTCAGTGACTTCGGGTGCATCTAGAAAGAGGAGACAACTCTCAGATTACCGGCAACAACAGTGTGAACCTCGCCATGGAGTGAACCCAGCGAACCGGCCAGAGCAGAGTCGTCGAGTGGAACCTACGAGTATTCCACGGCATCCATTCAGAACCAGGCTCCAGGCACGACAGTCAACTGTGGCGTCACCGTACGGTTCTGATGACGAGAGATCCTTCGTACAAGCCTTCTGGGACAGGAGGAGAAAGCCATCTTGCAGTATGAAGCCTGCCAGCAGCGAATCGTCTCTATGATTGGGTGATAATGTTCTTTATTAAATTTCTATTAGAGTGCATATATGTGGTAGCAATGTGAAGGAATAGAAAGCAGAGAGACTGTTTTGTACTTTTGGCCATTTTTGGAAATTTTTGACGGACTCACGTTTAGTGCTTAATTGTGTTCAAAATTTGTTTGCAAAATTGTTAGTTCTATGTATGTTTGAGATTTTGGTCTTAACTGCTTTTAAAAATTCTGGATCTATTGTTAAATTGTTATGTTATTTGTTAAAATGTTATTATATTGTTATATTGTTCATGTGTTATAAAATGTATGTTAATGTATGTTTAAATTTTCAGAAAGTACAGATAGTAATTTGGGTTATTTTGTACACGCGCCGCGGTTCAGGCGCGCACGTGTTTTGCGGTCAAGAAGTCCTTGACACGCGTTTCTATCTCTTATACTAACATTTAATGAATTAACTTTCTTCTTATCGTTCGTGTTTTATGAGTTGCGTTTTGTACTTTAGTTGAGAATGGTTTCCGCAAGTTGCGAAGTTTTAAGCTGCATTTGAATTTGACATTGTATTGTATTAAAATTGAATGTTAATGTGATTTTCTTGCAGGGAAGTATACTTTTTGTTATGTATTGATTCTGCTATTTTTCTTTTAGTTAATACAGATGAAGAGATTGATGACGTCATTTTGTAAATTTTTGATATTTTTTGATTGTTGCATAAGCACAGCGATATGCCGCTGTACGTATGTGCCCCAATTATTGTTCAAGTGGAGTTAAGTCTGAAGAAGTTTGGGAGTTAGTTCATTGGCTAATGGGGATGTAGGTATTACGTAGTAGCAGAATTATTTTAGTATGAAGTAAATGTAATTTTAGATGAAGTCGGAATTTGGATGAGGAAAGTTTTTGCGCATTGGGTTTTTTGGACTTGGTGCGAATTCTAGTATATTAAAAGTTATGGAGAAATTTTTGGGTAAAGTTATAGTTGCATTGCAATATTGAGGAAAATTTCGGAAGGTTAGTGTTTTGAGAAATTTTAGCACTCCCAGTGGAGTGGGTTGTTTTGAGAGAAGAAGTAATTAGTTTTGAAAGTTTTACGAGTTTTTTGGAAGTTTTACGGAGGCTATTTGTAAGATAGAAGAATGATTGGATTGAACATGTGATTATTTGAGGCAAACTGAGTTTTTTTGGGTTGTGATGGGTTAAAGTTAATATTTTAAAAGTTATGTTTCGGCGTTAAATTTCACCCATCACTGTGTTTTATTACGGCTCTAAATTTATAACAAGAAAAAGTTCTGGGCATGCATTTAGCCCAGCCCTTTTTCTCTGCGGAGTTCGAGGGGGGGGGGTTGTGAGGGAGTGACCTTTAGTCATAAAGGCACTCTAGTGTTTCTGAGATCGTGACGTCAATAATTTAACATTTTGTAGGCGTAAAAGTGACATCTATCCTCTCTTTTACCTTAACTTTCTAGAGTGTGTGTGCTCTTTCGAATTCCGCAGTTAGCTCGCGGTTATTAGTATTATGTTAATGAGAAGTATCTCAGTTTGTCGCGTATAAAAGCTTGGGTGTGAGTTTGTGGGGTGTGTGTTTCTGGCCTTGGCCAGCAGCCAGCATCTGTGTGTTTCTGGCCTTGGCCAGCAGCCAGCGTCTGTGTGTTTCTGGCCTTGGCCAGCAGCCAGCGTCTGTGTGTTTCTGGCCTTAGCCAGCAGCCAGCGTCTGTGTGTTTCTGGTAGTAGCCAGCAGCCTCTGTGTGTATTCCGCCATTGGACAACGAAGTTGATGATTGTTTAGTAAGGTGCTGACGATTGGAAAATAGCTACGGCCTCCAGTAAAGCGAAAAGGAGTTCAGATAGTGGATTAAAGATTCGGCCTTGGTAAGAAAGTTTAGAATCGTTCCGTTTTGATTATTTGAGCAAATAAAGAAATATCCACAGCCACGGGCTGTGAAATTAAGATTTGTTTAGTAGATCAGCCAGGAAATAGTGTCAAGTGTTAGACGGTGCCCCGGCTGAGCTAGACCGAAGCCTGTGAGTATGATTTAGCTTTTCATAGTGTTCTCAGTGAGTGAAATTATAGACTTGCTCCACTTTCCTTTAGCCCTTATCATTTTAATAAACTGTGTTGTTTTAACCTAAATTACTGAGTATGTCTGCATATAACGTTGCAAACGACACACACCGTGGGTTCACCGTTACAAATAGCGCCCACCGTGAGTTTGCCGTCACATGTTTTTACACAGGCAAAAATGGTGTTTTTTTTTTTTTTTTTTTTTTTTACAATTACTTTATTTTCGTAATAAAATACTTAGTTTTGTTGATTTTTTTATTAGCTTTTCAACTTGATACCTTTTATAAGGAAAAAAGATTTATTTGTTTTGAAATTTTTAAGAAAATCAACATTTTTTGCTGTTTTTATATGCAAAGTAGTTATTAATGGGCGTAATCAAGAATTACTGCTTTTATATTTCACATTGATTTTAATATAAATTTATTAATAGTTTAAATAATTAAAAAAACTTTTTTGAATAGAGAAAGAAACCTGTAATATGTTTGGGTCAATTTAGTATAAAAATCAGATGACTTTCATGAAGATATAAATTAATGTTTTTGAAATGGGTTCAATTATATCATCCTCAAAATCATGCTCTTCCAGCTGTATCAAGATTTAAGATAATATGGATATACAATCATTTCCTGGTCCATTTGGATCCAAGAAACTCAAATAAAATGTCAAAAATGGGTGTTACTAATTGAAAATTCAAAGTTGATATAATTTTTTAAATATAGATGACTTCGAAAGCATAATTTATACACAATAATAATTAATAAACATTATGCTCAGTCTGATTCCTAGAGTTTATGATTATTTTTGGCATAATTAGTTCAGAATAACCATTTTCATTCCACTTATCACCATTGATGCTCTAGAAATTGGTAACTGAAAACTAAGAATTTTTTTTTTTTTTTTTTTTTTTTTTTTTTGCTACGCGCGAAATAGAGTTTCTGCAATGCTGCAAAACTTTCAACCTTCGTTAAAAATTAAATATTTTTTTAATGTAATAAGATTTGTTTATCAATCAGTTAAATATGAGATAAATTTAATTTCTGTTACAATCTGACAGTTATTACTTTTGCGAGTCAGATATTTTGTAGCAAGAGGCATTTTGTTCTAGCCTTAAATCATGACTTTATCTATATACAAAATGCTAAATTTATGTTTCACTATTACAAAATTTGGTACAGCACAATTTATGCTGTGGTAGTGTATTAACGCCACTGCAGCATAAATTGTACTGATGTGCCAATAAAGTAGGGTTCGCCGAAGTGGGCCCAGCCCGAAAAAACCCGGGCGGGCCCACTTGAAAAAACCCATCAAAAAACCCATTTGTGGGTTTTTTCAAATTTTCTCGTGTTTTCACAACTGTATCATTATTTAATCTAAGATATGAGAATAAAAAGATAAATGCCAATTTAAATATGTTTCAAACTAACCGTATTTAAAAGAATTTCTAAGTATTGATAAAATGACCATAAAAAAAATTAGTTTGTAAATAACGAAGATTTTTTTGGCTATATATTTTAAAATGCATCCAAGTGCTTTAAATCTTAATGTATACCTAAAGATGGCAGTTGAAATGTGATCCCCATCCTGATTGCTTGTATTGTTATAGCTTTTAAGATTAATCGCAACATTTATTATTCTTCTTCAATGTTCAATTAAAGTTTATACAGTAATTTTCAACACAAAAATCTTGACAGATTTCCAGGGTTCCTAGTATCATGGAAAGTCAGGGAATTTCAAAGTAGTCATGGAAAGTCAGGAAAATCTCAAAATATACAGGAAAAATCAGGGAATTTACAAATATTTTCAAAAAAAATCATGGAAAACATTTGAGTGAAAAAATGAAAAATGACACAAAATTCATCAAACAGTTGGGGCCAAAAAAAAAAAGATTGAAGTATGATTGCAGAAAGAAAATTGCTAATTTTGGCAAAAGATTGTGAAAATAAGTATCAAATTTCGCTGTATGTTTATTTGGTCAGAGAATTTTTCGAGATTTGATCTGGGAAAGTCAGGGAATTTTTTGAGATTTGGTCATGGAAAATCAAGGAATTTGCTAGTCATGTTTTTCTGGGAATCTTGTTATAACAAAAAAAAAAAAAAAAAAAAAAGAGTGAAAAAGTTTGAGTATAGTACTTAAATGATAATTTCATTATTAAAATTATTACTAATAATTAATTTTTGGAAAAGCAAATTATAATGTTTATTATTATCATTGATTTATAAACTTTTTGTAATCAATTAGTTATTTTAATTTTTATTTAGTAGTATAAGTACCTTGTTTTCAAACATTCTGAACCATATTTCTTTAACTTAAAAAAACCCTAATAAAATATAATCTAAAATGTATCCAGATACTTTAAATGATTGCTTACAGATGGCATACAAAACTAAACTAGTTAAAGTGTATTGCCATTTACGATCTAACTTTATAGATATGACTGACATTGACTTTAAAATAATCCAATTTAATACTATTGCAATATAAATGTTGCTTCAACTGTGTGACTTCTATTTTTTTCTTCATAAAAATATTTACATAAATGTTGCTGCTTTAAACTATTGAAATAAATGAAAGAAATTGCATAAATTAGTCTGTTTAACTTAAGATTTATATAAAGAAATTCAGTTGCACTTGGTTTAATATATCATTCTTCCAGTAATCTAGTTCTATGAGATACAAAATAATCTTTTTAAATATATTTATATTTTCTTTTTATATATTTATTTTTATTGTTAATCTATACTTAATGCAAAATTATACCTTTGTTTCACTGATAAATGAAAAATTTAGGTACTGTGCATCATGTAAAAATTAGAAATTTGAAGAGTTCTCTAAAAATTTTTAATAAAACCCGTAAAAACCCGAAAAAACCCGGGTTTTAGACTACTGGGCCCAGTGGGTTGGGCTTTTTCAAACCCTGCAATAAAGAGCAATCTCGTTGTTTGCATGCGCATACAGTTATCGTTTGGATTTCTTGTTGCCTTGTTGTTTGCTGATTTTTGATGCCTGTTTTGCACAAAAACAGATCAAGATGCAATTTTATTTTTTTCAGGAGCGATGATACAGGAGTTAAACTCTATATCGGGCCATTTTCCACTGAAATCCGACTAACTGCTTTGTTTTTAAATAATGTGTTTTGAATTTTGAAAGTGTTTTATTTTATGATTTGTCGCAAAAATTTTAGGCAAAGATTGGGGATACTTAAAAAACATCAAATCTGTAGCTGCAGTGGCGTTAATATGTAAGTATCCAAAATTTATACAAAAAAGAAATGGTCTAATAAAGATTAACTTTATTACACTAAAATAATTTACAGAACACTCTTCCCATGATTTGCAAAATTCTTTTGATAATTCAAGGGCGATTGTGTTCAGGTTATATACCTCAATTCAGGTATTTTGTAAATTTACTGTACCAAAATTCCCGTTTTTATGATAGTTCAATTCTTAAAATAAAATATCAATTTCATAAGATTGCTAAACATAATTAAAGTTTATGTATTATGTAATTTGGCCTTCCTGTTATAAATATGTTGTCTTTCCCCCTTGTTCCCATACAGAAACATTTTCTCGCTAAAATTTCAGGTATTTTTCATGAGCCCACGATCCCCCTGATAATTAGAGTTCAAGGGAAATATTTAAATTTCGATAATCAAGAGAAATGTCTCACAGATTTTATTCCTCGAAGTTGCATGATTTTGTGTCCAGCGTGCTTAATTATTATTATATAAAAAAACCTATTACAATTTCTCAATATAATCATCATTTTTTTAAAATAATAGATCTTTCCATGATTAAATTTAACATTTTTAAATTTGAAATACATACTAGAATTTCCTTATAGTTATTTAACCACGGAAAGTTTGTCATTAAATAGAGTGAATATTACTAATCAAAAATTATGTTGTAGATTTTGTGAATTTTTAAAAAAAGTCACTCGCTGTTTCATTCCAAAGCTTGCAGAGTCCAAAAGTATCAACAGGTTTAGATTCCTCATAAACAAAGATCATGTTTTCAAATCAACAACAAAATGTTTTTTACCATCTGATATTTTTGTCTTTTTTTTCTCAAATTATTTTCATAAAGCATGGTTTTAATTATAGGTGCATTCAGGTCTGACTTTAAAGGGGGAGGAAGAAACAAGGTATTAAGACCTAAAGTATTGATAATTTGCAAATTATTCGGTGAAAATCTAACCCAGGGCGCCATGGCTATTAAAATTTTTCTTGAGTGCATGTTTTCTCTCTCAATCATATGCAGAGATGATTACTTTGGTTTCCTATTCTAAAATTGTTTCGGTCTATCTTTAATTTTTTTGTTGTGAAAAAAAAAAAAAAAAAAAAAAAAAAAAAAAAAAAAAAAAAACTTCTTGTGCTGCTTGTCTGTTGAGTGAGAATTATTCCCTTAATGAATTCTCAAAAATTAGTGCACTAGTCAGAATACATGTGTTCAATAAGAGAAAGAATATTTGAGCAGCTTAAGAATTTAGGCGTGCAAAGTTTTCTTGAGACAATAGTGCACCGGCCAGCGGGCGAATCTGAGCCTGCCCGTGACCTCCCTTTAGGATCTGCCGTTACACTTACATATACAGTAGACTCCCTCAAATCCGCACATATTTTACGGATATAAACAATGAAACATTCAGTTCAGATGTAGGTGCAAAATTTGACTTTTTTAGTTTTATATCAATTCCATATATTTTTTAATTTGTAATTTTTGTTAAGGTTATTGAATTCATGTTTTTTCATGAAGAAAGAATAATTTATTTTTGAAAAAATCAAGATATTGCTGATATCAATGGTAATCACAATCTTACCAAATATATTTATGTATTAATCAAGCTTTTTTAGTTATTAAGTCTGGCTAAACCTGAAATAAAGCTTCATTATTTTATGATCTTGATGTGAATTAGCAATGTATCTTTATGAAGCAAGTTTCATTGAATAATTTAGGAAAAACACATTTCATCTCTATAATGAATATTTAATTGTACATTATTACTAATTTGACCTTTGCTTTTAGTATTTTTATCATTTTAAAAACTATCTAATTTTTTATTATTTTAGTTTATAACTTATTTTAATATTTTACATATTGTAAGCATCCATTATACTTTTGATTTCATTATTAATTACACTCAAATTTCCTTTTAAAAAATGTAAACAAAGCAATGACCAGAAATCTGCAAAATTCTAAAATCCGCAAAAGCTCTGGTCCCAAGCTGTGCGGATTTAAAAGAGTCTACTGTATCCTTTTTTTGTACATTCACAATCATTTTACTTTTCTCATTTAACAATTACCATGAACATTTTTCTATTAACTATCTTTTCTTTTTTTTTAATAGTATTTAGAAAAGTTTTAGTTTATTTTCTAATACAAAATTTTATGCCAAATAAATAAATACATTTTTTAATTATAGCTAATAAAGTTTTTGTTTTTGCAGTTATGGTAATGATAATAATAATAATCTTGGTGATGATAATAATATTTAATTAAATTCAGACCCAAACAGAGAGTAGTAGAGTGGTTAAACATTACCAGGGCCTGACTCGTCTAGCAGTCTTGGCTTCAGTTATAAAAACAAGCACAAATATTTGAAAATTCATTTTTATCAAGAAAGTTTTGGTATTGTGCCTCTGTTTTTATGACATGACTAATTTCAGACATGCAAACAGGAATTAATCAAATAGAAGGTTGAATAAAGTCACAAGAAGGTTTAGCATTTTTTTTTTTTCTTTCATATCTTAAGGGGCTACTTCAGTCAAATGAAAAGACCCATTCACTAATGCTAATCCTATGGAAGAAATTTATACAGATATCTCGGTTGCATTTCAATATTTTTAAATGATTTTTTGGCTTTGGATATCTGAGATCGATCTGTATGCATGACGTTAGTTACTTTTTTCATTTTGTTCACAGTTATTTTTTACACGGACGCTTTCATTTTTGGAACCGGTTTGGAAAGCGAAAGCAACCCTATAAAAAATATCTGCAACCAAAATCGAAAAACTAAAAAATGACCTCCATTCAGATCAATCTGAGTTATCCAATGCAAAAAGAATCGTCTAAAAATATTGAAATGCAACCGAGATATTTTTATAAATTTCTCCCATAGGATTAGAATTTGCGAACGGTTTTTTTCATTTGAGTGAAGTAGCCTCTTAAACATTTTCATTTAGAGTTAATCAATGATTTCAATTAAAATTGAATTATATTTTCAATATTTTAAATTTTATTTAAAATCTTTTTAAATAGAGGTTAAAATCTTTTTAATTAGAAATAAAAGAAGGTTACAAATGCATCTTACATTATAAATGTATACATAATTGTATACAAATAATACTTTATAGTTTTTTTTAAATGGTAATGTCCAGCAAATTTATTATCTGTAATAAAGCCTGTTCATAACGGAATCCTGCTATAAACAAAAAAACAACAAACATATGTATCATATGTATATACAGTAGACTTCCTCATATCCACAACTCTCTAAAATCCACACATATTTTATGGATGTAAATAATGAAACTTTCAATTTGGATATTGGGAATTAGATTTTTTTTTTAGTTATGTATCAATTCCATAGGTTTTTTATTTTGTAATTTTTGTTAATATGACTGAGTTCATGTTTTTTCATGAAGGAAGAATAAATTTATTACAGAAAAAGTTCAAAATAGTGCTGATATTACTGGTAATCACAATCTTCTTACCAAATATATTTATGCATTAATGAAGTTTTTTTTTGTTATTAAGTCTGGCTAAACTAGGAAAAAAAAACTTATTTTATGATTTTGATGTGAATGAGTAATGTAACTTTATGAGGCAAGTTTTGTTGAATAATTTTGGAAAAATACATTTAATCATACTCTATTGATTATTAACTTGACCTTTCCTATTAAAACTTTAATCAATTTATAAATTATCTAAATTTTTACTATTTTAGTTTATTACTTATTTTAATATTTTATTACATTGTAAGCATTCGTTATAGTTCCAATTGCACTATTAATTGCACTCAAATTACTGTTTAAAAAATGTAAACAAAGCGATGATCAGAAATCTGCAAAATTCTAAAATCCGCACAACCTCTGGTCCCAAACTGTGTGGATTTGAGGGAATCTACTGTATATTATTAACCCCTTGGGGATGAGCGACTGATATATGTGGCATTTAAAATTCTCAGAATCCTTCATTATTCCCACCAGTTATTTTTTAAGTTTACCTTATTTAATTGGAGTATTATCACTATTTAAGTACAGAAAATTTCTGTATTGAAATATCAGTGATTAAAGATTTAAAATTAAACATTGTGAAGGAGCTAACTGTATTATTAAAAGAAAATCATTGCTGCAAGAATAATAAGACTTGGTAAAAAACTATGGAAAGTAGGGTTCATTATAGCTGTATGTACTAGAAAAGTAAGATAAAAATTCAAAGTGATATGAAGCTAAAATAATATCAAATATTGCTATTCTGTATAACTCTTTCATTTTTTTTTTTTTAATCCTTATCTATGTATAAGGAATTTAACTCGGTACTGAGGATAAAAGGTACTGCATACTTAAACTTCATTTCACATTTCATAAAACTAAATTTAGCTTAATAATAACCTTTTGTTTAAGTACTTTTATGTTAACTGAGAGCAAATTGTTTCAATAGTATTTTTTACCTCGCTAATGCAGTTTTTATTTTTTGTGATTTAGATAAAAATAATGCTTTAATATTGAAATAAAATTAGTGATTGACTGAATCAGGAATTTTGCCGATTACCGAAAATTAGGTCAAAGTGTGCACCGAATATTCGGTATTCGGCAACCGAATACTTAAAATTTTTTAATAAATATTTTTGCATGTATTAACTTTTTTAATGATGATAGAAAGTATTCTTAGGCTTCTCCGACCTTTCGAAGAAATAACAAAAATTATAAGTAACAAAAAATCTTTAATTTCAGAAGTAATACCTATTATTTCTACATTGAAACGTTACTTGGAAAAGTGATAATGTAGAATTTTTTGGAGTGGGAACCATGAAAGAACCAAAAAGACTCGCAGAACGTTTTTCAGAAATTTATGATGATGAGTTTTATTTTCTAGCCTCTATTTTGGATCCCAGATTCAAAACAGCTTTTTAGCACTTTCCAACAAAGTTGAAAAGTGCTTATGCATTCGGTTTGTCTGGCCGTCTGTCCGCGCTCTAACTCAGGTAAATATACTCGGATTGCTATGAAATTTTTATATGTTATTGATGTTTACCCTAGCACAAACCCTATTGAAAATGAGGTATCTACCATGATTAGTTTATCTACAGAGAGAATCAAAAGTTTCCCATTACATTACGGCCTATGGGGAAAAATCGTTAATATGCTTGGATTACCATGAAATTTTAGGACGTTATTGACGTTTATCCTAGCACGAATCCTATTGAAAATGAAGTTTCTACCATGATTAGTTTATCTACAAGGCGAATCAAAAGTTTCCCATTACATTACGGTCTATGGGGAAAAATCGTTAATATACACGGATTGCCATGAAATTTTAGGACGTTATTGAGGTTTACCCTAGCACGAACCCTATTGAAAATGAAGTATCTACCATGATTAGTTTATCTATAGAGATAAAAGTTTCCCATTACATTACGGCCTATGGGGAAAAATCGTTAAAATGCTCGGATTGCCATGAAATTTTAGGACGTTATTGACGTTTACCCTAGCACAAGTCCTATCGAAAATGAAGTTTCTACCATGCTTAATTTATCTACAGGGCGAATCAAAAGTTTCCCATTACATTACGGCCTATGGGGAAAAATCGTTTCAAAGGAATTTTAAAGATGTTATACCCTGTCAAATATATTAAAATATGCATTCTATAAAATATAGGGTGAAAATGTAGCTATTATTCATTTACAGGGCCACACAAAAGAATTCCATTAGACAATGGTAAAAGGGGGGAATTGTGTGTGACATATTTTAAATATATAAAGCTTTTTCATGTATAATAAAATTGATTATGTCACTGAAGCTTAATATAAATTATACGCTACTGTCTTGCATAATATGAGGTACATAGCATTTACATGGCCATACAAAAGATTTCAAATAGTATATTCTTTCCGAAATACCGTATATGTGTCCGATGATGGCTGATGGAGGGATGAAATGCATTTTAATTATAATATGCGCGTTTATATTTCGCTAAATATATGCACATTATATGGTGTGTATAAATGTAATAGTTGATATACAGGGCTACCAAAAAAAGCTCACCAACGTTACTGAATGTGAGCGTAAATTATTTAAACGTGGTTCTTAAATTGGCTGTGCATTTTTACGCTGAGCTTCATTCAATTTACTGAGAAATATTTGCAGAATGTAGATAAAAGGATATACAGAGCCACACAAAGAATTCGGTACATGGACGCCTATGAATGATGATTTATGAGAATGTGATATCAGTTGTTTTAAAAATGTTTTAGTTTACAATAAATTTTAGCCTAATGCTGACGTGTAATAAAGGTACAATGTAAACTACAGGGCTGAACAAAAGTATTCAAGTATGTTTCCATCTAATAGTATGAATTGCTGAAAAAGAAATTTCAAGCTACTGGGTATTTTCTTGCTAAACTAAATTTTCCCATTATAGGAACTGACATATGAAATACAGGGCTATTCAAAAGTACTGGAACACATGTTTTGGTATATTTGGCTATATATTATTATTTACCTAAATAACAAACTTTTGTTAAAGACTTCATTAAGTGTTGGAAAGTGCTTCATAATCTATGCTTAACGCATGATTTTTCATACTTGTTTTAAAGATGGAGCAACTGCTAATAAATTAAAAAATGTATTTAAAAATAAAGTGCAATAAATAATAAATATATCTTCTCAAACTGAAATTACTGAGCCAAATTAATTACAAAATTTCAATAAAAATGATGCCCTGTCATAAACTGTGCATTCATCATTTTGGGAGTGCTTTGTTGAAATTGCTACAAGTGAAAAAACAGAAAGTGAAAATCCTTCTACTGAAAATGATATCATCACATTAGACATTAAAGCTTCAGATGAATTGGCTGCATATACATAGTAATACTACTTATATCAAGGGAAGACAACCCGTTAATTTGGTTGAAAAAAAAAAAAAAAACATAATAAGTATCCAACGTTATCCAAGTTAGTTAAGAAATACTTATCTGCGCCTACCAGTAGTATTTACAGTGAACATTTATTTCCCAAAGTAAAATGGATTTATGAACAAAAAAGAAACATTACAACCAGATAATGCCGTACAGCTCTTTTTTGCCTCATATTTTGTCCATATTAAATTTCAATTACAAATAATTATAATGTATCATTTTATAAATTATCACTTATATAACTGAGGCATACTATTGAAATAAATAACATTAAATGGGCATTAGCCATCATGTACTTTTAGAGTAATACTTAACCTATTATTTTTCATAAATTATTCTAAAAATTCAGCCGAATATTTATAAGTATTCGGCCAAAACCGAATATTCGGTTTACATGCTGAATCACCGAATACCAAATCAACTATTCGGTATTCGGTCAATCCCTAAATAAAATGCCTTGGTTTGCCTTATTATTTTCTGTTTTTCTTCCTCTTTATTTTAATGGAATAATAAAAGATTTATATTTTAAATGAAATGAATGCAATATAAAAAATTGCTAGATTATGGCCAGAACATTGTTTGTCAATATATAAACTGTGGCTAACTAATAAAAAATATAGTTTTTCACAAGGAACTATTCTAATATTAATAAAATACAGTAAAGTATGGTAAGAAGGAACTCCTAAGGATTTTTTAAAAGGTGTGCTTTATTAATTTTAGTATGTATAATGTTATGGTTATGATATTCTTTTTATTGGGACTGTAATATTCCTTCTTGATCATTAATGCAGGATTTTTTGAGACAGCAATATCATTACATCAGAAATTTCATAGCTTTGGTCAAAGAAATACTATATTATTATATTTGCTGAGTGAAATCTGTCAACATTTTTTAGTGTTTAAACTGTACCATCAAATTTATTTTAAGAAACATATCTACAGCACAGATTCAATTTGTTCAGGCTAATATTAAAAGAATGCTGAATTCTTCAGAATAGTGATAAATGCTATAGAGGGAATTCTAAAATGCTAGCATTTTATTAACTTATGAATATTAAAGTACAAATATGTCGAATTTCTCAATATCATTGGTCTTACTCTAGCATTTGGTTTACTTTCTAATTTAATAAATTCTAATTCAGAAATATAAAGAAGTAACAGAAATTTTAAATATAAAATTGAGGAAAAAAAAATTCATTAGAAAAGCAGAAATTAAAAAAGAAGTAAAATTCACAAATAAGTTGTGATAACATCTACAATGAATCCTTCATGCTTTTGTTAAAAAAAAAATAATAATAATAAAGCGTTCTGGTTCGGCATTACAGCCTAATATATTACAATACAATTTTATCTTTTAAAAAAGGAGCGTTTTAGTTCGAATTACAGCCTAGTATATTAAAATACGATTTTATATAAATAATATTTATATATAAATAGATGAATATACAATAAGCGTTAAAAGTGAAGCATTAAATAAATATGCAATTTTCCGCTCGCAATATGTCAATCAATCGTTATATTTTTTGTAATTATAAATTTTCTTTACTCCAAAGTAAATAAGTTGAGTAATAAAACATTTTTTTTTATTACAGCTGCTTATGAAACTTTTTTATCTACTATACATTTTTTAAATATTGATAATCATAATTTTTCACGTTGATTTAATTATTATTCTGAAATACATTATAGTATGTGATGTTTCATGTAACTTGTGATAATAATTTGTTGTTTACATCTATAATATGTCAACAAAAATATACGAGGTTGCCAGAAAATCGCCAAAGAAAACGCCAAATCTCCCGCTTCATTGGGGGTGATGACGTCAGTTTTGTAGAGAAACATAAAAATCACGTGACCGCTGCCATTTGATGAACTGCCCTATTAAGGCAGCTCGAAAGCAGTCGTAAGTTCGAACACAAATGGATGCGCGCGCAACTACAACAAAAGTCACTACGGCCTCTGATTGGCTGAGAGCATGAGGACTTACGCTGAGGCACTGTAATACAAAGTTACGATCGATCGCAGGAACGCCCATCCTACGATCGAGCGTAAGATAAGACAGAGCGAGGCACCGTAATCCCAGCATTATGTTTGCGAAAAATAACAGTAAGGGCGATATTACGGTGCCTCACTTAAGATCGACGTAGAGACTTACGATGTAAACAAAAAGCAAACGGTATTACGGTAGCGGCGTAAACTTAAGGCAGCTCGAAAGCTGTCGTAAGTTTCAACACAAATGGATGCGCGCGCAACCACAACAAAAGTGACTACGGCCTCTGATTGGCTAAGAGCAAGAGGACTTACGCTGAGGCACCGTAATACGAAGTTACGATCGATCGCAGGAACGCCCATCCTACGATCGAGCGTAAGATAAGACAGAGCGAGGCACCGTAATTCCAGCCTTAATATAGGGCTATATTACGGTGCCTCACTTAAGATCGACGTAGAGACTTACGATGTAAACAAAGCGCAAACGGTATTACGGTATCGGCGTAACTTAAAGCAGCTCGAAAGCTGTCGTAAGTTTCAACACAAATGGATGCGCGCGCAACCACAACAATAGTGACTACGGCCTCTGATTGGCTGAGAGCAAGAGGACTTACGTTTAAGCGCGAGGACTTACGTTGAGGCACCGTAATACGAATTTACGATCGATCGCAGGAACGCCCATCCTACGATCGAGCGTAAGATAAGACAGAGCGAGGCACCGTAATCCCAGCCATAATCATATAAAAAGTAATTTAATAATATAAAATAGTGCAAAACTAATGAGGCCACTAATTAATGACTGACAATACATTTCAATGATTCTATAAATATTTAAACATTTTTAGGAAAACCAGCGCTCGGGACAAATTTGGCCCGATTGCTGTCTTTTTTTTTTTTTCCGTACGCCGCTGTTTAAATGTGATAAGCCCAAAAATGACTAAAAAAATGTAGAATTGGGTAACCCTACTCCGAAGGTACGTGGCGGCGGTCGCAAATTTTGTCGATCCCACTGAAGCTAGCATAGGGAAGAAAATACGGATTTCTGATTGGTTGAATACTTTAAAGAGTGTTTTGTTTAAGTTCATTTCTGAGTTTATGTAGCTTAATCGTACGTTTCTGTTTAAAAACCTTTTAAAAGATGGAGTTTGATAATATTTTTTTTCGATTTTATGTATTTATTAATAGATAAGAAGAAAGATATTTTAGATGCTTTTTATATTATTCAACCTCAGAAGACCATATTTTATCCAGTATGCACTGACGTCACGGATTGTGATCACGTGAGCCGGCGACGTACAAAACAGCTCATGTTGCTTTGCTTCCATCCAACACTGCTAACTCGATGGTGCAGGAACGAACACTTGCGAACTGCTATTTTAACTCTAACGGCAACCGTCACAGCATTGCCTGAACTGAACCAACTGAATCATGGAAGATTAAGTCGGTTCTTGTCGGTGTAGGTTGGTGCGGTTTGGCAACTTCTCCGACGTTTACTATACCGTAGTGGGCGGTGTTTGCATTTGAGTGCGAAGTGTGCACGTTTTTGCATTATTGTTTTGTCTTTAGGAAAGTTCTACCTTTTCGTTTCAGGTTGAACATATTTCTTGCTATTAGTTCACTTACACTGTAAGTTTGCTTTTTATTTTATGTTTTTCTCATTTTCGTGTTGTATTGTTGTGTGGCTCTAATTCATGTTGTTACAGAGCTGAGCTGTTTATCATGTCGGAGTCACCCCAATCTCTAGTAGTCAATGATACTACTCCAGTAAGTGTACATACTCCAGAAAATAATATTGAAATGGAAAATGCGGAGAAACATGTTGAAAATAGTGTTTTGTACCGGTCAAATAAATCACAAGTTGAAATTTTAAATGAAGCCAATGAGGCTGGTATAGCGAGGGTAGCGATATTAATTGCTGCTGATACAGGAACAATTCCGAATTCTCATCCGAAGGCTCTACGTGACGCCATCTCGACACAAGTTGACAACCACATGGAAATAGATTCTCTGCGGCTGTCTCGACAAGGAAAGCTCACATTGACTACGCAAAACATCGTAACGGCTACTCAAGTGTTAAACATCAAAACACTCCTGGGCATCCCGGTTTCTGCCCAGCTGCTAACGGACAATATCACAACCAGGTTTTTATTGTGCAACATGAACCCCCAAATCAACTGTAAAGACATAGCTGATGAACTTGAATTTTCTGGAGTTCCTGTCCTGGAGGTTCGTCGTTTTATACGCAAGGACTCTGGCCTCACTTCGACTGTTCTGGTGACGAAGCTGGGATGCAACTTGCCTGACACTGTTAAGTTGTGGTATCAAGTCTTCCGTATCTCCTTGTTTATTGATAGGCCGAGACAGTGCCGTAAATGTTGGAAATTCACTCATGGCGCTGGTATATGCAGAAGCGACTTTGTGTGTGCCCAGTGTGCTACTGTTCATACGGGTTCCTGTACGGTAGACCCCCCACTTGTGCAAACTGCAAAGGCAGTCATCTTGCCACTGACAGGACTTGCCCTAAATATATACAGGAAACTCGGTTTTTGAAATATAAGTGTGAGCACCACCTGGGTTTTAGTGAAGCACGGAAATCATTTCCGACTAGTGGCTAAGCTAAAGCTGAGTCCTATGCCCAGGCCGTCTCTGCGTCTCCCCCCCCCCTCCGGCGGACTATATCACTAGATCGGACCTTCAGATTATGCTACAAGGTTTTGCCGAGAATATTGCGGCTATGATGCAGTCTGTCCTGGAAGCCCAGGCTTTAAATTATGAACATATGCTGTCTGCCGTCACCTCATCCGTGGTCGGAGCCCTGCGGGACGCTCTTTCCCCAGGTCACCCCCCTCCTTCACAGAGCGCTACTGATAAACTGCATAGGCCGGGTCCCCCATTGACTCGCACTCTTTCACGCAACAGCAATATCAAAAAATTGTGCACCGGGATGTCTAGTCCAACACAGAACACGGACTCTTCCTCAGGGGATGACTGGACGTTAGATGATCATTCCACCACGAGAGACAAGCCCGATCCCAATGCCTCCATCACTTAGGGTGGTTGAGGTAAGCGTCTTCTTTTGTTTATTCTTTTTTCTTAATTGTTTTTGTTTTCATGTTTATCTGCAGGCTGTGGAGTTATTGTCTTGTCCTATTTAGTTATTTTCGGGTTTTTGTTTCGCTAATGAGTTTCTCCCATTTTAGCTTTCCGTGTCTGAGTTCCGGGGTTGGGGTACACGAACTTTTAGTTGTTGGGGGTTTTTACAGAAACTCTCTATTTGTGAGTTTTTTTTATGCTCACAAGGAAGGTCTCCATTGGGGGCATACTCAGAATTTTTTGAAAAAAAATACGAATTAAATGACTCATGTAGGTAATAAAGGATCAGTGAAAATTAGCGGCGGAATTACATTATTAGATATGTAAAAAAATAAAATAGTTTGGAATAATTGGCGTGAAAAGCTGAAAGCGACGCGGGATTTGGCAAGCAGTGCATTTCCTCGCCAAAAGCAGACGATTTTAACGAGTCTGAAAATTGATTTTAATTGACTTCATTGTTAAAAATCTGCAGCATTTACTGCAACGTCACTCCACTACTCTTATAGAATATCTCTCTTCTGACCAATGAGAATGCTCCAGAAATGGAGTGACGCTGCGAATGGAGTGACGCTGCAGAAAATGGTACAGATTTTTAGCAGTGTTGTAGCTTGTGCAATATTGCATTTTGTTGCAACGCACTCCACCGCTTGTATATAATATTTCTATTCCAACCAATGAGAAAGCTCCATTTCACGGCCAAGTAACCGTTTTCTATACAAGCAAGGGAGTGCGTTGCAACAAAATGCAGCAGATTTTTAACAGTGTATTTTTCAATTTGGAACAATTTTAATCAATTTAAATTGTGTTTTAAATGATAAAATATATTAATTTCATTTTGTTATAAGTACATATAAACGTATATGACAAAATTACACTTAAAGTAAAGTAAAAATGCAAAACTAAAATTACTTAAACTAAACTTATTTAAATAAATTGAACATAGAAAGTTTTTTCTTTAAAAAGTATTCGAAGCGTAAAAGCGTACTTTTCAAAATTTTGTTTTTTCGCCAACCGGAGATAAATCGCCAAATAAACGAAATTTTTATTATTTTTTTACGGACGTTATAAGGAGGTTCCGCCGAAATTTTTTTTTATAAACATATGTAACTATATGAGAAGAACATTCTGTAATTTTTCAGATTTTTCTGAGTATGCCCGTATGGAGACCTTCCTTGTCAGTTTTTTAGTTCATTGGAACTGTAGAAGTGTCCGGGCCAATGGTCATTGGCTTCGCTCTTCCACCTTCGCCCAGGCTCGCATTATTTGCCTGCAGGAGACCTTCCTTTCGCCGTCGGATAATTTTTCTCTGCCGGGCATGAACGTGTTTCGGAAGGACAGTCTGGAAGCTCGTGGTGGTGGCCTTGTGACGGCCATTAAGACCTCTTTGGAGCTCTGTTGGTGCCTTTGCCTCCCTGTTCGCAGCCAGATTATGAAGCTTTAGCTGTCAAGGTCTGGTTTAACCGCTCCTGGGTTTCTTTGATAAATGTATACTCCCCCTCGGGTCTTTTCCCGGGTGAGTGGCTCTCTGGGGTCCTGGATTCGTTGAGTTCCCCAATCCTCCTCTTGGGTGATTTCAAAATTATCTTCTGGGTCATGATCAGAGTTGGGCAAAATATATCAAAAATTCATTTTCGATACAAAATACAAAATACATTAGTTTTAGAACCTAAAATACAAAATACAAAATACTTTCCTATTCAAAAAATTTCAAAATACAAAATACATGTATTTTGAAAATACATTTAAAATACAAAATACATTTGAAATTTTTAAAAGTTTGTGTATAACAATGGGGGTTTTCACAGACCATGTCCGGCACGGTCAGCAATCCGGTTTCGGACATTTTTTTTATCTACAACACTCTGGCCGGGCTGGCCCGGACTTGCTCTTCAGTTGTTCCGGGCTGGTCAGGGCTAGATATCCGGTTTATATTTTCCTGAAGAATAATCTCAAATGGACCTGTTCATTACTTTTTCGGGTCCTGGGCTTTACTTCTTTCTCTGCAAATTCAGGCCGGGCCTGATTTACTCTGTCCAGACCGGACCAGCACTAGACTTCATCCTTCCTAGAGATTAGTCAAAAATTAGTCAAAAGTTAAAGTCAATTAGTCAAAAATTGTAGTATTTTTCCGAATCCAGTCCGTAAGTTGGGTTTCCCGTCCCGGCTTGAACGATCCAAAAATCAGTACAATCTGGCCCGACCCAACAGTTTTTTCCAAATAATGTATGTATTTTTAAATTGCTATAATTTTACACTTAAAAGTTTTAATTTCCCCATTTTTAAAGAATGGTAAATATATTTCTGGGCAATACAATTAAAGCGCAATATAAGGAACTCTGAAAATGAATCTGTCAAGGAATCCTGTAAGGCTGTTTGTTCTTAAATCCAAATGGTTAACTTTATGAAATAAGTTTTAATTTATTTTTTGTTCGAAATGCATGAAAGTAGCAAGTGTTTTTATTCAAAAGTAATGGAATCGCACTCATTTTCCCGTGTTTTTACAAACACAATAAGTGTTTCAGAAAATATTGTCAAAGTGGGCGTTTTGAACTGCATTTGTGCGCGTAAGAAGATTAACCACTCAAACAGAAACAAGAAACGTTTTTGTCGCATGAACAAAATCGCTTATGTATCAATAAGTAATTCATTGATCAAAAAAATCGAAAATACAGTTCGATTCCAAATCGCTTCCATAATCGGTCTTTCCGTTAAAAAATGAGTTTGTGAATGTGTCAAAATGTTTTGCGCTTGTTAAGCAGAGTAGATGAGAAAAGCCTTAAATGGCAAATGTGTTAATTCATGCAAAATGGATTTAATAACACTGGTCAACAGCCAAAAAATGGTCTAACTTTTTCCAGCTGATATATGTTCATTTTCATACCCTGAATCCAAAACCCAAAACGGTTTCGCTCTATCAGGTCAATTTTTTGTGCAAATGTCCATTTTAGG
This sequence comes from Maratus speculifer, assembly GCA_964019185.1. Taxonomy (NCBI): domain Eukaryota; kingdom Metazoa; phylum Arthropoda; class Arachnida; order Araneae; family Salticidae; genus Maratus; species Maratus speculifer. Next base: position 99,338,309 of record OZ025293.1, read on the forward strand.
CTAAGTGATTTCCGGCATAAATGCCTATACTTCATTGCAGTACTTGTGTGTGTTGCATTCCGAGAAGTCGTATTTCGTTGCCCTGGATTACTAATGATAGATTTTCTTTCATTACAGGATCTATCTGAAGTCAATGGCGTTTTCAAATAGATCATGGGTCATTCCATGTAAATTCAACCAGACCTTGTAACCCGACCCACAGGGATTTTGATGAAACTTTGTGTACACACTAATTCTATCATGAAACGATTCCATCAGAAATTTTTCCTTCCTATACCACATACTTTGTGAGATATGGGGGGTCCAATTCTTGGGGGTTTCTCAAATTGCACATTTCTGAGTCTGTATTTTGAGATTGCAGTTCCATCTTCAAAAAATTGTTTCTCTGGATCTAAAACGTGAATCATCTTAAAAATACCACTGTAAGAATATAAAAAGATGCAGATTTTAATAAAAAAATATTTAAAAAATTTACTTGTAATATTTAGGATAAAAAAAATTAGCCAAAGTTAAGAGTTATGGTTATTTTTCCAAATTTTTGTGACTTCACCAAAAAAGCTGTACACAAAAAGGCAAATTAAATTTGCAATTTCTTTTTGTTTTAAATAAAAGTTTATACTTTGGGCTTTCTATCTATGAAATAAAAATGATGTGTTTCGCATGGCTTATGCAAAAATTTTGGGTACTTTCCAATCAGCAGGATGCATGTTTTATTTTTACATATTACATATGCAAACAAAAAGGCAAATGAAATTTCCAATTTCTTTTTGTTTTAAATAAAAGTTTACACTTTGGGCTTTCTATCTGTGAAATAAAAATGATGTATTTCGCATGGTTTATGCAAAAATTTTGGGTACTTTCTAATTAGTCGGATGCGTCTTTTATTTTTACATATGTACATATGTATAGATCTATATAAATGCAGATGTATTATACATGTACATATGTATGTATATATACAGTATATTGATATATATACAGGGGTTGGACAAAAATATGGAAACACCTTAAAAAAACACGTTTCCTTGCCTAGTATTGTGTACGGTGCCCGTTGTTATTCAAAACAGCTTGCAGTCTTCTCGGAATGGATAAATACAGTTTTCTGTATGTTTGAAAAGGGAATATTGTACCATTATTCCTGCAAAACAGTGGCAAGTTCAGATAACGATGTTGGCGGTGGATAGCGCGAACGCCCTTTCCGCTCCAATGTAGACCACAAAGGTTCGATAATATTCAAGTCTGATGACTTTGGTGGCCTGGAGAGATGCAAAAATTCATCCTCGTGCTCAGAAAACCAGTCCTGGACAATGTGAGCTGTGTGAACGGGGACGTTGTCGTCTTGGATGATACCATCATCATTGGGGAACAAAGCTTGTACCATTGGATGGACTTGATCGGCCAAAATGTTCACATAAGTCTGAGCAGTAATACGCCCTTACAGAGTTATCATGGGGCCAGAAGAGAACCACGATATGGCTGCCCAAACCATCACCAAACCCCCGCCATGTTTCACTCTTGGCAACAAGCAGTCTGTATTATAGGCTTGAGATGGCGTTCTCCAGGCGTAAACTCGGCCAAAAGTGGGGAACAATGTGAAAGAAGACCATATTACGCTCTTCCACTGCTTTATAGTCCAGGCTTTATGACTTAAACACCACTTTTTCCTGTTACAAGCATTAGCATTACTGATGGATGGCTTTTCAATTGCAACAATGCCAGCAATTCCCTATTTATGAAGCTCCCTTCTAATTGTTTTGGTACTCACAGGATTTGGTAACACGACATTCATTTCAGCAGTAACTTTTGCAACTGTGGACTGCTTATTTTTCGCGATAATCCTCCGTAATGATCGTCTGTGATGATCACTCAGCACACACTTTCGTCCGCGCTGTGATTTAGCAGATGATGTTTTTTCCGCATTTCAAATATGCGGAATAAATCTTCGACACAGCACCTCTTGAAACACTAAAAACCTCGGCAACCTTGCTTACGGAAGCACCCACCATACGCGCGCCAACAATTTGTCCACGTTCGAAGTCTGTTAACTCTGACATAATGCAATGATAATCTCACATAACAGTGTTCCAACAACGACTGAACGGTGCAGCGATTTTACGAAGTTGTATAGGTGGCGTCAGTAGGCGAAAACTCCAGTGCCATCAACATAGTTCATTATAATCAATCTTTCTTTTCAAGCATGCATTTCTCAAAGGTGTTTCCATATTTTTGTCCAACCCCTGTATGTATAACACTGGTGCCCGTCTAACCGAAAAGTACCAAATTTTGCCTTGTTTTGAGAATCTGCACCAATTAAGAGGAAAAAAATCTGACTAAGTTTAGCTGTGGTACTTAAATAATTACTGGAATTTCTATGAGTTATTGAATTTAATGTTATTTGATGCATGTTTTTTAATTTGCACAGTAAAATTTAGGCTTTGTTTTTCCTGATTAAAAAAAAAAATCTGACTGTAATATGTTTCCCCATTAAATTTAGTGAATGGTCCATATATTTCATTTCATTTAGTTATTTAATAATGGGCATTTTTGGCTAATCTAAAGAATCTCTTACTTTTATTTTCAATAATTAATCTCAAAACAGATATTTTTTTTTTTTTTTTTTTTTTTTTTTTTTTTTGTACAGTATAAAATAGATAATTTTTTCTCCTCACATTTCCATTTTTCCTTTCGAATGCTTATATATTAATTATTTGTGTTTAAAAAATGTTCAAAACCTTATATTTCCTGTCCTTGGTTAATTTTAATCAGTTTAAATATTTATATTGGCAAGTTTAAATACACAAATGTTTAACAGAACTTAAATTCGTTTCGATAGTCTGAAAGATTTAATTGCACCTGTCTTGTATAAACACCTTCTGATAAAGGCAGGATAATGTTCGTTAGTATGAAAATAGATGTTTTCAAATCAATTTAGTAAAATTATTGTCATTCTGTTGTTTCTTATCATAGAAGAATGATCTAACTTTTACTGTGCTACTAAAAATATTCTGATTGATACATACTTTATAGTTTATGATATGTATAAATATTTTTTTGCTTTATTGTTTTAATATGGAGCCTGATATTAAACCTTCTACTAGTCTTCAGGCTTGCAGTATTGTAATATTAACTGGTTTAGAATGTCACAAAACTAGCTATAGAAATAACAGAGAAATAGACTACATTGATAATCTCTGTGATTCAGAAAAGGAACTTTTATTAGTTAGGACTATTGCATTTATAAAACAAAAATTAAGTGAAAACCGTTTGATTAATATATGTGAGCATCACAGAATTTCGCTCTTAATGAAATATGAATTATATAAATGTGAAGATCCATTTAAGCGGCATAAAAGGCAAGTGAAAAAAGCAATTAGGGCAGGAACCACTGAGCAATGTGTTATTATTAGTTAAATTTTAAGGTGCAACTGTCCTATATATATTTATGCAATTAGGGCAGTTAATAGAGATTTATATACGGCCGAAAAAGTAAACCAAAGTTGAAAGTTGTGATTATTTTTCCGAAATTTTGTGACTTTATGAAAAAGTCTCTACACAAAAAGGCAAATGAAATTTCCAATTTGTTTTTGTATCAAATAATATTAAATTCAGTAACTCATAGAAACTCCAGTAATTATTTAAGTACCACAGCTAAACTTAGTCAGATTTTTTCCCCTTAATTAGTGCAGATTTTCAAAACAAGGTAAAATTTGGTACTTTTCGGTTAGACGGGCACCAGTGTTATATATATATATATATATCAATATACTGTATATATACATACATATGTACATGTATAATACATCTGTATTTATATAGATCTATACATATATACATATGTAAAAATAAAACACGCATCTGGCTTATTGGAAAGTACCCAAAATTTTTGCGTAAGCCACGCGAAAGGCATCATTTTTGTTTCATAGATAGAAAGCCCAAAGTGTAAACTTTTATTTAAAACAAAAAGAAATTGGAAATTTCATTTGCCTTTTTTGTTTGCATATGTAATATGTAAAAATAAAACATGCATCCTGCTAATTGGAAAGTACCCAAAATTTTTGCATAAGTCATACGAAACACATCATTTTTATTTCATAGATAGAAAGCCCAAAGTGTAAACTTTTATTTAAAACAAAAAGAAATGGGAAATTTCATTTGCTTTTTTGTGTGCATATGTAGTTGTTGTTGTTGTTGTTGTATGTATGTCGGCCGATTATCTACACTATGGGATATATGTGCATATGTAATATATAAAAATAAAGTACTTATCCGGCTAATTGGAAAGTACCCAAAATTTGTGCATAAGTCATGCGAAACACATCATTTTTATTTCATAGATAGAAAGCCCAAAGTGTAAACTTTTATTTAAAACAAACAGAAATTGCAAATTTAATTTGCCTTTTTGTGTACAGCATTTTTCGTGAAGTCACAAAAATTTGGAAAAATAACCATAACTCTCAACTTTGGCTGACTTTTTTTATTCTAAATATTACAAGTAAATTTTTTAAATATTTTTTATTAAAATCTGCATCTTTTTAACTTCTTACAGTGATATTTTTAGGATGATTCATGTTTTAGATCCAGAAAAACAATTTTTTGAAGATGGAACTGCAATCTCAGAATACAGACTAAGAAATGTGAGATTTGAGAAACCCCCAAGAATTGGACCCCCCATATCTCACAAACCATAAGGTCTAGGAAGGAAAAATTTCTGATGGAATCATTTCATGATAGAATTAGTGTGTACACAAAGTTTCATCCAAATCCCTGTCGGTCGGGTTACAAATGGGGGAAAAATTGGTTGAATTGACATGGAATGACCCTCATGTAGGAATAAGCCGGATGTATTTTGCTATATTTGTGGCAAATACACCCTTGTACCAAACAGGAATCCAATCACCAGTTTTATAAAGCGCACCTACCTTGCTTACTTCCAAATGGCACTAGGTGACCAAGATAAAGGTTGGGCACCATATATAGTATGCAAGAAATGCACCGAGTATCTTCGTGCGTGGACCAAAGGCCAGAAGACGGCTCTGAAATTTGGAATTCCTATGGTCTGGACAGAGCCTACCAACCATGTCACAGATTGTTACATCTGCGCTGTAGATCTGACTGGTATAAACAGAAACAACCGGAGTAGCCTGGTATATCCAGATCTTTTTGCTTATTATAATAAGCAAAAAGAGTATAATAAATTTAGAGAAAACTGTGTATCAGCTAAAAGGAAATCTATTAAAGGATTTTTTCTTTTTAGATTTTTAGAGCCAGGGACGTGCGAAAAAAAATCTGCGCCCGGGGCAACCTTTTAATTTGGCGCCCCCCCCCCCAACTTTTTCTTGTGACAGGCTAAAAAATGACGTTGGTAGTATAAATTTGGCGTCCCTTAAATTTCCTCGCCCGGGGCGACCGCTCCCTTCGCCCCCCCCCTTTTTTTGCTGGACAGAGCGCCCACAAAATTTTTGTCACTTACAAACAAACTCACAAGATGGGCACTTTCTAAAAACAATCAAATGATATTCAGGACCTTCTAAAACATGTAAATCCATCAAAAACTTGAAGTAGATTTTTTCGCGAATCCAATACTTTATTATTGTAAAGATAGAGGAAAGTAAAAGGAGCGAGAGATTGAAAATCAAAATGTCAGTTCAGTAGTTATTCTTACACGCTTACATAAACACACATATATAAAAGAATTGTATAATCTCTTTCGTTGGAAGTTTTTTAAAAAGTATATATAATTCGATAGAGCTTCGATCACTACAACGCAGATATAAGTATATTTCCCATAAATAATAAACAAGATAAAATTTTATAAGAAATATTAAATAAACAACATGTTAAACATTTTCATTTAATTCCTGGAAATATCATAACATATAACAATACGACGTTCGGAATATGACACTAAATAATTTTTTGTTGTTTTTTAAGTGATGGTGTTTAGTGTTTAATAGATAATTAGTGTATTCCATTTGTGCATCGCTCTTCTTCATGGTCTGTTGCAACACTTTGAGGGACAAGCAATTGTGTCCCTGTAAGGTTAAATTTACACCGGAATAATCGAAAAATTTTAGTTTAAAAATTAAAAAAGCAATTTTGAAACATTTTTGAATCAAAGTTAAGTATAAAGTTTTTAGTTAAAAGTTTATAGTGCGAGTCTTGATTAAAATTAAGTGGGATATAATCAGTGTTGAATTCAGACACTTTCTCCGGGAGGAAATTCAGTGGCTCCGGAGGGGGACATTATAGAGTTCCGAGGGGAAGGATTGTACTTTTTGACTATTGAAAACGCAAAATTTCAATTTTTCCGGGGGGGGGATTTTATTGCTCTGGGGGGAATGTCCCCCCCGGGTCATCCCCTGAATTCAACACTGGATATAATATATTTCAATGCCCCTCAAGAAGTTAAAGACCCTACAATCTTGAACTGGTCATAGCATTAAAATTACTTTAATACTCATAACGTTTTTTCCATCATTCATATTGTAAAGCTGCATTTAAAACTCATGCATACTATATTTGTTATAATGATTGCAAATTAAAAATTACTATTTATTTCCTTTAAGCATGAAAACACTACTATTCTCTTAAAGAATCTTTTATTGATATTTGTTTTTGATTAATTTGCAAACCAAATGTTAAACAATTTGAAACTCTGTACAATTAACATAAATCCCCTTTGATACATAAATAATCTCAGAATACACGGGATACATAAATAATTGCACAATTAATAATATATACTTTTCTGTGCTTATAAATCGGTACAAAATAATGTTAATTATTATTTTTTAAATTTTATTCTAAAAAAAAAAAAAAAAAAAAAAAAAAAAAAATGCACACACCCAGAGCCGTGCAAAAGGGGAGCGAAGGGACTGATCGCCCTGGGCGCGAAAATTTAGAGGGCGTCAGATTTATACTAACAATGTCATTTTTAGCTTGTCACAAGAAAAAAATGGCGCGGGGTGGTGCGAAATTGCGTCTTTGCCCCGGGCGCGGTTTTTTCTTCACATGCCCCTACACACATCCGCACATTTAAAACCATAAATATATATCAAAATAAATATCAAAATCATAAATATATAATAAATCTGCTGTAGGGGAATAATTTTGTAATTAACTTGATTAGAATTTTTATCAATAATAAAATTTTCATCTAAGAAATTTTCATTTGAAAATTTAGTTTCGAAGTTTTATTACTTATAAATTAAAGAATGAATAAAACTTCGGTTTCGGACAGCAACTTTCGTTTCGATCGGACACCATTTTATATGTTATGTTTCACTATAAAAAAGCACTATAAAATAATACATAAAATGAGCAAAAAAAAAAAAAAAAAAAAAAACAGAAAGAAAGAAAGAAAAAAAGCGAAATCACACTATATAAACATGTATCTCCATTAATGACAGGTCTATAGCCAAAACTCCGGTATTTAACATACTCAATCATAAATGCAATTATTAGAAACTTGATAAAATATTGCAATCAAGGTAAAACGATATAAAACTAAAAATTTTACCTTTAAATTTGTTTTAAAATGCGTTGTTGAGTCGAAGGTTCCACTTATAACGGTAGACTTTATTGTACCCATTTGGCATGCTGCTTTAACTTTGCCGTTACTATCAACGGAAATTATTTTAAAAAATTTCCCATCTAATATAGCGCAACGTGCACTATCGCAATTCATTGATCTATTGTTATCCGGAGCTGGGGCAATATCAACCATTCTTTCACGAGATTTAAACATACATTACATTTCTTTCTGCTACTACAGTAGCTTTTTTTCTATGGTTCTTAAAAAGTACTATACACAGCAAAACTCTGAACGTTTCTTCCTGTTTATCGCACAGTAGTTTTTGTTGTTCTCACAGCCACGTTATAATTATAAAAACTAGAACGTTAGAATTGTACATGTACAGTTCAGCAAAAATGCTTAAGTAAAACAGAAGCATTCATTCTAATCCTTATCATAGCAATAGTTAAAAAAGTATGTTTACATTAACTTCTAGCAACGAATCCTATCAGACAAAACAAAACAGAGAGGCACCTGTTTTGCTTTTGTGAATCTTACACATCTGCGGTGGTTTAAATGAAGCAACTTGAAATCTACAGAAATGTATTCTGAATATGAAATGTATTTTCAAAATACAAAATACTTGGAAAAAGTGTTTCAAAATACATTACTAAAATACTTTCATTTCGTTGGGATAAAATACAAAATACAAATGTATTTTGAAAATGTATTTCAAATACATGTATTTTCGATACTGCCCATCTCTGGTCATGATCCTCCGTTCCCTCCGAGAGTTCGTCATCTGTTAGATTGGGCTGCCTCTCATGAGATCTGCTTCCTGAACTTGCATTCTCCGACACGCTCTGCTCCTAACGGGTCGGCTTCGTTGTTGGACCTTACCTTAATGTCCCCTTCACTTCATAGGGACATTCACTTCTACATCCACCCAGATAACTTTGACTCGGACCATCATCCTGTTGTTCTGTTCCATAATAGCATGATCGCCCCGGCTGGGCCGGGTCGGGTTTTGGTCAATTGGTCTAAGGCTAGCGCCTGCCTTAATGAGCTGTTAAACACCTCCAATCCTACCTACTCAGAGTTTGAACAGTTCCGTCACCAGGTTATCCAGGCTCAGCAAGTGATCCGGCGTTCCCAGGCGGTCCCGTCCCCACCTTGGTGGGATGCTACCTGCCAATTTCTCTTGCGCCAAAAGCGGAGGTCCCTAAAGTGGGCCCGCTCTACTTGTTCCAGGGAACATTGGAAAAACTACAAGATGTTTGCTGCCAAACTTCGGCGCCACATGAAACTTGTGTCTCGCCAATACTGGGACAAGATTTGTCGGGATAGCTGCTCGAGTGGCAGAATCTTCAAGATTCTAAAGCTTCTTGCTAACAGGGAGTCTACTCATGGGGACAACGTTTTATGCAACCCTCATCCAGTGGTTTCTGCTCATCTTCAGGCCAAGGTTTTCTTGCAGCACTTCCAACAACTAGATGCGTATGAACCCTTGCCTTTTGACCTTAGTGATGGGGACGATTCGTTGGATGCCTGTTTTTCTTTGGAGGAGCTTTCAGATGCACTCAATCACACCAGGCCTACGTCCCCCGGCGCTGACGGTATTTCCGCCCGCCTTTTGAAAAATCTTCACTCTGACAATCGTCAAAAGCTTCTTTCGATCTTCAACACCTCGTTTGAAAGTTCGTCGTTTCCGGCTTCCTGGAAATTGTCCACTATCATCCCGATTCGTAAGCCGGGCAAACCGACGATGCAGACAAGTTCGTACAGACCAATTGCCCTGACTTCCGTCTGTGTCAAGGTTATGGAAAGGATGATCCTCCGCCGCCTCCTGATCTGGACCGGTGTGCGAAACATCTTTCCTCCCAGCCAATTTGTTTTCCTCCCTTTTAGGGACTGCACTACGGCTCTCTGCACTCTTGTTGATCACGTACGTCGTGCGAGGGCAAACAACCAATTTGTGGCCGCCGTGTGTCTAGACATCAAGGCTGCCTACGACTCCGTTTGGATTGACAATCTCATCTATAAGTTGGCTTCGCTGGGCATTCGTGGACGCATGGGCCGTTGGATTGCTGATTTTCTCACGGAGCGCCGGATCCAGATCAGATGGAGGTTGGCTACTTCTGGGGTGGGCCCCTGTCGTCATGGCGTTCCTCAGGGGAGTGTGCTTTCCCCTTTCCTATTTCTAATCTACTTGGCTGATATCGTGGAAATCTTGGAAGATGGCGTCTACCTAATAGTGTACGCCGATGACATTATCGTGTACGTCGTTGGCCTTAACGAGCGTCGTGCCCGCGAAAAGCTAAACAGTGCCCTGCAGAGGATTTGTAATTGGTGTGCGGCCAATAAGTTAAGAATCTCGCCTGAAAAGTGCTTGGCCATAAATTTCTCACGCAGCCGTGACCCGGGCAACCCTCCGTTTGTTGCGGGGCGGGAGGTCCCTTGGAGCACCACTGTGAAGATCTTGGGTATCTTGTTTAGTCGCTCCCTTAATTTTCGCTCACACTTTTCGATGATCCGTATCAAAGCTCTTGGGCGTCTCAACTACATTAAGGCTGTGGCAAGTCACTCCAGGGGAGTTGCCAGCATGCACCTGCTGCGTATCATCAATGCTCTGGTTAGAAGCCTGCTTGAATACGGATGTGCGCTCTTCTTTGACTGTAATAAATCTGCAATGATCACTCTGAAGAGAATCTACTATGCTGCTCTTCGCACTGCTACCGGCCTTCCCATGTGCATTCCCATTCCGGTCCTTCAACGTGAAGCTGGTGCGACCTCAATCCGCAGCCGACTTCTGTTCCTGGCGAAGGCTTTTCTCCTACGGCAGCTCGCCCTTCCCCCGGGACTTGTTCTCAGTGACTCTCTCAGGTCGACTTATCCTCCCGATGGCTTTGGCTCTAAAGGTGCGTTTTCACGGGCCGCTCTAACTACCTAAAAAACCTTAGCTTACCCAAAACCTAACCTAAGAGCGTTTTCACTGGTTACAGATAAATCCTTATGCTAACCAATCAAAGGCAAGTCTTCACTGCGCAAGCGTCTACTTTAGGGCTTTAACAGTCTACAGACCGATCAGCTGATATAAAATTATAAACAAATAACTTTTGTTTACGTTCATCGCGATAATCGTAAATATTTCGTATAAAAAATAATAAAAAGTTTTGACTGTCTTTTCTTACTAAAATAGCTTTAAATAATGCTCCAAATATCATTTTTTATCCAAATTTCAAAATGAAAATACATAAAAGCACACAGTTAGTATGATTAATGTATTAAAAAACACATAAGTAAACTTTCACTTATGAAAAAGTGATGTGTTACACACTTTGATCAGGTTATTTCATGTGCGGAAATGACATAAATTTGTCGAAAATGTTGGGAAAATTGTTCAATTTGTACAAATGGCATAATAATGATTACACTAATTAATATATCTCTATCCATAACATGTCAATAAAACACATTGTGTTAGGTATTTCTTTTCAGTTTGTTTAAAAATTAAACGTTATTACTAAATAAGTATAAAAGTAGAAAAATATGTATTTTTTTAACCATTCTTTTATAAACTTAAAATATTTATAAATATAATGCCTAATTTCAAGACAGTAATTCATGATGGATCAAAAAACGTCTCTTCATTAATTTGGCATGACTCTAATTATGAAAAATTCACCATAATGCCCTGGTAGAAAGCATAAACTGCTGAATTTATTAAAGGAATTATTTTTTCTTTCTTTTTTCTGATATGACAACAGAAAAGGTAAAAAACTAAAAACCATTTTTTAAACTATGAAAGTTTTTAAATTATTTTTTCAAAGTTTAATTATAATTTACTTAATGCTAAATTATTAGTTGATAAAAACAGATACAAAAATTATTTCTTTATTTTTGTAAATAAAAATTATTTCATTATTTTTATTTATGTTTCCTTTCTTGCCTTCAAATTATTTAAAATATTTTGTTGTTACAGTTTCACTGCCAGTTGGCATATTTTAATGGCACGGTTTGATGCACAATTAACTCTGCTTGTTATTGTAACCTTAAAAAATATTTGCTTTTTTAACTAGTGGTTAACAGAAAAATGTTTTAAAATTCACTTATTACTTAAAATAAATTCCTAAAAAAAGAATTGCCGAGAGAAACACACAAGTGTAGATTTTTTTTTTTTTTAGCATGTTCTTAGAACAGCCAAGACACTTGATTTTGGCGATTTTTTTTAACATGCGCCAAGCACCCACAAGGGCCAACGGAGTTTTCAGCAACTCTGAAATTCTCCCCAATCACAATGCGCATGTTTTGGCTGACAATTAGCGATATGCACAGCTTCAGAGATGTCTGCTTTAATAAAATAAACTTTCACAAATAATTTACAACTAGTTAACTTTTTTTACCATGAATTTTCTCTATGCAAACAGTTTTCTCGATAGTTTTCAATTTTTAAAAATTTGCAGATCTCCATTTTCTGATTTTAAGAATTTTTTTCATGTTTAATCTACAGAACTTTATATACACCAGTTTCTAAAACAAAAAAAATACAATAACCATAAAATAAAATCAATTAAAATTCACCTACCTTTGCTTCTTCATTAACATTAAAGAATCTTACAAAAAGAATCTTTTATTTATTCTACTTATTACTTTTATTCAAGAAAACAAATCACATGTTCCAAACTAAAAATCTAGCAAACAAACAAAAAATTCCTTCAGCTTCCAGATATCGTGTCATGCAGCAGATGATTCAGTAATTAAAAAATTTGAAGCTTTTCTCTAAATAAGCTAACATCAATGCGTTGTTTTCATCTAATCTCCAGCATTCTCATGGAATTTGCAAATAAAAAGATAGTAAAACATTAATAAACAATCAGAATTCAGCATTTTTATGAAGCTTTCCATTTTCTAAATGATAAAATTTTCTGACAGGTCAATCTTGTTTTGCCAATAACACAAATTCTATCTAGATCCCAGCCATGAAAACTACTTTTGTTCCTTAAAAAAAATCAGGATAAAAGAACCATTTAAGCACAATAAAAATTAAAAGAAGTGAATTTTAAAAGCACACTGCATACATTCATGGGAATTTGTTTAAAATGGGGAATTTTTTATTTATGTAATTTACAGATATTGTTTATTACAATAAACAGTCACCAAAATAATTGTGAACTTATTGTCAGCATTTGCTAAAGGGAGCAGAAGGCAGTCCCACAAGTTGCAGAAACTAGGGGATGCTAAATTTATACTACCAATGTCGTTTTGAGGGCTTTAGTGTCAAGTTCCAGCAGAAGTATAGTATTATATGTTAATTGTTGTATGTTAAATGTTATGTGTTATATGTTGTATGTTAACGAAAAAAAAAAAAAAAAAAAAAAAAAAAAGAGGCTTAGGATTTATTTCTATCGCCAAATAAAAAAATTTAAAACTGTCTGTATATGTCTTATGTCCTTTAGCAGTGTGCGGTAGTCGCACAACATCAGCTGTAACCATGGCCCGCAACAGGAGCCCCGCAACATATGAATTGCAATCATAAAGAATGTCAATAACGGTTCAGCAAGTTGCGCATTATGACATAGTAAGAAGCTTCAACCGCCTCCGACACTGCTTGTCCGTCCACTGTGATGTGTTATTTAAAAATTAAAAAAAAAAAAAATTACAAAATATAAAAGGCTTATAAATTCTTTAACACCATTTTTTTTTAAAAAAAGTTAAAAAAAAAACTGTTTTTGTTTTAAGTCTAATTAATATAATGTCTTTTTTTTAGCTATTATTTCTCCTTTTTTTTAAAAATTTTATATTAGGGTTCAATTACTTTATACTTTCTCTTTGACAACCGCCTCTCTTTATATAATGCGTTTTCTGTACGAGCTACCGGACCCGCTCCATTGGGAAAGCCCACGGAGCCAGTAATTTTTTTTTAAATTTTTATTTTTTTTAACCGGTGGGGTACGGTAGAATGGCGGAGTCTCTTCTCCTTAGCAACATTAAGTTTGCCCATCAGTTCGGCCCAAATTAATGACGGTGCAACTTGTCTATTTGCAGAATCCCTTCTTTTGTTTTTCCTCCCCCCTCCCCACTAAATTATCTATCTTTATTATTAATTTAACAAGTATGCATCAACTATGAGGTATCAAAAACTCCAGTCTACCCCCAATAGGTTGGGCAACGGTGTCCAAGCTGGCAGGACATATTACTCATAGCTTTTGGTTGCAGGACTCAGGCTATCTGCCGGCTAAAATTCCGTCATGTACGCTAATGGCGCCTGGTGCATGTAAAATCCGTCGTGGGTGCAAAGTCCTCCAAGTTACCTGTGAATTATACCTCTGGAGGTGCCTTGCCAGGTGAAGGTCTCGTCATCTGATCAAGGTTCTAAATTACGAGACCAACATGAGTAGCCATTTGCAGTACAACAACAGGATGTAATAATAAGCAACCGAAAAAACAAAGTATGTACAAATAAAAAATAAGTTTTGCAGATAAGAGGACGTGTGCAGCGAAGATAACAGGTTAATTGCCGCTCGCGGCGATTAGGCGGTCATCCGCCCCGATACCAGGTATCTAACCCGTTAAGCTGAGGTAACTCGGCAGGTAGGGGCCTGGTCATCGGTTAGAAAAAAAAAAGAAAGAAAGGAAAAGGGGGGTGGAGGCGAATTTCCGGGTGCAGCTTTCTCTTAGTTTTTTATTCGCCCCTGCTTATCGCTAGTGAATAGATATAGTTGTAACGCATTTTGCAAAGTAAACAATCAACGATTGAAAGTAACAATCAATAATTTTTAAATATTGATCTTATATCATAATGTTATTTAAACTGCCTTCCTACATCAGAAATAAAGTTCAATACCTTTTAAGGAAAACACTGTACTAATAAAAATCACAGAAAAGGAATTTTTAAATTTTGCCGCATACATTTGCATAAAGTTATATAGATTTTATGACTTCTGTTCATGAATTTAATAAATATATTTTATTTCTAAAACTTATTTAGGATATTTATCAAGCATATCAATTTCTATAATTTTAAACTAAAGCACTTATGAGTGTTACATGCCCATTAAAATGAAGTAAAAAATAATCACTGGATGCACGAAATTTGCTGTCCAGCAGTCTCTAAAATGCACAAAATTCATCAAACTCTCATTGACTAACGAAACTAAAATTTAAAAATTCATCTCTGAGTGCACGAAAGTCGCATTGAAGAAGTTTCTAGAATGAGCAAAACTGCAGTTAATCACAGCAGGTATCAAACTATTAAAATGTCAAAAATTTGTACAAAAATATGCGATAAAATTTTGAAATATTTTTTCTAATATTTATGGTACATAAATATTATGCGGATTTTTAAGTAAGGAACAAAGTATTTCTGATATAGGAATTCACTTTCAATAACATCAACACGTCATCTCAATCTTTTAATGTTACGTATTGACAAATCATAATTTAAATCATTGAATATTTATTTTGAGAAAAGCGTACACTCAATAGATTTGTCTGCCCTACCGCACATATATTACCAAATTTATATTACTATTTATTGAAATAAGCAATATATTTAAACTGCATGAATAAAAAACTGGAAAATATAGTCATACACATATAATGCAATCTCGTTTTTAAATATAAATAATACAAGACTGACGTAATAATGGCATTTCATAAAAGCAAAAGACAAGAAACTGTGCAATCCGATTAAATTGATCCAAATTCCTGATCGAATAACTGTAGGCATGTAAAGAACTTAAGAAACAAACCAGTAACAAGAAAAGGCCATTTATCATCTCGCCAAATTCAACGATGCTAAGTGTTTCGGCTGTTTTAGGATTCAGCCATTTTTTTTAAGTTATAAAGTATTCAATAATAAACCAATTATAAAATCCTATCTTTACATACTGAAATCAAGTTAATTAAAAGAAAGTAAAAAGAAAAAACAAATTCAAAGGATTAATAAAAATACAAACCACACTGATTTTTTGAAATAACAAAATGAAAGCGATAGTGGGAGGAGGGGGAGGGGTTCAGTATCATAAAATCAATATTAAAAAAAATGTGAGAAACATACAATAACAATAAACACATACTTTTCCTAAGCTAGATTACTTGCTGGTTAACACAGCTTTTCCCATTTTACAGAAAAAAAAAATATTGCTTGTATTTAGCGATGCACCGAATATTTGGTATTTGACTATACTACCAAATATCAGACTATTCAACATGTGAAATACTTGGCATGGCCAAATTTAACACACTTCAGTATACCAAATATGGTATATCAGCCAAACCGTTTTCTAAGAAAATATTTTTAAAAACCTTAAAGCAACTTTTAACAACAAATTTAAAAATAGAATTATATTTACATAAAAGAGAATGCTTCTTATTTACTATTCGAAAAGTAACCCCAAAGACAATTAACTAATAATGATTTTAGTTTTTTCCTAACAAATAAACAGTATATGACAGTTTTTTTTTTTTTTCAAATTTCTTTAAAATTTCACTTTGATGTCAAAATATTAGTTTCAGAATATGAGAAAATTATATTCATTTGTTTTAATTCACAGAGGAAACTATCCTCTTCATAAGTAACAATTCAAAGCATAGTTTTTTTTTTCTTGTAAAATTTACTTGTAAAAAGATCTTGTTTATCAATATGGAAGTTTTTATGTTAAATATTATGAAAAATTATTTTAACTTTTTATTATTTTCAAACTCTGAAATTTAAGAGTATTCGGATAAGCCAAACATTCGGTGTTTAGTTTAGCTGTTGACTGAATATTTGGCATTTGGCTAAAATCACAATTCGGTGCATCTTTTCTTGCGTATATGATTCAAATGATAAAAGGCAAAACTGTGAAATTTCATTACTGGAGAGTAAAAGCAGTTTTATAAACAGACACTTTTTAAATTTAAAAATACTAAACAATAAATTTTTGTTAAAACTTCTATTAATATTAAATCAAAAATTGAATAGTACAAATGATTATTAGTGATATCAGCAATATCGTGAATTTTTTTAGAAATAAATTTATTCTTCCTTCATGAAAAAACATGAATTCAGTAATATTAAATAAAATTACAAATTAAAATGCATATGGAATTGATATAAAGCTAAAAAAGTCTAATTTTGTCCCTATATTTGAACTGAATATTTCATTGTTAACATCTAAGTTACAGTGGAGCATCGTTTATACGATGCCGAAGGGACTACCGAAAAACGTCGTATAAACGATAACGACGTATAATTGATTTTCACATCTAAAACTAGAATTAATGTTGTTTTCACTTAATTTTAATGTTTAACGTGCTGATTTGCATAAATTTGTAAATTAAATGAAAAAAAAAAAGGGGGGGGGAGGGGGAGTTACTGAGCAAATTAAATTTGCGTACTTTATTTATGTTTCACTTATGTTTATGTTTCACCGAAAGGTTCCTCATTTGCAGTACATCATTTCCTTTCCATTTAAAGTCAAAGACAAAAACCCCGCGTAGCCAACTAAAAGTCGCTAATACTGATAACAGTTAGAAGGATAGTCTATTTGCAATTTAAAACAGGTCGGGAATGGTGACCATCCTCGAAAAAAAGAATGACCCCTCCCAGTGTAATCTGTTTCACATAAGCTGATTTTTCAGACTAATCGAACAGCAGCCCACATTTTTATAATGTGGAGTGCATTTAAATACGCTCTTTGGTGTCATCCATAGCTGCAAAATTCCACTCGTTCTTAAAATACACAAGAAAAATGAACAACAACAAAAAAAAAAAACCTATACAAAATTGAAGTATAAACGATTTTGGGCGTCGTATAAAAGATATATTTTTACATTGAAACGAATAGGAACGAATTGGGACCATATTAAAATGTCGTTTAAATGTAAACGTCGTATAAGTGATCGTCGTATAAACGATGCTTTACTGTATGTGCAGATTTGAGGAAGTCTATTGTATTTGCATAACATATATTTTTTTATTGGATAGCTGTTCAATATTGACTTTCAATTTTGCTTGTAGTTTTTACTTTTTCTTATAAGGACATTACTTTTCAAACTGGTTCCTAAAATGAAAGTAAATTAAAAAATCTGTAATCTAAACCAAAAAATTCTAAATGCTTGATATATTATTATATACATACAGCCATATATTTCTGCAAACTGTGTGCTGACATTTACATTCAATAGAAAGTGGTCAATTAAAAGAAAAGAACCAAATATTTCTGTCGTTGTCACATGTTTTTGTAATACAGTAGACTCCCTCAAATCCGCACAGCTTGGGACTAGAGGTTTTGTGGATTTTAGAATTTTGCGGATTTCTGGTCATTGCTTTGTTTACATTTTTTTAAAAGAAATTTGAATGTAATTAATAATGAAATCAAAAGTTTAATCAATACTTACAATATGCTAAAATATTAAAATAAGTAATAAACTAAGATAATAAAAATTTAGATAGTTTTTAAAATGATAAAAATACAAAAGCAAAGGTCAAATTAATAATCAATAATGTATAATTAAATATTCATTATAAAGATGAAATGTATTTTTCTTAAATTATTCAATGAAACTTGCCTCATAAAGGTACAGTATTTAATTCACATCAAGATCATAAAATAATGAAGCTTTATTTCAGGTTTAGCCAGACTTAATAACTAAAAAAGCTTGATTAATACATAAATATGTATAGTAAGATTGTGATTATCAATGATATCAGCAAATCTTAATTTTTTCAGAAATAAATTATTCTTTCTTCATGAAAAAACATGAATTCAATAACTTTAACAAAAATTACAAATTACAAAACATATGGCATTGATATAAAATTAAAAAAGTCAAAATTTGTACCTACATCTGAACTGAATGTTTCATTGTTTACATCTGTAAAATATGTGCGGATTTTAGAGAGTTGTGGATTTTAGGAGTGCGGATTTGAGGGAGTCTACTGTATTTGTTTTCACATATTCTGTGCCATGTGACTATGCTAATAAAATGTGCTTTATTTTATTTAATGCTTATTGTTTGTATGTTTTCTTAAACAATAATTCAATTTGATATTAAAATTTTTATTTTATTCTAAGTAATTGTTGCATTTTACACAATTTATATTTACTAAATTCCTGTAAAATTAATGCCTTAAATCAGAGAGATTAAATTGAATTTACACTTATATAAGCAAGAACTTTTAAACAAAGCAATAGAACTCTTTTTTTTTAAAAGCAATAAGTGGCTTACTTTTCATAAGAGTCAATACAGCAAATGCAATCTTCAGCAAAATAAAAAGAGGAAGTGTGTAGCTTCCAGGAAGAATCCAAATGCAATCTAGCTAGTAAGTTTACATCCCAAAAGGCCAAAGATTATTTCTAACCTATAGCCTTTTGAGCGCATTCCAACTGGCCAATGCAAAAGTATCCAACAAACTGCAAGAGTAGCACTTTATCGCACAGCTTTTCACCTATTCGTATTATTCTTGTTACATTTCCATCATAACTGTAGCATCCGAAGCAACTAGAAAATTAAAAGAAAGAAACTAATCAAATATGTGCATACATATACATATAAAAGTTCTTGAAAAGCGAATATTTACTAATAAATAATTAACTATTAATCAGCTAAGAAATTTAAGTATGCTTGTTTGAAATATTAAGTTTATTGTATGCATGAAAGACTCGCTTTTAGTTACAAAAATCCTTCTAACATCATAATGAAACATTACTTTACCATTAATTTTCTTAAACATCATTTGCAACATGCCAGTTTGTTTACTTAGATATACAATGTGGCAGTTTGTTTATTTAGGTATGCAATATGACAGTTTATTTTGATAGCTTTTCTTTTGCAAGTTGCATGCTTTATAAATCGCTGTTTTCAATGTAATTTTTTAAAAGATAAACAAAGACTTCACATAATGTTTTGCTTTTTTCTGCATTTTTAAGTATTAACAAAATAGTAAAGATTAAAAAGCAATCGAAAAGGTCAAAATTTGACAAACCTTGTTTATAATTCTAAGTTTGCTACTTTCTCATCAAATAAATAAAATGTATATTATAAATTCATAGGGATAACTTTCAGATTCATTAGGACACACTAAGAAAATATCAAACAATTTTAAAACAAAATTAAGGGAGCCTCAATTCTGATCAAAGTTATAGGATTAATGGATAAATTCGAGTGAAATAAAACTAAAACGCCTATCATACTGGACTAACACATGGAAACTTTGCTCAAATAGTAGCAAACCATGCATAATGCATACAAATTCTTAAAAATAATCAGATAAAAAGAAGCTATACATGATTTAAAATGAAAATTCTATGAGGATTTACAACTTTTTATGCTGTAAATTAAATCTCTAAAGGGATGAAGAGCAAACAATTTTGCAATTAAATATTACTTTCTTAAAATAAAATAGGGAAATATCAAATACAGCGGCTTATTTATTTTAGAGAAAATTCTTTTACATGCCTGCATAAATATGCAAGTGTATATTAACAAAGCTTGATTGCAGCTAGCATTTAACTAATTTGACGATTTAAAAACCTACGAGCTAGGCTAACCAAATATTCCTTAACATTTACAATTATTAAATGAACAAACAGATATTTAATTCAAAATTAATTGGAAATACTCTACCAAACAACCGAATATAATCACTGAAGCAAGTAATTAATTTTAAGACACAAATATTTATACACAAATACTTTTATTCTTTGTACTGTTAACTTTCGATAAAACAATTTTGAGAACAGTACATTATATCTTCATTGCTACTCGAAACGAACTATATAAATTATAAATATTATTTTAATATTATAAAATGCATCTGAATGATTACAAAAGACAGATAGATATGTATATGCATCTACAGAATGAAAAACGTTGATAAAACTTACTTTTTTCTTTCAATCATAAAAAATAATTACTGCTTGACGCAAAAGAATAGTTCGAAATAAAATTAACTATATGTAAAATGAAAATTTCATTTTTAATGCTACATTTCTTCACCGCCATTACTTAGCAAAATTCTCTTTTCTGATTTGATTGGCTGCGCTTAGGTAGTTAGTGCTTAGGTTTGAACACGAATCGAACCTAAAAAATCGCGTTCTAACTACCTAAAATCTTGTGCTTAGGTAAAGAGTTGGGAAAGTTAGCGCTTGGGTAGGCCCGTGAAAACGCACCTTAATTGGACTCGCCTCTGTGACTCCTTGTCCGCCGCTTATTGCTGTGATTTTTCTAAGATACTTCGGTTCATCTGGCCTCCTCTACCCCAGGATTTGTCTCTGCATATAATTACTGAGGGCCTTCCCTTTCAAGACGTCTCGCTCCCTGATCGTGTCCTTGCAAGCGAATGGGTCCGCTGGCGGGAGGCCCACCGCTCCTGTACTGTCCTTTCCTTCGATGCCTCCAAAGACTCGGCGAAGACATCGGCGGCGACAATTGATGCCGACTCCGACCGTGCCGTGGCTGCCTTGCTCCATCATTGTAATTCCATCTTCACCGCCGAGGCGATCGCACTCTGGTTGGCCATTACTCATCTTCCATCGGTTCACAAGACTATTTTTCTTTTAACGGATAGCGTGTCTGTCTTGCGAGCTCTCCAGACATATTCACTTCGTTCTCCTAAGGTCATTCTCCATCTGATCCATAGCATTTCGGTATTGAGTAGTAGGGGCTACTCCGTAACTTTGGTCTGGTGCCCTGCTCATAAGGGTATCGTCCCGAACGAGAGGGCTGACGTTCTGGCCAAACATGGTCCTTTTCTCTGCCAGTCCTTCCCTTGGATCTCTCCGGAGGACCTACGCTCTCACATTAAGAAGAGCTGGCTTCTTGAAAATGATTTCTCTTGGCTTAACAGTGACTACGCTCCTACGTACCCTCACCTCACCACTGACCGGTCTTATTCTCTGTGGACCCCCTCCAGGCGAACGGATGTGTTTATTGCCCGATGGAGGGCTAGGATGATCCTCACCCAGCAGCGTCTCTTTCGTATGAACCAAGTTTTCTCCCCGCTGTGTAGGCATTGTTTTGAGTTGGATACCCCGGAGCACGTTCTCCTGCATTGTATGGTTCTCAATGACTCTCGCCGACAACTGCTTTTGTCGCTCAAGTTGCCTGCCTCCTCGAGCTACAGCGAGATCCTGTCTGTAGCTCTCTCATCTCCTCAGGGTGTTACGGCCCTAATCCGATTTTCACGTGTGGCTCTTCCCCATCTTTTTTGACCGCTCTAGCTGACAGCCTGTGTGGACCTATTGTTGTTGTTTTTTCTTCTCTCGTTTGCCTGTGTCGTTCATGATTTGATCCTGGCTGATTAGCTGTGTGTTTACCCTGGAGCATGGAGCTAAGAAAGTATATGGAGGAGAGATATGTGACGTCACTTGAAGCTTTTCCTACCCCCCCGTTACAACGCCGCGGCCGCCATATTTGACCTGGGTAAGCTGCCTTTTCCCGTCTGCTACCGATCGTCGTATTGAGGAAGCTCCTCGCGGCGCAAGTCAACTACGGTAAAAGTCAAACATGGCAGATAGGAAAGAGGGGGAAAGAACTGGTTTTTCGGCGTCAGGGCTCACCATGATGCTAGAATGATATGTCTCCTCCATATAACTTTTTAGCTCCATGCCCTGGAGTTTCGAGACAGAAGCCTCCCTAACGGGTAGTAGCATACGTCTCAGTACTTGCCAACCAACCAACCAACCAACCAACCAACCAACCAACCATGGAAGAAAGAATCTAAACGGTGGACGCTAAATCGCACAACGCTTAAGGATAAACAAACCTAAGCTCCTCCCACACTAATAAGTAAGCGCCATCTATTGACCAGCTCTTTAAAAATACGTCACGCAGAGTTCTTTAAATTAATTTTAAAGTTCTTTTTGCTTCAATGAACTAAAAACATCCTTCACTATATTCTTAAAACAATAACAAAAACAATAATAATAATATTTTTTCTGTGCTTACCCATGACATTTTTATTTTATGATATGAAACCATAAGCTAATAAATTTAAAATAATATTTTAAAGTAAAATCATATCAGTGGCGCAGCCAGAATTCGGTTCTAGGGGGGGGGGGGTGAGTTTCTAATAAAGGTGAATGCCGGTTAATAGAATCAGTACTAATTATAATATTCTCTGTCGAATAGTTAAACACAAAGAGCATCTGTGTGGCAGTAAATCATCATTCTTTTAGCATAATATGTCTCAGAAAAGTGATTTAGTTCAAATAACCAATTTTTACTTAACTAATGCATGTAATATGTACTTTCACAGTTCGAAGTAGAATTTTCGCCTTTAATTGAATCACTTTATTAAATGAAATCCGATTCAATAAAGCGACGGATTCCAAAATGCGCCAAAATATTTAAATATTAAGTTTGGTTTTGAATCATATAAGCGGCAATTACAGCGATCTTTCTGAATCTGGGAGGGATTTTAACCCTAAAACCACCCCCTTGGCTGCGCCACTGAGTAAAATTAATAAAAAATAAAAAGAGAGAGAGAAAGGTGGGGGTATATTTTAATACCAAATATTTAATATATGTGCTTTAACACTGAAGTTATGGTTTGTATCTTGACATAGGATTAGCCTTTTAACATTAGCATGTTTTATTTGTTTGTTTTTTCTCAAAATAAATAAATAAAAATAAAAAAATAAATAAAAATCAAACTTAAAAGTTTATGATGTCATGCAGTAAACTGAAAAAAATTACGGCTACTTACAGATAAATCCACATTTAATTTTCATTATTATTTAAGAATTCAAAGAAGAGCATTATTTTACTAATCTTTTTTGTATCTCATTAAAAAACAGGAAAAGTTTATTTAAAAAAAACCTCTATAATTTTATTTTTCATAGTATTATTTTGAATTTATATTTAATAAAAGAAAAATGGAATAAATATGAAATGAAATGTATTAACTAATAATTTCTAAAAATTTTAGCTATCAATAACTTTTCAATACTTTTAGCAAAATGTTACTTAAATATGTAAATGATTTTTTATTGTGTATGTAAAACTATGTAAATGAATATGTAAATGATTATTTTAATGTAAAAACAAAAATAAGGATGCACAATTAAGTAAATTTATTTTTGATAAATAATAATTTAAGAGCATGTATCATAAAAATACTCTTACATTTGGACTTAAAAAAGTATTAAAAAGGTTTTTGTTTAAAACCTTTTTTTAAAGATATTTTAAACGTATTTTAAAATGTATTTTAAAGGTATTTACCTTTAAAATTTAAATCCAAATTAATTTTACATTTTTACTTCTTATTAATTCATTAAAAACATTTTTCATAATATTCTTAAAATGATAATATAATTCTTTCAGTGACTGACCATACAATTTTCAGATTATGATATGACATCTAAGTGACTGTATAAAATTCTTTAAAGTTAAAAAAGAGAGAGGAAATATATTTTAATATCAACTATTTCATTTATATGTTTTAAATTGAAGTTATATTATAGTATATTTGTGTACGTGTACTGCAATATAATAAATGCATAAATAGTTTTTCTGCTAAAAATTAAAAAAAAAAAAGAAAAAGAAAAGAAATACCTTATATTTCATCTTGACTTACGACTAACATCTGTTAATATTAGTATGTTTTATTTGTTTGTTATATCTTTCTTTAAGAAAAATTATTTGAGATTTACTAGAATTCAGTAAGATCTTTTTTTATTTTTTTAAATCTTGTTAATAAATTAAAAAAAAAAAAAATGAATTCTGAGAACTCCCTAGGATTTTATTTTTCATAGTAATACTAGTTTGAATTTGTTTTTAATAAAAGAGAAAGGGAGAGAAAAAAAATTAATGATTTCTTTCTGATAATTATAACTATCAATTACTTTCCAAGACTTTTAGCTAAATTTTATTTAATTTTTGTGTTATACTAAATTAAAATTAAAATTTAAAATATATTTAAAAACAAACCTTTATACTATTTTTAAGCCCAAATATAAGAGTTTACTCAGTGGCATAGCTAGGTTTTTTAGCACCTGGGGAAGGAAAAAAAATTTCGCCCACACGACCCCATAACAAAAAGAAAAAAAAGGAAAAAACCATATTATTTTCCCTCAAGAGAAGAAAATGCCTTTATTGGTTGTTGGTTGTATTTATGATGACCAATTATCTGCACGAGGGATATAAACCCTAGGGAAGGTGCCCTCCATGGGGGTCTTTCTAAAAGACCCTAATCCGTATTAAGCAAAGAAATCCAAGACTCGAAGAAAACCACGGTAAACTCCGAACGATTAGGCCGACGGGCGCGATTGGATTCGAACCTAACACCTTTATATCTTCCAGCTTCGATAGCAGAACCTCTTCTCCACTGGTGGGGCAATTCGTAATTTCGATTTAAACCTTTCTCAATTTGCGCCCCTTGACCTCGGCGCCCAGGGTGACCGCGCCCCTCTTTGCTACGCCACTGAGTATATTGTTTTTCTTTAATATAATATGCTTTTAAATAGTTGTTAATCCGAAATAAGTTAAATAAATTGTACATTTTTGCTGCTGTTTTTTATTTAAAAAATAATTTATTTTCTCTACTAATTTTTTAAAAATTATTAAGATAATTTTTTATAAATACTTTTGAATAAATTTGTCTATTTAATTACAAATCATTTGCATATTTAAAGTATTGGAAAGTAATTGACAGCTAAAAGTATCAGAAATTATTTGTTAATATTTCTTTTGATATTGTATATCCATTTCTATGTTATTAAATATAAATTCAAAATATTACTAGGAAAATAGAATTATGGGAGTTTCTTTAAGTAAACTTATCTTATTTTTTAACATGATGCAAAAATAATGAATAAAATAAAGCTCTTCTTTGAATTCTTAAATAATTATAATAATAATTAAATCTGGATTTTTCAATGACCAGCCGTAATTTTTTCAATTTATTGCATGACATCACAATCAAGTAAATCTGCAATTAATAAATAAATAAAACATACTAATAATAAAAGAGCCTAGTCCTAAGTCAAGGTACAAAACATAACTTCAATGTTAAATCATTTAAATTAAATATTTGGTTTTAAAATGTACTCTCCCCTCTATTATTATTAATTTTATACTTAAAAAAAAACCTTTATTTTTAATTTACTAGCCTATAATATCGTATAATTAAGTGAAAAGCCTGTAGATGACGTTCTTTCCTAGTGTGGGAGGGGTCTTCAGTTTGTTTATCCCTAAGCGTTGTGCGATTTAGCGTCCACCAATATAAACGGGAAGGAAAACGAAGCCTCTTTCCCATCATGGAAGAAGGAATATATTCTTTGTTCCATGAACTGAACTGAACTCGTTGATATTTACTTCGATTTCGATTCACGAGCTCGTGCTAGTTTGACGCACGCTCATGGGCGTAAGAAGGGGGGGGGGGTCCAGGGGGGTCCTGGACCCCCCTAGAATTCTGACTGGACCCCTTATTAAAATTTTACAGTGAAATGAAGATTATTTTTTTTTAAAGATTATTTAAAAGATTTCAAAAGCAGTGATTCTTTAGATGATAAACAATATTAACAAAACCGAATAAAACGCAGCTTGCTTGCAAATTTTCTATACCACTATTTAAAGGGGCGGAGGGTGCAAACTTAAAATTTCATAAGCGATAAATATCGACAAACATGTCAGACATGAGATTGATTCTGGTCTGGAACTTGGGAGGTCTTGATATTTACATGCCTAAAGCGAGAAAAGGGATCTTTTATTGTTCGTCCTACGATAAGGCAACAGTTTTTCTTTTGTATGAGTTGTCCTTGGAACTCAGGAAAGAAAAGAAGTCTCACTGTACGATCTGTAGAACTCTGAACCCCGTCCACTTAAATTCTGGGAAGTTACGTATAGAAATCGATCGGATCCCCTCTTCTCTCAAAGATATTAATCTAACATTTAACTACACCATTTTGCATTGGTTTTGCGCTTTCTCTGTAAATTGTTTGTAGGTAGAACTGGGAACTATTATCACCCATCCCATATAATCTATGAAAGAACATATAATATTCAAGGGAAAAAAAAAAGAGAAGGAACAGTAGAACTGACAGATGTATTGTTTTTTTATCTACTATTATTCCTAACTTTTTCTTTCGTTAATTTTGCATTCAAATACGCACTGTAAAACATTTGTGTAACGTTACTCCATAAAATTGGTGGCAGCTACGACTTCCATTTTAAGGAGTAATTTTTTACTTATATAATGGTGTAATTTAAACATATATTACTGGTGTAACTTTGCAATGTTACACCGGTTAAAGTACCCCACAAAATCGGAGGCAGCAAGGCTGCCACCAATTTTATGGAGTAAAGTTACACAAATGTTTTACAGTGCGGGCGGATTCAGTATTTTATTCATAAAGAGTGTGGGGTTCATAGATCCTTTTTGAGAGGAAAAGCTCATATCGCTTCAGGGTGTTCTTAAATCAAAAAGGGCAACTTTGTGACACAGGCTTTAATTTATTTTTGTTTGGAAATGCATAAAAAGTAGCAGGCGTTATTATTCAGAAACTGTCTAGTTGCACTCAAGTTTCTGTTTTTAAAAAAACACAATAGATTTTTCATAACAAGCCTTCAAATTTGACACTTTTGCGTACATTTCCCGACGAAAGCAGAAAAACCGGTCGAAAAGCAGGAGAAAAACGGATGATCATGTGATCGAAATAGCTTAGAACTAAATAGGTAATTTAACTATCATAAAATGGAAAATAAGTTCGATTTGAAATCGTTTCCATAGTCAGGCATTCAAATTTTATATCTTTCCGTTAAAAAATGAATTTGTAAATGTGTCAAAACGTTTTGCGCTTGTTGAGCGGAGCAGTTGAGAACACCCTTAAGCTCACATTAAAGGCTGCTTCCATATCCAAAACAATTCATTTTCTGATATTTTTGAAAAATTATTTTCATTCGTAAATACAAAACGATGGCATTACGAAGAAATTTAATAATTTCATTTTCTTATAAAGACATAATTATTTTTAAAAAATGAGCATTTTAAACCAGTTTTTAGGACTTTACAGTTAGAAAAATGTCGTCATAAGGGAGCTCCTTTAAATTCAACATTTTAATGAGATTTCCTGAAAAACACATTGTCTTTATCGAAAAATGGAAAACGCTAATCTATCACATTTATTTTGACTAATTGCACTTGAAAATTTTTTTTGACAACTCAGAAAAAAAAAATGTTTTTATGGATATGTCAGAAATTAAGTATTTTAGATTTAAGTAAATATTTAGAGAATCGGAAAGTATTTCGTTGTTGAGAAAGAAGAAACTTCGAAAAAATTTAATATATATTTATTTTTTAAACTATCCTTTAAAAATTTTCTTCGTTCTGGATTAGAAGAGAGGACTGGGGGTACATCATGATCTTCGTGACTCTACTCCCCCCCCCCCCTTCCTGGATTATCAAATAGACTCCTTCTGTGTAGCCTTGAAATAGTTAAATGGGAAACATCTTATGTTGTTTATATTTTACTTTACCCTGCTTTTATACATGCATTAATATTTTACATGATATTTTTATGCATATTCTCAGCTTTTAAATGCTATAGATATGTGTTTGTGTGTCTGCGGAAGGGTAGGGGAGTAAACACGAAATCCCACTCTTTGTCACACTGACACTAGTGTGTCTATATACAAGTATGTGCATCAAATAAGTGTATGTGTATAAAAGTATATGCATTCTATATAGAAGTAATGAATGTCTTTCAAACACTTAAATAAACTAATTCATATAAATTTTACAGCAACTTTAAATTAATTTAGAATTTAGTTATATCTACTAAAGGTAAAATAATTGTAATTTATTCAAAAACTTCATTGCAATTGACTATTCTTTTTTTATGGTTTTAACAATAATTTTCAAACATGATTTTTATTTTTAAATCTATCTCTATCGTCTGCAGAGAATTAGGAAAAATAAGTACCATTTACTTTTAAATTAACCCCTTTTTTAGTCACAGGCTATCAAAGCCTGAGAGCTTATGTGCCCTCCCGTTCTGTATGTACAGTCCCTGGCCAAATTATTAGACGCACTCCCTTTTCCTTGTGTCGAATCATATTACAAGTTTCATAGAAATATTACTGTGTGAATAACTGCAATTAATTATGTACATCATTTGTAGGATTATAATAAATAAAAAACATGCCTATGACTTTAAAACTCTTTCTTTTTACAAATTAAATTAAAAATGGCTGCAATTGCAAAATTTATAACTTGAAACTAAAAAAAATGTCAATATTTTTGGAGCCTCTTTTGGCGACTATCAGTGCCTGTATTCTTCGCGGCATTCTATTAATACAAAATTGAAGAGTTTCTTGTATGCGTGGGTGACGATTCTAGATTTTCTATGAGCTGGGTTTTGTTTGTCATGATTTCTTAGTCAATTCTCCTGACCAATATAAAGAGGTTTTCAAAATCGGTTTATTCTAAAGCTAAAATGATGGTTTCCAAATAAAGAACCATTTCTATTTTTGCAAGGTAAAGCTTTTTGTTACATAGCACGATCCGTCAAGGTCTACTTTCAATAAAAATTATCCCAGTGTTAAACTGCTCCTGGTAATTCATCAGACATGAATACCATTGAAAATGTTTGGGAGTTAATGAAGAAAAAACTGGACAAAGAGCTCATAACGAGCAAAACACAGCTCATAGAAAAACTTATTCTTGTCTGGAAACATCACTCACACATGCAAGAAACGTTTCAATTTTGTACTAACAGCATGCCATGAAGAATAGAGGCACTGATTGCCGCCAAAGGAGACTCCAAAAAATATTGACATTTTTTTAAATTTCATGTTTTAAGTTTTACAATTTTAGCAATTGTTAATTTAATTTACAAAAATACATAATTTTAAAGTCATTGGCATGCTTTTAATTTATTATAATCCTACAGATAATGTATATAATGAATTGTAACTACTGGCATAGTAATATCTCTATGAAACTTTTAATGATTCGATACAAGAAAATATGAGTGCGTCTAATAATTTGGCCAGGGACTGTATGTACGTATGTTCATGTGTGCGTATGTGCGTAACGCGATAACTCTTGATAAAAATATCCAATCCACTTGAAATTTTGTATATAGGTATATTCTCATAAAACGCTTCCCTGATTAGTTTTTGGAGTGTTCATTCGATAGGTATAATAGGGGGAACGAGGGGATCATACCCCCCCCCTTAATTGATATGAATGAGTTTTTCATGCAGAATTTATCAGATTTCATTCAAATTTTAGCATAGGATCATTCTGATGAGGGCACCGCCATGATTTGTTTTGCGAGTTCATTGGATAAGTCTAAAAGGGGCGAAATGGGAAGTACCCCCCCCCCTTAATTAAGGCTAATGAGGTTTTCCCGCAGAATTTACCGATTTGCTTCAAATTTGTGATATAGGTTCATTCTGATAAGGCGCTTCCTTGATTATTTTTCGGAATTCATTGAATAAGACAAATGGGGATTGGTGGGATTACTCTCTTAATTTATTTAAACGTTTTTTCTTGCAGAATTAACCGATTTGCTTCAATTTTTGGATACAGATTCATAGTGATAAGATGCTTCACTAATTAGCTGTGGGGTTCTTTCGTTAAGTTCTTGTTTAAGGGGTACTTGAGATTACCCCCCACCCCTCTTAAATTTTATAAATGGGTTTTTATGCAGAATTGTCCAATTTGCTTTTAAGTTTGGATGTAGGTTCTTTCTGATAAGGTGAATCTCTGAATGGTTTTGGACGTTTAATGGTTAATTATAAAAGAGGGGGAATAACTACTCTTAAATTACATAAATGGATTTTTACTAAAAATTTTCCGATTTACTGTGAATTTTGGATATAGATTTTTTATATGATAAAGCATTTCCCTGATCAGTTTAGGAGTTCAATGATTAAGTATAAAAAGGTAAAAGGGAGGAGTTGTTTCACCTCCTTAATTTGTTTTTCGAACGGAATTAACCCTTGAAAATATAAGGCTGTAATGGACAATTAGTATGCGTAGCCTCTGAGCTCAATGCCATCAGTTTAACTGGGCAATATTATTTTTAATGTTGGTTTGTTTGTGTTTATGACGGCCAATTATCTACACTTCGGATATAAGTTCTAAAGTGGGCAATGCCCTCCGTAGGGGTCTTTCTAAGGAAACCTAACCCGTATTTACGCAAGGAAATGCAAGGTTCTAAGAAAACCTAGGAAAACTCCGAACGGTTAGGCTGACGGCCGCGATTGGGTTCGAGTCCAGCATCTGCCGTCTATCAGTTTCGGAGGCAGAACCTCTCAGCCCCTGGTGGGATATATTAACTTGAATTATTGTGCAAAATAGATATAAAATGAAATGTGAGCTCATATAATATTATAAGCATTTGAAAGTTGTTTAAATGAGGTTATTCAAAGTGTCTTTCAAGAATGAATTTTTTTTTTAGACTTTAAGAATAGGAAGTTTCTTTTTGGAATAGAATATTTTGTGCCATTTATACTACACTTTTGGATAATTTCTGTGATACCTTTTTAAGATGCATTTCCGAAGCAAAGATAAATTTAGCAGGGAGATTGTTTTTATTGAAAAATAAAAGGTGGGGGGAATTGCTTTTATTGAAAAAGTAAAGAGGGGTGGAATTTAACAGCTAAACCATTCAGATACCAATTTAAGATAATATTTGTTTTAGAAAATCAATGACTGTACTTAGCATAAGTTTATCAGTTACATTTGGAAATACATTGTTAATGTATCCAAAGTTTTTTTTTTTTTTTTTTTTTTTTTTTTTAAAGCTATTATATATGCAGATTTAGATTTAATTTTATTGTAAAGGTATCGGTTAAAATGGCAGTTCGATTATAAGAGTTTGGCGCCACTGTATAGATGGAAAGAATTTCCACCTTTTTTCTCATTTCCCACTTTCATACCTGTATAGCTTTGGTGGGAAGAAGTTTAAAAATTGTTTTTCCTTATTTTGAAGCAAACTTTTTCGAATATTTCGATGGGAATTGAACATTATAGAAATACAATTACATGCCCCTGAAAGGTTTAATAAAAACAGTTCATCATTTCATTTCCTGCTTATACGCCATAATGGATCTTCATCATAAAATTATATAAACATAAATTTAACAAACATGTAATTGAACTACGCTCTTAATCCCTTCGCGATGGGAGCCTTTTACGAAATTTTAAATGTTTGGTCAATGTTTTAAAAAAAACAAAAATTTGTGCTTTATTGAATCGAGAAAATGCTCCGATTAAATACGGCAAATTTTACAATACATTTTTACTGGTGGGGATACACGAGAAATTTTAAGCCTTTTTGTGGCATGTATACGTGTCCCCAAGGGGTTAAACAACTGAACTGTACAGAATTGAAATGTTATTGTTTCGAAATTATCAAATGGTACCGTGGCCCCCCCCTAGAAAAAATATCTAGTTACGCCCATGACTGATTGGCTGCGCTTAGGTAGTTAGTGCTTAGGTTTGAACACGAATCGAACCTAAAAAATCGCGTTCTAACTACCTAAAATCTTGTGCTTAGGTAAAGAGTTGGGAAAGTTAGCGCTTGGGTAGGCCCGTGAAAACGCACCTTAATTGGACTCGCCTCTGTGACTCCTTGTCCGCCGCTTATTGCTGTGATTTTTCTAAGATACTTCGGTTCATCTGGCCTCCTCTACCCCAGGATTTGTCTCTGCATATAATTACTGAGGGCCTTCCCTTTCAAGACGTCTCGCTCCCTGATCGTGTCCTTGCAAGCGAATGGGTCCGCTGGCGGGAGGCCCACCGCTCCTGTACTGTCCTTTCCTTCGATGCCTCCAAAGACTCGGCGAAGACATCGGCGGCGACAATTGATGCCGACTCCGACCGTGCCGTGGCTGCCTTGCTCCATCATTGTAATTCCATCTTCACCGCCGAGGCGATCGCACTCTGGTTGGCCATTACTCATCTTCCATCGGTTCACAAGACTATTTTTCTTTTAACGGATAGCGTGTCTGTCTTGCGAGCTCTCCAGACATATTCACTTCGTTCTCCTAAGGTCATTCTCCATCTGATCCATAGCATTTCGGTATTGAGTAGTAGGGGCTACTCCGTAACTTTGGTCTGGTGCCCTGCTCATAAGGGTATCGTCCCGAACGAGAGGGCTGACGTTCTGGCCAAACATGGTCCTTTTCTCTGCCAGTCCTTCCCTTGGATCTCTCCGGAGGACCTACGCTCTCACATTAAGAAGAGCTGGCTTCTTGAAAATGATTTCTCTTGGCTTAACAGTGACTACGCTCCTACGTACCCTCACCTCACCACTGACCGGTCTTATTCTCTGTGGACCCCCTCCAGGCGAACGGATGTGTTTATTGCCCGATGGAGGGCTAGGATGATCCTCACCCAGCAGCGTCTCTTTCGTATGAACCAAGTTTTCTCCCCGCTGTGTAGGCATTGTTTTGAGTTGGATACCCCGGAGCACGTTCTCCTGCATTGTATGGTTCTCAATGACTCTCGCCGACAACTGCTTTTGTCGCTCAAGTTGCCTGCCTCCTCGAGCTACAGCGAGATCCTGTCTGTAGCTCTCTCATCTCCTCAGGGTGTTACGGCCCTAATCCGATTTTCACGTGTGGCTCTTCCCCATCTTTTTTGACCGCTCTAGCTGACAGCCTGTGTGGACCTATTGTTGTTGTTTTTTCTTCTCTCGTTTGCCTGTGTCGTTCATGATTTGATCCTGGCTGATTAGCTGTGTGTTTACCCTGGAGCATGGAGCTAAGAAAGTATATGGAGGAGAGATATGTGACGTCACTTGAAGCTTTTCCTACCCCCCCGTTACAACGCCGCGGCCGCCATATTTGACCTGGGTAAGCTGCCTTTTCCCGTCTGCTACCGATCGTCGTATTGAGGAAGCTCCTCGCGGCGCAAGTCAACTACGGTAAAAGTCAAACATGGCAGATAGGAAAGAGGGGGAAAGAACTGGTTTTTCGGCGTCAGGGCTCACCATGATGCTAGATTGATATGTCTCCTCCATATAACTTTTTAGCTCCATGCCCTGGAGTTTCGAGACAGAAGCCTCCCTAACGGGTAGTAGCATACGTCTCAGTACTTGCCAACCAACCAACCAACCAACCAACCAACCAACCAACCATGGAAGAAAGAATCTAAACGGTGGACGCTAAATCGCACAACGCTTAAGGATAAACAAACCTAAGCTCCTCCCACACTAATAAGTAAGCGCCATCTATTGACCAGCTCTTTAAAAATACGTCACGCAGAGTTCTTTAAATTAATTTTAAAGTTCTTTTTGCTTCAATGAACTAAAAACATCCTTCACTATATTCTTAAAACAATAACAAAAACAATAATAATAATATTTTTTCTGTGCTTACCCATGACATTTTTATTTTATGATATGAAACCATAAGCTAATAAATTTAAAATAATATTTTTAAGTAAAATCATATCAGTGGCGCAGCCAGAATTCGGTTCTAGGGGGGGGGGGGTGAGTTTCTAATAAAGGTGAATGCCGGTTAATAGAATCAGTACTAATTATAATATTCTCTGTCGAATAGTTAAACACAAAGAGCATCTGTGTGGCAGTAAATCATCATTCTTTTAGCATAATATGTCTCAGAAAAGTGATTTAGTTCAAATAACCAATTTTTACTTAACTAATGCATGTAATATGTACTTTCACAGTTCGAAGTAGAATTTTCGCCTTTAATTGAATCACTTTATTAAATGAAATCCGATTCAATAAAGCGACGGATTCCAAAATGCGCCAAAATATTTAAATATTAAGTTTGGTTTTGAATCATATAAGCGGCAATTACAGCGATCTTTCTGAATCTGGGAGGGATTTTAACCCTAAAACCACCCCCTTGGCTGCGCCACTGAGTAAAATTAATAAAAAATAAAAAGAGAGAGAGAAAGGTGGGGGTATATTTTAATACCAAATATTTAATATATGTGCTTTAACACTGAAGTTATGGTTTGTATCTTGACATAGGATTAGCCTTTTAACATTAGCATGTTTTATTTGTTTGTTTTTTCTCAAAATAAATAAATAAAAATAAAAAATTAAATAAAAATCAAACTTAAAAGTTTATGATGTCATGCAGTAAACTGAAAAAAATTACGGCTACTTACAGATAAATCCACATTTAATTTTCATTATTATTTAAGAATTCAAAGAAGAGCATTATTTTACTAATCTTTTTTGTATCTCATTAAAAAACAGGAAAAGTTTATTTAAAAAAAACCTCTATAATTTTATTTTTCATAGTAATATTTTGAATTTATATTTAATAAAAGAAAAATGGAATAAATATGAAATGAAATGTATTAACTAATAATTTCTAAAAATTTTAGCTATCCATAACTTTTCAATACTTTTAGCAAAATGTTACTTAAATATGTAAATGATTTTTTATTGTGTATGTAAAACTATGTAAATGAATATGTAAATGATTATTTTAATGTAAAAACAAAAATAAGGATGCACAATTAAGTAAATTTATTTTTGATAAATAATAATTTAAGAGCATGTATCATAAAAATACTCTTACATTTGGACTTAAAAAAGTATTAAAAAGGTTTTTGTTT
Source organism: Maratus speculifer (assembly GCA_964019185.1). Taxonomy (NCBI): domain Eukaryota; kingdom Metazoa; phylum Arthropoda; class Arachnida; order Araneae; family Salticidae; genus Maratus; species Maratus speculifer. The sequence continues at coordinate 99,373,360 of OZ025293.1, forward strand.
AAAACCTTTTTTTAAAGATATTTTAAACGTATTTTAAAATGTATTTTAAAGGTATTTACCTTTAAAATTTAAATCCAAATTAATTTTACATTTTTACTTCTTATTAATTCATTAAAAACATTTTTCATAATATTCTTAAAATGATAATATAATTCTTTCAGTGACTGACCATACAATTTTCAGATTATGATATGACATCTAAGTGACTGTATAAAATTCTTTAAAGTTAAAAAAGAGAGAGGAAATATATTTTAATATCAACTATTTCATTTATATGTTTTAAATTGAAGTTATATTATAGTATATTTGTGTACGTGTACTGCAATATAATAAATGCATAAATAGTTTTTCTGCTAAAAATTAAAAAAAAAAAGAAAAAGAAAAGAAATACCTTATATTTCATCTTGACTTACGACTAACATCTGTTAATATTAGTATGTTTTATTTGTTTGTTATATCTTTCTTTAAGAAAAATTATTTGAGATTTACTAGAATTCAGTAAGATCTTTTTTTATTTTTTTAAATCTTGTTAATAAATTAAAAAAAAAAATGAATTCTGAGAACTCCCTAGGATTTTATTTTTCATAGTAATACTAGTTTGAATTTGTTTTTAATAAAAGAGAAAGGGAGAGAAAAAAAATTAATGATTTCTTTCTGATAATTATAACTATCAATTACTTTCCAAGACTTTTAGCTAAATTTTATTTAATTTTTGTGTTATACTAAATTAAAATTAAAATTTAAAATATATTTAAAAACAAACCTTTATACTATTTTTAAGCCCAAATATAAGAGTTTACTCAGTGGCATAGCTAGGTTTTTTAGCACCTGGGGAAGGAAAAAAAATTTCGCCCACACGACCCCATAACAAAAAGAAAAAAAAGGAAAAACCATATTATTTTCCCTCAAGAGAAGAAAATGCCTTTATTGGTTGTTGGTTGTATTTATGATGACCAATTATCTGCACGAGGGATATAAACCCTAGGGAAGGTGCCCTCCATGGGGGTCTTTCTAAAAGACCCTAATCCGTATTAAGCAAAGAAATCCAAGACTCGAAGAAAACCACGGTAAACTCCGAACGATTAGGCCGACGGGCGCGATTGGATTCGAACCTAACACCTTTATATCTTCCAGCTTCGATAGCAGAACCTCTTCTCCACTGGTGGGGCAATTCGTAATTTCGATTTAAACCTTTCTCAATTTGCGCCCCTTGACCTCGGCGCCCAGGGTGACCGCGCCCCTCTTTGCTACGCCACTGAGTATATTGTTTTTCTTTAATATAATATGCTTTTAAATAGTTGTTAATCCGAAATAAGTTAAATAAATTGTACATTTTTGCTGCTGTTTTTTATTTAAAAAATAATTTATTTTCTCTACTATTTTTTTAAAAATTATTAAGATAATTTTTTATAAATACTTTTGAATAAATTTGTCTATTTAATTACAAATCATTTGCATATTTAAAGTATTGGAAAGTAATTGACAGCTAAAAGTATCAGAAATTATTTGTTAATATTTCTTTTGATATTGTATATCCATTTCTATGTTATTAAATATAAATTCAAAATATTACTAGGAAAATAGAATTATGGGAGTTTCTTTAAGTAAACTTATCTTATTTTTTAACATGATGCAAAAATAATGAATAAAATAAAGCTCTTCTTTGAATTCTTAAATAATTATAATAATAATTAAATCTGGATTTTTCAATGACCAGCCGTAATTTTTTCAATTTATTGCATGACATCACAATCAAGTAAATCTGCAATTAATAAATAAATAAAACATACTAATAATAAAAGAGCCTAGTCCTAAGTCAAGGTACAAAACATAACTTCAATGTTAAATCATTTAAATTAAATATTTGGTTTTAAAATGTACTCTCCCCTCTATTATTATTAATTTTATACTTAAAAAAAAAACCTTTATTTTTAATTTACTAGCCTATAATATCGTATAATTAAGTGAAAAGCCTGTAGATGACGTTCTTTCCTAGTGTGGGAGGGGTCTTCAGTTTGTTTATCCCTAAGCGTTGTGCGATTTAGCGTCCACCAATATAAACGGGAAGGAAAACGAAGCCTCTTTCCCATCATGGAAGAAGGAATATATTCTTTGTTCCATGAACTGAACTGAACTCGTTGATATTTACTTCGATTTCGATTCACGAGCTCGTGCTAGTTTGACGCACGCGCACGCTAACTGCTCTTTTCCCTGTAATCAATTTTAACATGTAACTTAAATTTTGTTTATTAAATATAATAATGTATATAATCTTCTAGTAGTTACTCTGGCTCCAAATCAAATAGCTTTACGCTACGATACTTATTGATCAGCTGCTTGTGATGAACTCAGCGGTATGTCACACGACAAGCTGAAGCAGGGGTGCCCAGAGAGGGGTTTGGTGACGCAAGATGCGTCATAAAATTCATTTTGGGGGGGGGGGGATTTGAGAAAAAGTACATTTTTTTTGGGGGGGGGGGATCTTTAAATTCTTCTTACTATTTCCTTTTTAGGTGCGTTCGTAATTATGTAAATACGTAGCACCTATTGTTGTTGCTCAGTCCGTCCGTCTGTCCGTTTGTTCGTCTGTCTGTCTGTCCGTCCGTCTGTCCGTCCGCATATAACAACGCAAAAACTACCCAACCGAATCGTTTGAAATTTAAAATACATAATTATTACATAATTTTGTCGAGTCATTTCGAATTTTATGAAAATCGGATGGATAGATCAATTACAGGGACAATCAAAAGGATTCCGTTACATTACGGTCAATGGGGAAAAAAGTTTCAAATGCATTTTAATCGTTTGAAATTTAAAACGTATATTTATTACATAATTTTGTCGAGTCATTTCAAATGTTATGAAAATCGGATGCATTGATCAATTTCAGGGACAATCAAAAGTATTCCGTTACATTATGGTCAATGGGGAAAAAAGTTTCAAATGCATTTTAATGGTGTTACACGCATTTGAATATAACAGAATTGACATGAATCTATGAAATACGTACTAAAAAATACATTTTGTACAATCTGTGATGCAAAGAATATTTGTTATTAAATTACAGGGTCACACAAATGTATTCCACTAAATAATGTTATACGGGGAAACATTGTTTGGGGGGTGTTTTAATTATAATAAACTACTTCACATTTTATGAATAAGATATATGTTAATGAAGTATAATATAAATTACTCCCTGCATATTTACAGGAACACAAAGATTTCGACCACTATACTGTATCCAATGTACGCTCTACTATATCAGCAAGATCTGAATATTTTAAAACTTCGTTATCAACGAACGCACCTCATTGCTACGTGCAATTTCCAACTAGTTTTTATTGATATTAAAACTTAATTTTTTAAATATCACTTTTAAATTTTTTCAACATTTAATTTTCAGAAATGTTCCTGTGTTTTTTTTCTTTAAATTCTAGATAAGGGCAATAAGAACTCATTCTGCTATGTTCAACTCGCTATCTTTTGAAGGTGCAATAGATTTATATAAGTATTATACCGGGTGTCTCCTCTCAACGGTGGCCAATGGCTATTTTCTTAACCGTTGGTCATAGATATATAGTTCCAATTGCAAAAATGCTTTAAAAAAGGTAAAGAATTATTTTTAAAGCGATTTAGGTCAAAAAAATGTTTTACTAAAAAATTACGAAAATTAAATTTTTATACGGTCTCCCGGTCCTATAAGTGATATTTAGGAAATTTTTATCACTACTCTAACAAGTAAGACAAAAAAAGTCCCATTCCTCTGCGATCAAAATTGACAGAGTTATAGCTGTTCAAAGTTGAAGCATATTTTTTGCTGCAAAATAGGGGTCAGTCACAAATTTACTGGAAATAAAAATAAACATCATAGAAAATTTAACTTTAAACATTGGGAGTAAAAAAAAAAATTACACTGTTGTTTCTGAATTTATGTTGACATTTACATGTTAAAGTAAAATATGCACTTTGTGCTAAAAATATAAGTAAAAAAATAACAGAAATTTTGTTAAATTAAGCTATGAAAAGCAACAGTCACAAATCGTTACAAAATGATACATATGTAAAACTCTATTAGATTACTCAACCTGATAGAATTTTATGTAGTTTTATAAAATAAATAAATGTACGCACCTAAAATCGTATTAATATTACATTGTCATCGGGTTTAAATAAGTATAGGAATTGAACCTCAATCAGATATTTGGAAGTGAGTTAAAATTTGAATATAAGTTTTGAACTATGAAAATTTACATACGAAAACTATGAATAAAATAAAAGCTTATCAAAATAACATACCTTTTTAAAATAAAATCACGAAAAGAATCAGCTTCATTTGCTTAGAAAATAAAACATACGTAAAAATACAATTGAGGATATGAATTTCAAAACTCGACTTATCGCTTTTTAATTTCTCTATCAGTCTATACAAACCTCCACTATTGTAACAATGCAATCTCAAAATTTATAATGAAAACCAATAGATGCATTTAAAGTTTTTTCGCTATTTCCCAAAATTTGATTTTTTCGATAAAGAGAATTTTGAAATTCATGTCTTCAGTTCTTTTAATAACCAAGCTAGAAGTTAATTAATTATAATTAACACTACCGTAAAACTTATACGGTGACAGCGCCTTCAGTTAAATCGCTCATTTAAAACATTTTGTAATTGGAACTATATGTCTGTAACAAATAGTTTAGGAAGTAGCCTTTGAACACAGTGTTGGAAATCGACTCCCCTTATAATACTTTAAGCACTTAGTGTACGTTCCTTTAAAGCTCAGTCGAGCTCATCCGTTTTCAGCTATAGAAAAGTGGTTTAAGTCATGAAATTTAAAGTTTCATAACTCGGTCAATTTTAAAGGTTACATGAATGGGACCTTTTCTGTATTACTTGCTAGAGTGTTGAAACAATTTTACTAAATATAACTTATAGGACCGGGGGACCGTATAAAAATTTAATTTCCGTAATTTTTTAGTAAAACATTTTTTTGAACAAAATCGCTTAAAAAACAATTCTTTGCCTTTTTTAAAGCATTTTTGCAATTGGAAATATATGTCTATGACCAACGGTTTAGAAATTAGCCATTGGCCACCGTTGAGAGGGGACACCCTGTATATTTTACAATTGACAATTTGTTTAGGTGGGGGGGGTCAATGTATGAAGATTTTTTGGGGGGGGATTTGCGTCATTGGGTTTGGGGGGATGGTCACCACTGAGCTGAAGTCTTTTTTTTCTTGCTTAATCTTAGTGGTGCAGCGATGGGGGGGGGGAGGGGGTTGGGAGTTAACCCCCCCCCCCAGAGCCATGACAAAAATACAGAAATTTTCATTTTTATGAACCGAATCATTTAAAACAAAACTAAAATTAGAATTTTATTTGTTTTTTTCAAAATCCGTCGCTTTATTGAATCAAATTTTATTAAAAGTTTGACTCATTTAAGCGGCAGTAATATATTTTCTTTTAAAATCGGGAAAGCACATGGTAACAGTATCACCACAGAGTAAGGAATTTCTTCCTTCCTCTGTGGAGTATCAGTATCGAAAACTGGTCCTTCATTTCGGAAAAGGCCGGCATTCATTTATACTATTGGAAACAGCCGTAGGCTAAAAGGAATAGTCATTTCCTGTCCCGTCGAAGCCGTCTCGGGTTTTTCAATACTGACCATAGGTGGGGGGGGGGGTCTTAATTAATTACATTTGTTTCTTGCTCTTTTTTTGGAATCGGAACGGACTGTCTAACACCAGGAAAAACACAAAAACGCATGCTCGTATAATTTGAAGGGACTTAATTCCACAAACATTCTGTTGTTAGCTGCTGTAGTGCTAAGGCCTTTTCGTTATTGTGGTTTCGCTACGACTGATATTTAATCCACTTCAGAGAAGAAAATTATAAAAAAGATGGATATGAGATCATTTTTTAAATATCATTCGAAGTCCTTCAAGCATTATTAAAATCCAGGTATGTTTGGAAAGTATATAATTCGTTTATATTTATGTTTCTAGAAAGATATTAACAGCGCCGTGTGAAAGAGGGGGGGGGGGAGAGGGCGGTCGCCCCGGGTGCAGAGATTTAGGGGGCGCCAAATTTCTAACTACTTTCTACTTACTACTACTTTAAAGGGACTACTTTCAGACAATTTTTTTATTTAAAAAACGCCCAAAATAGGCAAGTGGGTAAACGGAAAAAGTGACTGGCAAAACAGTTATCGGAAAAAAAGTGACATAAACTACAAAAGCGGAAAAAAGTTACGGGAAAAAAAGGGACAAGGAAATGATTTTGGGGATTTATTATTGATTTTGACGATTCATTGGTTAAGTATTTAGAGGGAGATCGGGGGGGGGGGGTGCTCTTATTTTAGGTAAATGGGTTTTTCATGCTGAATTAATTGTTTTGGTTCAATTTTTGGACTTATGATTACCCCCCGCCCCTCAAACCCCACCCGACCTAAATTAGATAAACGGGTTTTTATGTAGAATTATCCAACGTGTGTCATTTTTTAGATTAGGTTCTTTCTGATAAGGATTATATATAGTATATAATGCCTGAATAGTTTTGAGAGTTAAATGGTTAAGAAAAAAGGGGGAAGGGGTAACCTCTGAAATTAAATTAATTGTTTTTTACGTAAAATTATCCGATTTGCTTCGAATTTTGGAGATAGGTTCATTATGATAACACGTATCTCTGATTAGTTATGGGGTTCATTTCCTTATTATAAAGGGTGGGGGCAAGCAATTATTTCCCCCTAAAAATTAGATAAATCAGTTTTTATGCAGAATTATCCGATGTATTTCAAATTTTAAATATAGTTCTTTCTGATAAGGTGAATCCCTGAATAGTTTTAAGGGTTTAATGGTTAAGTATAGAGGCAAAAACACAGGATAACCCCCTTTAAATAAATAGCTTTTTATGAAAGAATTAACTGATTTGCTTCAAATTTTGGATGTTCCTTTATGACAAAGCATATCTCTGATTAGTTATGAGGTTCTTTTGCTAAATATAAATATTGAAACAGACGATTATCCCGCCCTTAAACTAGATAAATTGTTTTTTATGCATAATTATCCGATGTATTTCGAAATTTTTGATATAGGTTCTTTCTCATAAAGTGGATCCCTAAATAGTTTTAAGGGCTTAATGGCTAAGTATAGAGGGGGGACTGGGGATAACCCCCTTAAATTACATAAATGACATTTTACGCAGAATTATCCGATTTTCTTCAAATTTTGGATGTAGGTTCATTATGATAAGGCATATAAGCTAATGAATATGGTTAAAATAGGGAGGGATGCAGCAATCCATTCAGGGAACCCTTTCGGAGAAAGAAGCTTGCTTTCCGCATTCGTCGAAGGGGGATGTCCGGCAGATATCGCGGGCGGCTAGTCTCTTAGGAAATTTGTCGATCGGGGGGGGGGGCAACTGAACGCAAATAACAAATAAAAACAATTTTTCTTTATTTTTTAATATAATGTTTGAAAGCAATTATGTCAGAAAACATTATAACACATTTTACCCTTTTTCTTATGATGATTAATTTCCATTCATTATGCATTTAAAACTGGTTTACTTATTTTTTTTTTATTTGTGAAAAAATTAATATGCTAAATCATTTGTTGTAATTGTTGTTTTAATTTACATCCAAATATTTATCATTTTAAACTGTATTTTTACTAATTAATGTCCTATACATCACGAAATATAATATAAAACATTTAAAAATATAGGTTATAAAATTTTAATGTACAAACTATGTTGTATGTCACGAACGGATGAACTAGTGAATTCATTAATTTGTAGTAGAAAAAATAGTTTTTTATTATTAGCTTATGTTAGTAATTAGAAAGTTAATTTTTTAAAAACTTGTAGTTCTTGATAGATCTTCAGGTTTGAACGTTTAAAAAATTAAAAAAGATTTAAATTTAAAAAAAAAGATTTTAAGAAAAACAGCATATTTTTTCTTTGTTAGGATACTTATAGACTACTGAAAAATACTATTCAGAAACGTAAACAACAGTTTTAAATGCAAACAGCTATTGAGGATATAAAAACAAACCCTTAAAACTATTCAGGGATTCACTTTATGAGAAAGAACCTATAGCCAAAATTTGAAATACATCGGATAATAAGTGCATAAAAAACAATTTATCTAATTTAAGGAGGAATAATCGCCGCCCTTCCCCCTTTTTAATTAACAAAAGAACCCCATAACTAATCAGGGATATCCCTTATCTTAATGAACCTACATTCAAAATTTGAAGCAAATCAGATAATTCTGCGTAAAAAGCCATTTATTTAATTTAAGAGAGGTTATCCCCCATTTCCCTCTATATTAACCACTTAACTCCCAAAATTCTTCAGGCATTATATACTGTGACGACGTACAGACAACTTTAATCGTTGCAGAAGATAGATAGGGAAGTCTTATTGTGAAAAGGTATGCAGGGGTGAAAGTATCTTTATTCAAAAGCTGAGAAGAATAGGTGCTATTGACCTCAAAAGACATGCCTAGAAAATGATTGCACTGGTCTAGTGGCAATGAGCTGAGGGGGACACTGGGATTTATTGAGCATTGAGAGGGAAGGAAGGTAGTTGGAAGAGAGACATGTTCTGGTAATATACAAGAAAGTACATTGATGTAAAATGGCTTAGACGTGCTAAGCGAAATGTAATATTGGAGTGTGGCTCCTATGTAATTGTAATGTCGTTTTATTTTTTTTATTAATTGATCTATGGTTTTAATAAAGAACTTGGGGAATTAGAAATGTGTTATTGATGATCTTAACTAATAAACCAACTGAGTAAAGAGAAACCCAGGCTGCGACACCACAATACTATATATAAGCCTTATCAGAAAGAACCTATATCCAAAATTTGATTCACGTTGGATAATTCTGCTTAAAAACCCATTCATCTTATTTAGAGCGGAAGGGGGGGGGGTAATTGTCCGTTCCCAAAACTAATCATTCAAGTGTCTTTTCAGTATGAACGTATATCCAAAGATAGAACCAGAACAGTTAATTCAGCATGAAAAACCCATTTACAGAGCTGCCAAGTCTCCGGCTTTTTGCGCACCACTGTTATTTTAGAAAATGTTGTTATTTTAAATCGGTGAAATGTTCCAATTCAATGAAAGAAATTTTTCTGTATTATTTTACTGGTATCCAAAAAGCCGGAGACTTGGCAGCTCTGCATTTACCTAAAGAGCCTACCCCCGACCCCCCCACCCTTTCTTACTTAGCCAATAAATCCCCAAAATCAATTCCTTGTCACTTTTTTTCCGGTAACATTTTTTCCTTGTCCCTTTGTTTCAGGTAACTTTTTTTCCGTGTCACTTTTTTCCGTTTTTGTAGTTTATGTCACTTTTTTCCGATAACTTTTTTTTTTCCCTAGATTCACGCAATTAGATATCGTGATTAAAAAACTATGTAACTGAGAAATGTTCTTCATTCTTTGATAAGATCTTTCAGAAGACGATTTCACAGAGGATGATTTGAAACGAATTTACGACGTGGTAGCGACAAAAAGGAGAAAAAATGGTTATCATGCGATCAAAATCGCTTATAACTATTTAACTAATTTATATATATATACAGGGTGATTCTAAAAATTTTTTACAATAAAAGAGGGGGGATAGTACACATCAAGACAAACAATATTAAATAGGAGACCAAGGGTCCAAAACATTTTCCAAAGGAGATAACCGCCATTAAAGTTTAGGGACCAAAATTTCAAATAAACATAAAAAACGGAAAAATCGGTCGATTGATTTGCGGTTTTCACTAAAATTATTCTTTATGTCGGCATTTTCTTGAAATTAAATTATAAAGATAAATTTCAAAAAATGCCGATAGAGGGCGCTTGAGACTTTGGAGTAACGAACAACTATTTTTTGCCGGTATTTTTTTCATCTTATTAAATGTTTTCGTAAGCTTAGGCTCAAACCTAAATTTTGAGCTCAAAATCTGAATAGTTTGGGGTGGTTAAGTAACACTAACTGACCTGTGTTCAGAGGGTTTATATTTCAAATGATTATAAAAAACGGAAAAATTGGTCGATTGATTTGCGGTTTTCACTAAAACTATTCTTTATTTAGGTATTTTCGATAAAATAAATTATAAAGATAAATTTCAAAAAATGCCGTTAGAGGTCGCTTTAGATTTTGGAGTAACGAACAACTCTTTTTTGGCGTTATTTTTTGCATCTTATTAAATGCTTTCGTAAGCTTAGACTTGAGCTTAAATTTTGAGCTCAAAATCTGAATAGCTGGGAGTGGTTAAGTAGACAAACTTAGCTGTGTTCAGAAGGTTCAAATTTCAAATGATTATAAAAAACGGAAAATTGGTCGATTCTTTTGCGGTTTTCGCTAAAACTAATTTTTAAATCAGCAATTTCTTGAAAATAAATTTTAAAGATAAATTTCACAAAATGCCGATAGAGGGCGCCTTAGACTTTGGAGTAACGTACAACTATTTTTAACTGTTATTTTTTTAATCTCATTTAATGCTTTCAAATGCATAGACTTAAATTTTGGGCTTAAATTCTGAATCGTTGGAAGTGTTTAAGTAGTGAAAAATTGAATTGTGTTCGAGGAGGAAGGAGGGTTAAATTTCAACTCCTGAACACACTTCAGTTTGCGCTTCTTAACCCCTCATAACGATTCAAAATTTGAGCTCAAAATTTAAGTCTAAGCTTCCGAATACATTTAAAAAGCTTTTGCAAGCATTTAATTAGAACAAAAAAATAATGGTTAAAATGAATTGTTGGTTACTCTGAAGTTTAAGGAGCCCTCTGACGGAATTTTTTGAAATGTATCTTTAAAATTTATTTTCAAGAAGATACTGACTTAAAGAATAGTTTTATTTTAAACCGCAAATGAATCGACCAATTTTTCCATTTTCTAAAATTATTTTTAATTTGAACCTCCCCCTCTCCCTTAAACACGGATCAGTTTGTGCTACTTAACCACTCCCTACTATTCAGATTTTGAGCTCAAAATTTAAGTCTAAGCTTCCGAAATCATTTAATGAGATGCAAAAAAAAATAATGGCAAAAAATAGTTGTTCGTTACTCCAAAGTCTAAAGTGCCCTCTATCGACATTTTTTGAAATTTATCTTTATAATTTATTTTTAAGAAAATACCAACATAAAGAAAAGTTTTAGTGAAAACCACAAATCAATGAACCAATTTTTCTGTTTTTTAAAATCATTTAAAATTTGAACCCTCTGAACACAGTTCAATTTGTGCTATTTAACTACTCCCAGCTTTCAGATTTTGAGCTCAAAATTTAAGTTTGAGTTTATGCTTACGAAACATTTAATGAGATGCAAAAAATACCGGTAAAAAATAGTTGTTCAATACTCCAAAGTTTAAAGCGCCCTCTATCGGCATTTTTTGAAAATTATCTTTATAATTTAATTTCAAGAAAATGCCAGCATAAAGAATAATTTTAGTGAAAACCGCAAATCAATCGACCGATTTTTCCGTTTTTTATGTTTATTTGAAATTTTGGTCCCTAAACTTTAATGGCGGTTTTCTCCTTTGGAAAACGTTTTGGACCCTTGGTCTCCTATTTAATATTGTTTGTCTTGATGTGTACTATCACCCCTCTTTTATTGTAAAAAAAATTTAGAATCACCCTGTATATACAAGGATGCTTCGCTACCAGACCGACAAATTTTGAGGGGTGATAGTAGACATGTAGACAAACATTATTAAATAGAAAACCATGGGGCGCAAACGTCTTCTATAGGAGCTAGGGGCCATTAAAATTTAAGGTCCAAAACTTCAAACGCTGATAATAAACGGAAAAAAGGGTCGATTCGTTTGCGGTTTTCGTTAAAATCATTCTCTAAATCACGAATTTTTTTATACAAAAATTTAAAGGATACGTTCAAAAATTGTCGATAGAGGGCGCTTTAGACTTTAGAGTAACGAAAAAATACTTTTTACCGTTCTTTTGTACATGGGGTTGAAATTGTTCTAAAGTTTAGATGTTAACTTAAATTTTAAGCCCAAAATCGGATACATGGGGATCGGGTAACTAGCGAAAGTTAAACTGTGAACCGAGGGGGAAATTTTAAACGCTCATTAACATTGGAAAAACTAATCGATTTTGTTGCGGTTTGCGTGTAGGTCATGCCCTTGGTAATTATTTTATTCGAAATGACGTTCAACTTTGTGTCCTCATTTTTTGATAGAGGGCGCTTCCGACACATCTCCGAAATTTCAATGGCATTACTTCTAGGTGTTTTACTGCCAGACCACCATACTTCCAGGAAGTGTTAGGGATGCAAAAGTGACTCGGAATCACATAGGAATGTAACGTTGAAAATGCTGTTTTTGCGAGTAATGGTTAAAAGAAGTAGAGAAAAAATGAACAGAAACAAGCAGAGAAACGGCAACACGTTAAACTGATTGAAAACTGTTTATTTAAAGGTTTTACTGCAAAAGATGTTCGAAATTACGACCCGAAGTAGTCCAGTATGCTTGACATCGGCATCGCATAAAATTCCTCACGTTTTGAAAGATTCTTCGCAAGTTTGATAGATTTCTGGCAGAAATATCTTCAGAAATACGAGCTGCAAAGACTTTAACTGATGGTAGATGAGTCTCATACACCAAACTTTTCATTTGACCCCAGCAGAAGAAGCCCATACAACCAGTTTCACGAAGCCCACTGTTCACACTTGAAAAAGTCGTATGACGGAGTGCATGCCTATGCGGAAAACGCTCCTTGTTCAACATCAAAACGGCGTGTCCGTTAAAGTCCGCAGCTCCATATACGAGCAACATGTTGACCAGTTTATCGTTTAAATACTTTATTATACTACCTCTGGAACCGGTTCGCGAATGATCATTGCAGCGTGATCGCTTTTCAGGCGCATCACCGTTTAGCGCCATCTACCGCAAGGAAATCTCAGCACCATCTACTGTCGCTGTAAAGCTTGCCGGACTACTTCTGGTCGTAATTTCGAACACTTTTTGCAGTAAAACCTTTAAATAATTAAATTGTTAATTTAAATTGTTTATGTTCCTTTTTTCTCTGCTTCTTTTAACCATAACTCGCAAAAAAGGCATCTTCAACGTTACATTTCTATGTGATTCCGAGTCGTTTTTGCATCCTTAATACTTCCTGGAAGTATGGTGGTCTGGTAGTAAAACACCCAGGAGTAATGCCATTGAAATGTCGGAGATGTGTCGGAAGCGCCCTCTATCAAAAAATGAGGACAAAAAGCTGAACGTCATTTTGAATAAAATAATTACCAAGGGCATAACCTCCACGCAAACCGCAACAAAATCGATTAGTTAGTTCAAAGTTAATGAGCGTTTAAAATCTCCCCCTCGGTTCACAGTTTAATTATCGCTAGTTACCCGATCCCCATGTATCCGATTTTGGGCTTAAAATTCACGTTAACGTATAAACTTTAGAACAATTTCAACCCCATGTACAAAAGAACGGTAAAAAGTATTTGTTCGTTACTCTAAATTCTAAAGCGTCCTCTATCGACAATTTTGAACGTATCCTTTAAAAATATTTTATAAAAAATTCGTGATTTAGAGAATGATTTTAGCGAAAACCGCAAATGAATCGACCCTTTTTTTCCGTTTTTTTTATCAGCGTTTGAAGTTTTGGACCTTAAACTTTAATGGCCAGTATCGCCTATAGAAGACGTTTGCGCCCCATGGTTTCCTTTTTAATAATGTTTGTCTGCATGTCTACTATCACTCCTCAAAGTTTGTCGGTATGGTAGCAAAACACCCTGTATATATATATATATATATATATATACAGAGTGTCCGAAATGTCTGGAAACGGTCGAGTAACTCGAGAAATACATAAGAGATTGAAAAACGAAAATATACGTGTTAATATCTTTTTAATAAGCTACTCAGTGATACCAAATTTGACCTTCGCAACCGACCCCTTGGGGGTCAAAGGGGGTCCAACTTCGAAATCTTAAATAATAACCCCCATTTTTTATTGCAGTTTCGGATTCTACAAACAAAAATCCGCAACTTTTGTATTTGATGTTCGTTTCGAATCCTCGTTTATCACGGTGTAATTGAGCATATTAAATCGATACATATTTTGGTTTTCCCAACCAGGTTTCGCCTGATTGGCCAGAATTTTGAAGTCAAATTCCTGGTCTTTTGCAGGAATAGCGGTTTCCTGAAAATCACCCGCGGCGATTATTTCGATAATACTACACTGTTAAAAATTTGACCCATTTGCTGTAGCGTCACTCCACAGCTTTTATAGAATATCTCTTTTATGACCAATGAGAATGCTCCATAACACAGTAAAGTAACCGTTTTCTATAAAAGTGATGGAGTGACGCGGTAGCAAATGAGTTAAACTTTTTACAGTGTATATGGTTTTTTTATGTTTTTCTCTAAAAAAATTCATTGAAATATATTAATTTAGTTTTCTATTTGGATTTTTATTTTATCCAGTAAATGGTTTCTAAATAACGAAGGTTTCTAAATGCGGCTGATGTGGGTGTTATAACGTAGATTACTTTGTTGACGTTCATATGATGATTTTAGGCAGAGTACAATGCAGTACTGGAAAGAACAGAATAAAAGTACTATTGACCAGGTCCGTTATGAAGATATCGAAAAACCACACAATGACGAATAAGTCACACTTTTATTTGTGTATATATATAATAAGGGGAGGTACAATTAGATGATCGGAGAGAAAGTCTCCGGACACACATTCGAACCTTTTCGTTCGAGAGCAGCGGGTGAAGAGACCGTCTTACCGGGTAAGTCTCCATCAACCTGAACCGCGAGTTCAGCGCTTAACTCTCCGTTGAATGTAAATTCTAATTCACCGTCAACTCAACCTGCCGAATTCTGAGGAGAAACCGAAACAAAAGTTGAGTTACTCAACCTTGATATGGAACAGAGGTTATTCGACCGCGCATGCTCAATCCAAGCAAAGATGGCGGCTGTTTTGAATTGAACATCGGTGGATTTTTTTCACAGAGATCTGTTTGTAATTCACTAGCTAAACGAAATGTTAATTATAAAAGATGTTATAAAAGAATGAGTTGCTTTAAATTTTTGAGGGTTTTTTTTACCTCTATTAACGAAAATTATATTGATTTGTGATGAGTCTCTAGGCTTTGAAGGTTTGTCTAGCATTTTTGATATCAGGTAGCGCCATCTGTTGAATATGAATAGAAAGAAAGTTTTGATATGAAAAATTTTGGTTAATAATTTAGATTTTTTTTAATAATAATAATAAAGAAAAACAGTTTTTTCTTATATTTCAGTTTCTGCTTTTTTATGTTTGTTTAAAGCATGCAATCGCAAAAACAGGAATTTTGTGACGACAAAATAAAAAGACGTTAAACTATAATACAGTAATAATTAATTTTCTTTCTTGCTTTAAATAATTACTTTTGTTTAGAAAAAAGCATTTTTCTTGAAATTTTTCGCATTTAAAAATTTGCACATCAATTACATTAGTTAAATTAATTGATATATTAGATTTACGTTAGAAAAAATATATGAAAAAATAGATGCATTTTCAATATTTTAATTTTCGTTGAAAAATAAACTAGCTCATTAGTTTCTTTTATTCTAATTACTATTGCTAGCCTGGTTAGAAAATCGGTTATTAAATTTAATTATTAAAGAAAAAATATAATTTTTTTAAATCAAGTAACTTTTATGAAAAAATGATACTGTAACGCAAAATCTTGTAAAAATAAAAATCTTATAACTGTATTGGTATTTCTAATCTTTGAATCTAATTTTGTGAACAAACAAAACTACCAAATCGCAACTTAATTCGAAATTTATCGATCTAAAAATTAAACACAAGTATGTATTTCAAATCTTGGTTTTGCTTTGCAATTAAAAATTGGTGGTACGCGAGGATAGAACTCATGAACGCGATAAGTATGTCATGTGATACCTTTAGCCAATCAGATACATCATGACCATAACATTTCAACCTGAAGTTCACTAACTCAAGGTTGACTAATGTCGGCTGTAAAGTTAGCGATGAATTTCAAATATTAACCAGCGGTTAGAATTGTTAACCTGAGGTTTCTCAACTGTGAGTTGAATCGCGAGTTGAAGGTTGATCGAGACTTGCCCGGTTACAGAGATAACACACACAGCGTTGGCGTAGAACAAAGTCGCCAAAATACAAAAGTTGCCCATGCACAATGGAGACGACACTACAAATTGCAGCCAAAACGCAGCCAGCCTGATCGGTATTCAATTTGACTCCCCTGCTGAAAAAAGGTGGTAAAGTTCTCATAGTTGCCAATACATTAATTTACATGTGCAGCAAGGGCTTTTGTAACGGGCGATAAGAAAAGTTCACACCCAAGAACTGCAATAGTTATGTCTAGCAAGGGGTAACCAGATTTTAATGCGCAGATGTTAAATTCTTTTTAGCATTTTCTCATGAAGGGAAAGAGGCATTAAGTTGCAATTTAACCGCGTTACTGTTTCATGCCCATAAAAGGCAATGAAAGGAACATCCGATCAGACTTAGCTGACATCTGGAAATTGTTTTGAAACGGTTGATTAAAGTGCGGGCATATTTCTTACGAATAATCCAGAGGCATTAATTTTGGCGGTTAACTAAATAATGGCTGAGGGAAATTTAAAAAAATATGAAGCATAATTTTAAACGAATTTTGAATTGAAAAGGGAAAGGGGGTGCATAGAAATAATGTATAACAAAATAAGCAATATATAACGAAATAACCGTTATATATATCACCCGGTGCCCCAGAAAAACAGTCCAATGTGCATAGGCGACATTAAAAGTATTCTAAAACAAAAACATATATAAATGTAAATTTTTTTTATATCTATAGAAAGTTGCTGTCGTGATAATATATTGAACCTTTCTATTCAAAAACAGTCACCAGTTCAAAGGTTTCCTTTTAAAAAAATGTATATATATATTTATGGATTCAAGTTGGTAT
Source organism: Maratus speculifer (assembly GCA_964019185.1). Taxonomy (NCBI): domain Eukaryota; kingdom Metazoa; phylum Arthropoda; class Arachnida; order Araneae; family Salticidae; genus Maratus; species Maratus speculifer. The sequence goes on from OZ025293.1 coordinate 99,390,320, forward strand.
TTATAAAGCAGGATATCCGTTAGTGCTTTTTTTTAGAAGTTGAGTCGACTCAGACAGCACAAAATGTTACTGCAGCTCTGACTGCATTCATTACACAAGTGATTTTTTTTTTTACACATATACATTAAACATAAAAACTAATACTAAATGAATATATATAATAGAAATACACAAAAACATAATTGCAATATAACTTTCAAAACAAATAAAAATGTAATATGATGCGTATAAAATATAAAATGTTTGTGTTTTTTTTGTTTTTTTTTAGGTAGCTTTTATTACAAAAAGTAAAAAGCTACCTATTGCAGCCGTCCGGAGGAAAGCACTTCCGGAAAATTTTGGTATATTTTCACCGATCATGACCACCAGACCCCAAAACCACCCTCCATTCAAATGTTGACATATACATATATATATATATATATATCTGATTTTTGTCATGCGATAACTAACGTATTTATGAACCGATTTGAATGAAACTTGGTATGTACAAAGTACATACAAATGTCTCGACCGAGTTCGTTGGTCAGCATCATCCGCCATTTTGTTTCAAAATGGCGACCAATTTAAATTTTGTAAAAAATTTAAAATTTAAAATTAAATGCGAAAAAATTAAAAGTTGAAAAATATTTTCTTTTACGTGTTAGAACTTAAAACAAAGATACCAGAACACTTTTTATTTTGTCTATGTCTTAAAAAATGATTGAGTTATAGCACTTTGAATTTTTCTAATGGCTGACATTTTGAAACGATCTAATTTTTGTCACGTGATAACACGCGTATTTATGAACCGATTTCACTGAAACTTGGTATGTACATAGTACATACAAATGTCTCGACCGAGTTCGTTGGTCAGCATCATCCGCCATTTTGTTTCAAAATGGCGGCCATTTTAAATTTTTAAAAAAATTTAAAAATTAAATGCGAAAAAATTAAAAGTTGAACAATATTTTTCTTTTACGTGTTAGAACTTAAAACAAAGATTCCAGAACACTTTGTATTTTGTCTATATCTTAAAAAATGATTGAGTTATAGCACTTTGAATTTTTCTTATGGCTGACATTTTGAAACGATCTGATTTTTGTCACGTGATAACACGCGTATTCATGAACCGATTTCAATGAAACTTGGTATATGTACATAGTACATACAAATGTCTCGACCAAATTCGTTGGTCAGTATCATCCGCCATTTTGTTTTAAAAAAGTTGGCCATTTTAATTTTTTTTAAAAAAATAAAATTTAAAATTAAATGCGAAAAAATCAAAATTTAAAAAATATTTTTCTTTTACGTGTTAGAACTTAAAACAACGATTCCGGAACACTTTTTATTTTGTCTATATCTTACAAAATGATTGAGTTATAGCACTTTGAATTTTTCTTATGGCTGACATTTTGAAACGGTCTGATCTGAACGATCCACAATGTTGCTTTAAAATGGCATACACTTTATGATATAGTGGAATTTGATGACTCTCTAAATCGATTAAAATAAAACCAGATTGAATAAAAGATGACTAATTTCTAATAATTCCTATTAATATTCAGTCTTGACAAAAACTAGTATTCAATCTTATAAAATCACTAATTTTATAAGATTATTTCCACTAATTTGAGATTAGTATTTTTGAACAATGTAACTTACTTTAAAATAAATAAATAAATATCTAAGTATATGAAAGCTACCTCTTCCTCCCGGCATTGCCGGAAGGACTTTTTAAATTGAAGTGTTTCATGCCGCAGCATAGGATGACAAAAAAAGAGGTGCTCCAAGCACGCCCATAAAAATATGCGTCACCCTTAATCTTGTGTAAAACACAAGTGTTATGGCATCAGCTTAGGGCTTAGCCTTAGATGAGGAGGGAATTGTGATGCTCCCCCGAAGGCACTAGCGGTCTTCTGAAGGAGCCCACGTCGAATTACATGAAAAAAATTGAATTGTTGTGAATTGGAATCACAATTCAAAAATTTGAATCGAAACTCCAATTCCAAAACTTTGTCTCTCAACACAATGAAGCTTGAACCCTTAGGGCATTAATTTTGAACGGGAACAAGACTTCGAAGGGAAGAATTCAAAAGGAAAAAAACTCGAAAAAAAAATGTATGTCATATAACAACTAAAACGGGCAGACAATCCTAGAGTGAAGAGAGACGAGAAAATGTGTCACAATCGAGTTGGGTGATGCACAAGTCATATAATGTGTATTATTTTATCTGAAGATGTATTAAATGTGTATGTGTATAAATGTGTATTATTTTATCTGACTACATGAATTTTTTTGTTTTTATTTCTAGATTAAGGTACATGTTTATCTAACATTTTTTTTATCTTTGACGTACAGAACGGGAATTATTAACTGGGAGGTTAGCTACTGCAAAATTTACTGAATTAATGAGGAGTCCCAAACAAATTAAAGTGTACAGGTAAAATAAAATTCAAAACAAAAGTAATTAAAATTTAGGTGAGTATAAAGAAACCTGCTAGTATTAAAGTGAGGAAAAATGATACCTAATATTGTTCCCAAGATATCTTCAGAGCAACAGTGATGGACCAGTCATGACAGTGCTAAAGATCAGTCGAAAACAACATATACACAACCCTGGCCAGTGGTTGGATATGTAGTATCACAAAACAGGACATAGAAGAAAACAATTACTATTAATTTACATTAGCTTCTTTTACTTAAATTATATGTGTGCGGTTGATAGAATGTATCAAAGTTAGTATTGTTTATATGACTTGATGCATCAAATAAGTGTCCATAACGAGGAGGTGCTAGTAGAAGTCTATCAATATGTACCCGAAATGCTGTGTTAGCAGCAGCATACAACCTTTTAATTGAGAATGACACAGATGAATGTTTACAAGTAACAATATATGGACCAGTATATTTTGTTTTAAACTTGTCACTTGACTTTAGATATACAATATCTTTTAAGAAAATGGATCTCAATTTAGCTTTCTGCCCGTACTGTTTATATCTCTTATCTTGAGCTGATTTAATGTTGTTATAAGCTTTGTGATATATCTTACTCAAATCATCAAGCAATTTGTGTACTTCAATATGTTTATCAAGAAAGGGTTGACTTATCAAAAGTGTCAAAAATTAGGGAAAGTTCGCTTCCAAAATGAAGAAGATTAGGAGAGTATAACGTAGTTGCATGTTTCGAACCATTTTAAAGTGATTTGTGTATAAATACAGCATTTTCGAATGAGTGACCTTCTTGTAAAAGAATATTAACCGAATATTTGATTGATTTATTGATTCGCTCTACAATTGCATTCGATTGTGGCCTGGAGGCAGAACTGTGTAGTACCTTAAAGCCCATTGTATCATTAAAAATATTATATACTTGAGAAGTGTACTGGGGTCCTAAATCTGATAAGACAACCGAAGGTCTCCCAAAGGTGGTTATGTAAGAGAATAGACATTTAACAACCTTAGATGCAGATATATCATTTAGTGGAAAAAGTTCAATATGTCTCGAAAAATGATCAGTGATAGTTAATGCATATTTCCCATTAGCAAAAGGTCCAAGGAGATCTGTACTGATAGTATGACCAGGGTACCTGGGAGTATATGTGGGCTGTAAAGGTGCGGGTGGAGTTTGGTGATGTTTAAATTGAAGACATTTGATACAGGATATGACGAAGTTTCAAGTGTCCACATACATACCCTCCCAAAAGTATCTGCCTTCATAAGTTTTATTAAAGCCAAAGTGAGATAAATGTGGAATTGTTAAGACTTTGCTTTTAAGTGAATTTGAAACAAGAATGTGATACGAAAAAGTGTTATTAAAAATATTTTCCTTCTTTAACATTAATACCTTCGAATCAGGATGAATGAAGTAATTAGGAAATTTTTGAGAAGATCCTTTCTTTAAGATTTCTTTATAAACAACAGACAAAGTAGGGTCATTTTGTTGTTCACTAGCAAATGTTTCATTCGAAATTTCTAATAAAGGGTCAAGATTTGTTTGTGTACCAGAAATAAGGTAGTAAACATGCATGTTAGAATCACTCGAGCTGGAGTGAGGAGTATCATATTCTACAATAGGTAAGGGTTGAGGATCATGAATAAGCTCAGGATTTGTAGCTAGAGTCTGTTGATTATTTTCAAAATTACAGCGAGATAAGTAATCAGCAAGTACATTTTTTTTTACCTGGAATATGTTGAAATTTGTATGTGTATTCTGACAGATCCATGAGCCAACGAGAAATAATATCAGCCGGGTTTGTAGTTTTGTTGTACTTTTCTAACGGTTTACTGTCTGACAGGATTACAAACTCTCTGTTATATAAATAATATTTGAAAGCAGTATAAGATTTATGAATAGCCATGAGTTCTAATTTAAGTGCAGGATATTTCTTTTCTGACGCTTTTAAAGATTTCGAAAAGTATGCCACAGTGAACAGTTGTTTGTCATGTTCTTGTAATAAAACACCAGAAATAGCAACATTTGACGCATCAGTATTTAGATAGAACTTTTTGTTCCAATCAGGTAATCTAACCATGGGTGGATTAAAGAATATTTTCTGTATTGTGTCCAAAATTTTTTGATGTTTACTTGTCCACTTAAATTTAGCTTTTGGAGTAGTTAAGTTTATGAGAGGTTGCACAAGTTCAGAAAAGGATGGAACAAGAGATTTGTAAAATGTAATGACACCTATGAATGCTTTTAATTGACGTTTAGTTGTAGGTGTTGGAAAAGATGTTATTTTTACAATGTTCGACTGAACGGGAGAAATAGTTTGATTCTCTATGTGAAATCCAAGATAATCTAAACTGGTTTTACGAAAAGTGCATTTGTTAGGGGACAGCGTTAAATTTCATTTGACTAAGATTGTAAAAATTTTATCCAATTTATCACACATTTCTTGATAAGAATAATGAATTGGCACCAACAATAAGATCATCTTGGTAGGTATAGACACCTTCTAACTGTAATTCATCAAGTAACGAGTCCATTAAAGCTTGGAAAATAGATGCGCTTGATTTTAACCCAAATACTAATCTTTTATATCGAAAAGAACCAAACATAGTAGTGAATGTTAACTGATTTTGGAATTTTGCAGGCAAATCAATCTGATGATATGCCTGATGAAAGTCGAGCGAAGAAAAAAACGATATTGTGAAAGATTTGAGATAATGGTTTGAATTTTTGGAAGTGGATAGGAAAAGCCTTGAATTATAGTGTTAACCATTCTGAGATCTAATGCAAGTCTATATTTCTGTATACCTGTACCGTCTGGTTTCTTTTTAACAAGAAGCATGGGGCAGGCCCATTCAGAACAATGACGTTCAATGATTTGGGCATCAAGCAACCGTTTGATTTGGTTTAAAACATCCTTCTGCACAGCTTGGGGGAGAGGAAAAGGAAGTGTCTTTATGGGATAGTCATTAATGAATTTCAAATCAGGTACAATTTTATCGGTATGACCAAGTGTGCCTAACGATTTGGAAAAGGCAGGATAATAATTACGTAACAATTTAGTTAAGTTATTTGCTTCATCAGAGTTTAAATGAGTAAGATTAAAATCCTTAACCGATAATTCCTGCTTTCTTTATTGTAAAATTTCATTAGAAGCCTGAATAAAATTTAAAAAGTGCTGTTCCGAGTTATTTTGCTTGTCAGAATTTTCAGAAGGATAATTAAGAATTTCCTCAATCTCAGATAATTGACCTATTTTTGTATGTTTAGGAAGGTGAATGGTCTTTTTAGAAGTGTTTTTAAGTGTTATTGAGAAGAAATGATGTATTTGTGAAGTTTTCCTTTTTTTTACTAGATGTTTTATTCATTTGAACAATGGTATCATTTCCTATTAATTATTTTTTTTGCGCCAAATATTCAAATAAATAATTTATATCACTATTTATGTTGTTGTTAGTGTAAACAGAGCACCATATTTGTTGTTGGGGTTCTAATATGATTTTACGAGTTAAGAACACACCTTGATTCGTTACAACATCACTTAAAGAGTTACGTAGATTTGATTGATTCGCTCCAGAAGTCTTTTTACTGGTTTCTAAAGGAACAGAGAGATTATTATTGACATGGAGACACTTGTTAAAAGTATCAATGACAATATTATATCTAGTTATGAAATCGAAACCTAAAGTGCCTTCAAAACTGGAAGACTCGGGTATGTCAACAATATAAAAGTGATGTGAAAAAGCTCTTTGTTTTAATTTGATGGATGTCCTAATGCATGCAGAAAACAAAGCATCAGAATTGACAGTTTTAATATTAACGTCTGTTGACAGTCTCTTATATTTCAAAACAGGTTTAAGTTGATTAAATAATTTTTGTAAAAGTAAAGATATAGTACTACCAGAATCAGCCAATAAAGTAATGTCATGGTTTGCTATGGTGGCTTTAAGAAGAGGAAGTGATGGTGACGAAGTGTTTACACTACAAATTATCTGAACATTTTCACTTTCTGTTTACGTAGCAATGTTATTTGCTATCTTAATGCATTCAGAAGTTTAAGAACTGACTGAATTCACTAATCTACAGTTTGAAATTTCAGGTAAAGCAGGGTCACAAACAAAAGTTGCTGATGTAGAAGTACAAGACTGAGATACAACACCATCAGCATAAAAAATGTATCTCTGTTTCAGTTTTCCTGAAATTGTGAAGTGGAGTTTGTGTAATTATTTTTTCTTTGAGTGTTTGCCCTTTTCCATTTAAAGCAAGAGAGGGCATCGTGATTGTTGCGACCACACAACTGATAAATAACTGCTTTTTTATACGAAAATTTGTGTGGGGAATAACGTCTTGGGTAGTTACAATTCTTAAAATTCTTTTTGAAACGTGAAACGCTTGCAGAATGTTTTGGTCTAGTCTGCACATTTCTTTGGTGAGTTTCTGTTTTAGTATCTGGGGGGGGGGGGGGGGCAAAAGACAATGAATTTATTTTTTCAGAAATTTCTCTTAGTTGGGATTCAATGAGATTTTCTGATTTGTGTACCGAGGGCAAGGAATGTAAGATTTTTTCGTTCCGTAAAATCTCATGAAGTGTTTGAGCTCTTTCAACTGCTGTGCGATAATCATTAATGCCTTCTTCCTGTAATTTTATTCTAATATTTGAAGGAAGGGCCTCTAGAAATTTCATGAGCTTAATTGTGTTATGTGCATTTTCGTCGTTGATATCCGCATAAACTGTAGCCGCAAAAACATTTAATCTATGTGCTAAATTTTTAATGGTCTCAGAAGGCATAAGTGCTAAACTGGACAATTCGACAAAAGCTACACATTTACTAGGGGGTGAGAAAAATGATGCAAATTCTTTTTCTAGCAAATCAAGATCGGTTAATTTTTGTAGGTCAGGGTTTTGGGCTAGAAATTTTTGCGCAGGCCCAACTAATTTTCCTTTTAGAATTGCGATTGTTGTCTGTGGATTATACTTATTAATTTCCACACACGACTTAATTTGATCAAAAAAGAATTTAAGTAAATCCGGATCTCCATCAAATTGAATAATATTGATAGGAATTTGTTTCGCAGCCGTGTTTACCGTTTTTTTTCTAAAATCACGAATTACTGACATATTGTTACACAGACAGAACTTATACTCTAAAAGTAAAGCACCTTTAAAAAGAGTAATTTGTCTAGTGAATAAAATCTATAAAATAGCAAAATAGTTACACCTTAAAAATATATAGTACATCACTTAAAATTAATCTAATTGAAACCTTTATAACAGAAAAGCAAAGGAACACATGCAAAACTAAAAGTATCAGCAAAACACCTATAATATTTTAAGAAAAATAATCTTATTTTATCCTTTTATACAAGGGGAAAATATCTATAGTTCCTTTTTCAAATTGAAGAAAGAAAAAAACAGTCTTTTTTTTTTTTTTTTTTTTTTTTTTAACTAAAGAAAAGTAATCTTATTTTAACCTTTGAAATAAAACATCAAAACTGGGTAGAAAAATCACTTTTAAGCACAAAGGAAAATATGCATATGTAAAATTTGAACCAAATAGTAGGGGGGGGGGGGGTTAAACATGCAAAAAAAATATCACATGAATATAATAACTGAGGGCAAAATATGCAAAAATATCAATGATGAAATAATAAATAGTAATAGCAACAGTTACCGTGCTTTCGCAAACTCAAAATCTTTGCAAAAACACAATAACAGGAGTATATAAATGATCTGAAAATCAAACACAATTTAAAAACAAAAGCACTGCAATGTTGACCGTGGTGTACTGACTGTGGAAGCAGAACATGAAATAAACAAAGTACATAGGTTAACTTACTGTTTTTCTTTGTTTAAAAATTAATAATCAATTAATTACTATTTTGTTAATTACACCAAAAATAATAGCTAGGGAAATGGGACAATATCTACTCCCACACTCAAAACTTTCGTAAATCGATGAAAACTGAATATGTTCACTTTAGTGACTTCCTTTTTTTTTCACAGCAAAGTAGCACGATTTTTAGATTATAACACAGGTATTTAGGTATTCAATTGTATCATCGAAGGTGCTGGATATTTTAGGCTTTCTTGTAATTATTTTACTTTTATTTATTTATTTTTTGTGCACTAGAAGATGTTTGAGCAGACTTTTTTTTGCCGAATAACACACACCTCACTATATTCGAGCAGATTCTCGGAGAAGATAAATTTTGCCGGTTAACACACCGGCAGGCCCGTAGCTAGATCATTCTTCCAGGTCGGGCAAATGTTTTTCCAGAAAGGGCAAAATTACTATTTTTTATTTTTATGACTTATGACTTTTAAAAGTATATATTAACTATTCAGTATAAGTTTATAGCTCTTCATAAAGTATGTGATATTCTTTCATTTTGCTGTTTATTAATAAACTAATTTTTGTAAATGTGTTTGAGATAATACATTTCCATAAAAATGTTAGATGTTGTTGAGGATTGCTACATCTGCGTCATCAGCCTGTAGTCTTGTGGACCTCCCCTCCCCCCTCTCCTGTCGTCCGCTGAAAAATCTGCACACATGCATTTTTATGTTTCAATAGAAATAAACGAATAATTCATTATTCCAAGAAACTCACAGTTAAATCTGTAAAAATAAAATCGCAAAAGGTATAAAAAATTCCGTTTTAAACACGTTTTCATTGTATCAGGTATAACTGCAGTGTTTAATTTAGGCATTTTTTTCCGGAAAAGATTAATGATGCTCCAGGAGTGGTACAGTATTGAACATTTAGAGTGGGAATTGCATTTACACAACTTTAATAAGCACAAAATTACAAAGCTTCCGGGAGTGACATTTTAATATTTAGGGGAGAACTCTCCTCCCATATTACCCCCTGAATTCATTATTTATTGTATCGTATTGCTTTCAACGGGACCTTAAAAGGGCTCTCATGTAATACAAAATTGTGTGATAGACAGGCTCTATTTACAGATTTTACAGTAGTTATGGAATTTTACATGACTTAATATAAAGAAGAAATTACGTTGATAGTTACGTCATTTATTTACTAAGCAGGCAAGATCCCAACTAAAGATTAATACACTTTCATGATTTTTTTATACATGCTTCAAAAATATGATATGTGTTTATAACTGATAACATTTTCAAACAGTTTGGATATTAGAAAAGAAATCCCAGTCGACTCTGACTGCAAGCACAGACAGATTTCGAAGTTCTAATTACACCAACTAAAATTAAATCAAGATTAGAGATAAACACAGCATAACAATATTATTTGGCCGCTTTTGACGAATCAAGTATCTGACCACGGTGAAAATGCAATTTTCAACCAAAATTGTCAAAACTTTATTTTATTTTTATAAAGATCAACTTTTTACCTTTCCAAAACTGTGTTTATTTTTATTGTACGATAAATAGATCCGGGGTAATAGCGATTATTAAACTACTCAACAGCTGTCACTCAAACTGGAAGTGCCGTTTAAAAGGCTGTGTGTTTGGAAATATTTCGAGGTTTTGGTAGGTTTTTTTTTAATTTATTATAAGAAATGTAAATAATATGCTTCATGGACAATATTTTTGGGGGGAAGCAGGACGTTTCGGTGCCGCCATTTCGGTACCGCCGTTTCGGTCCCGAGACATTTCGGTCCCGAGACGTTTCGGTCCCAAGACATTTCGGTCCCAAGACATTTCGGTCCCTGGCCATTTCGGTCCCGAGACGTTTCGGTCCCGAGACATTTCGGTCCATGGCCATTTCGGTCCCGAGACATTTCGGTCCCTGGACTTTTCGGTCCTCAGACATTTCGGTCCCTTCTCCAGCAAGCTGAAATTTTGTGCACGGGAAATATCTGACATAATTTTATGGGGAACATTTTAGAGTGTTGAATTCAGGGGCGGGTCATTCCCCCCGGACCTATCAAATGCCACCCCCCCCCAAAAAAAAAAAAATTTGAGATTTTGTGTTTTCAGTGGTAAAAAAGTGCAATCCCCCCAGGACTCTATTGAATCCCCCCCCCCCCCGGAGCCACAGAAGTCCCTCCCGGAGAAAAGTGTCTGAATTCAACACTGGTTTTTTAACTGAAAGCCACATAAAGTTTTAGTGTAATGCGATTAATTAGAAGTAACAAGTACCGAAAAACCGCTTACACGCATAACTCGGATCCAAACTCAACATATTGCAGCGGATCCAAACGCCATGCAAATTTCATATGACAAAAGTAATTGTTTTCAGGAGTGAGGGGAAGATTGTTCTGTGGATTTATATAGGAGTTCCTCAATCATGAAGATCTGGTAATTTAAAAACACTTATAAGTCGAATTTAATTTGCTTAAGCAAATGTTCATTGCCTACACATTTTCAGTTGCATATAATTTGTACAATATGTGTTTAATAATGAAAAAAAAAAAATCTGCAAATAGTTTTAGAAATCTTTATTTCATCCTATTATTCAACAGCTGATTCATTTTTAGATTATGGCATTTTACAGGTCTTTTTTTTTTTTTTTTTTTTTTTTTTTTTTTTAAGGGGTTTTTAACATGGAATTGTGATAAAGCCACATTATTTTTAAAGTTCTGCATCGGGACTGACTAAAACATTTTATTTTTTAAATAATTATTTTATTTCGCTATTAAAAAACTATTTAAAAGTTTGCGTTAATCTTTTTACATATAACAATTATTGCTACGAAATAACTTTTTACGTGTAACAACCTTTTTACATATAACAATGCAGGAATTACAAATCCTTTTTAATACATTAAAGACTTTTTATGCTTATTACATTAAAAAACTACGAGCGAAATAAACACAAGTCAAACCTTTAAAAAAAGTATCGTTTGACACTACTAGAAATAGTGTTAAACAAATGACTTATCTGTTAAGAGGCCACTTCAGTCAAACAAAAAGGCCCGCTAATCCTTTGGAAGAAATTTTTGAAGGTAAATTTGTTGCATTTTAATATTTTGGAACGATTTTTTTCAATGTATAGCTAAAATAAATCTGTACAAATACTATTTTTTTATTTTTTCATTTTTTTTTCGATATTTTTAATGAGGACACTTTTATTCTCGAAACTGGTTTCGAAAATGAAAACATCCCCACAAAAAGAACCTGCAATCAAAGTTATAAAGTAAAAAATGGTCGGTATACAAATCGATCTCAGCTATCCAATGTAAAAAAGAATTGTTTAAAAATATTGAAAAGCAACCAAGAAATCTTTATAAATTTCTTCCATAGGATTAACATTTGTGAAAGGGTCTTTAAACTTCACTGAAGTAGACTCTTAAATTGGGATACAAAAGTTAAAATTTCTAATAAACATAAACTGTTCTTTTCGCTTTTAAAATTCTACATTTCAAATATTCCCTTATTCTTTATTTGACTTCAATACGTAAAATTTAAAGAGCCTACCTGTTTTAATATGACAAATAAAAAGCTAAAATTAAAATATAATAAATAACATAGAATCTCAAAATATTAATGTGTAGTGAATCATTTTTACATGAAATTCCATTTAAAATGAAGAAAAATTATAATTTTATTTTAATGGAGAAATTTTATCATTTAGAGAGCATATGTGTTTAGCATATTTGTTTTGATTTTTTATGTATGTTATTCATTTAAAAGAATATATTTATGCATAAATATTTCTGTCCCGCGACAAATGTAGATGGTCCACAATAGGCGGAGAAAATCGGCCGGAAGAAATCTACCCGGAAAAAAAAAATTAAAAATCGTTAAAAATCTTCACGGAAAAATCACTCCCGGAAAAAAATAGTCGCGGTAAAAAGCAGCACCTGAGAAAATCGTCCCGGAAATAATCACCATGGGGACGGGGGGGCGGGAGGGGAGTTCACATTAACTAATGTGAAAAAAATCCAGTTTTTTTTTTTTTTTTTTTTTTTTTTTTTTTTTTTTTTTTACAGCGTAGAGGGAGGGGGCTGGGAGTCAATAAGTTAGACAATTCTAAGTGGTCTAATGAAACACATTTTAAACACCTCACTAAGGAAAGTTTTACATGTTTTATTTCTACAAGGGAGAAGTCGGAACTTTCGACGGGAGGGAAGGGGGGGGGGGATGAATATTAAGGAAATACTATTTACAAGTTCTTTCAATCCGTTGTAAGAATTATTTGATATTTGATTTAAGAATTATTTGATAGTTTATATAAGCAAAGATGTTTTGTGTATTTTTTAAATTTTAATCAAGTTTATCCTTTTTGTGTGGTGGAGGGGAGGAGAAGGGGGAATTAACTTTAGGGCTTAGAGTAAATAAAAGGGGATCTTATGGGGAATTTTTTCATTATTCTGCTTTTTTAGATAAGGTAAAAATTAGTGGGGTGTAACTGAACATATAAATATGACACAATCGTAAACAAAATCGAAAAAGTAAGGAACATTCTTCGACAAACGAAAACAAATGAAATACAAAATTCATCGAAACTGTCCATTTTTTTTTCACCGTTATTTAAACTCGTTCAGGGGGGGGGGGGGGGGGGGATCACACACGACTTGTTCATTGTACAACTTCCGGCCAAAATCCTGCAGTAAGTGTTGGATTATTATTTTTTTAACTTAAGAATCGAAAATGACAAAAAATGGAGGGGAATTCCAGTTGTAAAAGTTGTTTTTCACACCTATTTTTCAAATTACTCACTCAGTTGTTATTCTAATAAGAGGGACATTTCATGAAAAGTATTCGGTTAAACGGGAAATAACATTAATCCAACAGGAATAAAATCGAAACCGGATGATTTTATTCGAATAAGCGGGATTCGATTATCCTCGACCGAATTAAGTGGGGAGGACTGTACTATGATTTGATAATCTTCGACAAAGTAATAAAATGAAAGTAATCCATGGAAAATCCAGCTAAAGTTACATCGATACGCAGCCGAAGACCGTATAACTACGCTTATAAATTAAAATAACCCGCAATAATTAGTTTATGACTAAAACCATTTTTGCTTTCTACCCATATATCACATTTATACATCTGTCAAATTTTCTAAAACCAGATTAATGAAACTAATTACAAAATTATTAATGTAATGCGTATTGAAATTTGCCATTTCATTTAAAGCTGATATTATTATATAAAATAATTTTTTTTAACATTAAAATATAAAAACCCACATAAAAAATATGAAAAAAAGCCGTCTGTAAAGTAAGTTAAATTAAAAAGTAACTTAAAATATTATTTCTAGGTGGTAAATATCTTATCTATCGATCTTATTTAGTTATCTTGTAAGTTTTGAATATTTCAATGTCATTCACAAGCTGTAATAATCAGGATAAAAAATACTCCATTCTACTTTTTATAATGGTTTAAATGATACTAAAAGAGTTTGAAATGAAGATAACAGCAAGAGGAATAAAAAACACCGAGAAATGCTGTTCTTTTCAAAAAATTCATATCTCTTTTAAAAAATGCCATCGACTATGTGGGAGGTCCGTCCGCATTTGAACTCCAGAGTAAAAAGGAAATTGTATAGAATCAGGGGCGTAAATCCCGGGGGGGTTTGGGGGGGTGCAGCACCCCCCCCAAGAAGAAATCAGTCGGAAAATTTTAGATCTATCGGGAAAAGTATGTTTAGTCGGAAAAAAATGGTATTAACCTATAAAAACTTATAAACTGGAAAAACGGGAATTTCAATCGGAAAGTTTTCCGTTCCATTGGAAAAGGCGTGTTTAGTCGGAAAAAATAGTACTATATATTATCCTATAAAAACTTATAAATTGGGAAAACGGAAAAAACAGTCGGAAAAATTCTTGTTCGATTGGAAAAAAGGTATTAACCTATAAAAACATATAAATTCGAAAAATGAAAATATTATTCGGAAAATTTTCCGTTCCATCGGAAAAAGCTTGATTATCCGGAAAAAATATTATTACGTATTAACCTATAAAAAGTCCTTCCGGCAATGCCGGGAGGAAGAGGTAGCTTTCATATACTTATATATTTATTTATTTATTTTAAGGTAAGTTACATTGTTCAAAAATACTAAGCTGAAATTAGTGGAAATAATCTTATAAAATTAGTGATTTTATAAGATTGAATACTAGTTTTTGTCAAGACTGAATATTAATAGGAATTTTTAGAAATTAGTCATCTTTTATTCAACCTGGTTTTATTTTAAGCGATTTAGAGAGTCACCAAATTCCACGATATCATAAAGTGTATGCCATTTTAAAGCAACATTGTGGATCGTTCAGATCAGACCGTTTCAAAATGTCAGCCATAAGCAAAATTCAAAGTGCTATAACTCAATCATTTTTTAAGGTATAGACAAAATAAAAAGTGTTCTGGAATCGTTGTTTTAAGTTCTAACACGTAAAAGAAAAATATTTTTCAACTTTTAAATTTTTCGCATTTAATTTTAAATTTTTAAAAAATTTAAAATGGCCACCATTTTGAAACAAAATGGTGGATGATGCTGGCCAACGAACTCGGTCGAGATATTTGTATGTACTATGTACATACCAAGTTTAATTGAAATCGGTTCATAAATACGCGTGTTATCACGTGACAAAAATCAGATCGTTTCAAAATGTCAGCCATAAGAAAAATTCAAAGTGTTATAACTCAATCATTTTTTAAGTTATAGACAAAATAAAAAGTGTTCTGGAATCTTTGTTTTAAGTTCTAACACGCAAAAGAAAAATATTTTTCAAATTTTGGTTTTTTTGCATTTAATTTTAAATTTAAAAAATTTTTAAAAATTTAAAATGGCCACCATTTTGAAACAAAATGGCGGATGATGCTGGCTAACGAACTCGGTCGAGACATTTGTATGTACTATGTACATACCAAGTTTCATTGAAATCGGTTCATAAATACGCGTGTTATCACGTGACAAAAATCAGATCGTTTCAAAATGTCAGCCATAAGAAAAATTCAAAGTGCTATAACTCAATCATTTTTTAAGATATAGACAAAATAAAAAGTGTTCTGGAATCTTTGTTTTAAGTTCTAACACGTAAAAGAAAAATATTTTTCAACTTTTATTTTTTTCGCATTTAATTTTAAATTTAAAATTTTTTAAAAAATTTAAAATGGCCGCCATTTTGAAACAAAATGGCGGATGATGCTGGCTAACGAACTCGGTCGAGACATTTGTATGTACTATGTACATACCAAGTTTCATTTAAATCGGTTCATAAATACGCGTCTTATCACGTGACAAAAATCAGATCGTTTCAAAATGTCAGCCATAAGAAAAATTCAAAGTGCTATAACTCAATCATTTTTTAAGATATAGACAAAATAAAAAGTGTTCTGGAATCTTTGTTTTAAGTTCTAACACGTAAAAGAAAAATATTTTTCAACTTTTATTTTTTTCGCATTTAATTTTAAATTTAAAAAATTTTTAAAAATTTAAAATGACCGCCATTTTGAAACAAAATGGCGGATGATGCTGACCAACGAACTCGCTCGCGACATTTGTATGTACTATGTACATACCAAGTTTCATTCAAATCGGTTCATAAATACGTTAGTTATCGCATGACAAAAATCAGATATATATATATATATATATATGGTTATATATACAGGGTGTTTCGCTACCAGACCGACAAACTTTGAGGGATGATAGTAGACACGAAGACAAACATTATTAAATAGGAAACCATGGGGCGCAAACGTCTTCTGTAGGAGTTAGGGGCCATTAAAATTTAAGGTCCAAAATTTCAAACGATGATAAAAAACTGAAAAAAGGGGCGATTCGTTTGCGGTTTTCACTAAAATTATTCTTTAAATCACGATTTTTTTAGAAATTTTTTTTAAAAGTTACGTTCAAAAATTGTCGATAGAGGGCGCTTTAGACTTAAGGGTAACGAACAACTACTTTTTACCGTTATTTTGTGCATGTGGTTGAAATCATTCTAAAGTTTAGACTTTAACTTAAATTTTAAGCCCATAATCCGAAACATTGGGATCGGTTAACTAGCCAAAATTTAACTGTGAACAGAGGGGGAAATTTTAAATGCTCATAAATATTGGACAAACAAATCGATTTTGTTGCGGTTTGCGTGTAAGTCATTCCCTTGGTAATTATTTTATTTAAAATGATGTACAGCATTGGTGTCCCCATTTTTTGATAGAGGGCGCTTTCGACACATCTACGAAATTTTAATGGCATTACTCATGTATGTTTTACTACCAGATCAAGATACTTCCATGAAGTGTTAGGGATGCAAAGATGACTCGGAATCATATTATAATGTAACGTCGAAAATGCCTTTTTTACGAGTTAGGGTTAAAAAAAGCAGAGAAAAAAGCAACTTGATAATTCTACAACACGTTCCGTCGGAACTTCTGGTAAAAGCACATGTTCCTCTTTCGTTGCACCACTCTATATCACGATGTAGCTCCTCCACATTTTACCAATGATGTTCGCAGACACCCCAACATAACATATGGACAACGGTGGATAGGTAGTGGTGGCCCGGTTCGCTGGCTTGCCAGATCGTCGCACCTACTTCATTATATCAATTACTTTTTTTTACCTACCTTTATTTTGTTAGTGTATAATTTTTCTGTATCTTTTTAAATGAACGTTGCTGGTTGGGGCTAGTTGAGCTCAAACCAATTAGTAGCCCCCTCCCCACCTGGCTCAATCTGACTCTGAATCTGTATGGACTTCTTCTGCTGGGGACAAATGAAAAGTTGAATGTATGAGACTCCCGTACCGTCAGTGGAAGACCTCTCTCTCAGCTCGAATTTCTGTAGCTGCCAGAAAGTTGTCCCAGATGCCAGGAATTTTTCAAAGTAAGAGAAATTGCATGCATCGCTGCTGTCAAGCATGCCCGACTACTTCTGGTCGTAATTTCGGACACCTTTTGTAGTAAAACCCTTAAATAAATGTTTTCTTAAACATTAACGTGTTGCTGTTTCACTACCTGTTTCTGTTGCTTTTTTCTCTGCTTCTTTTAACCACAACGCTAAAAAGGCATTTTCAACGTTACATTCCTATGTAATTCCGAGTCGCTTTGCATCCCTAACACTTCCTGTTAGTATGTTGGTCTGATAGTTAAACACCTAGGTGTAATGCCATTGAAATTTAGGAGATGTGTCGAAAGCGCCCTCTATCAAAAAATGGGGACACCAATGTTGTACGTCATTTTAAATAAAATAATTACCAAGGAAATGACTTACACGCAAACCGCAACAAAATCGATTTGTTTGTCCAATATTTATGAGCGTTTAAAATTTCCCCCTCTGTTCACAGTTAAATTTTTGCTAGTTAACCGATCCCAATGTTTCCGACTATGGGCTTAAAATTTAAGTTAAAATCTAAACTTTAGAATAATTTCAACCACATGCACAAAATAACGGTAAAAAGTAGTTGTTCGTTACTCTAAAGTCTAAAGCGCCCTCTATCGACAATTTTTGAACATAACTTTTTAAAAAAATTTCTAAAAAAATCGTGATCTAAAGAATAATTTTAGTGAAAATCGCAAATGAATCGACCCCTTTTTTCCGTTTTTTATCATCGTTTGAAATTTTGGACTTTAAATTTTAATGGCCCCTAACTCCTACAGAAGACGTTTGCGCCCCATGGTTTCCTATTTAATAATGTTTGTCTTCGTGTCTACTATCATCCCTCAAAGTTTGTCGGTCTGGTAGCGAAACACCCTGTATATATATATATATATATATATATATATGTCAACATTTGAACGGAGGGTGGTTTTGGGGTCTGGGGGTCATGATCGGTGAAAATATACCAAAATTTTCCGGAAGTGCTTTCCTCCGGACGGCTGCAATAGGTAGCTTTTTACTTTTTGTAATGAAAGCTACCTAAAACATATAAATTGAAAACACGAAAATATCATTCGGAAAACTTTCCGTTCCATCGGAAAAGGCATGTTAGTCGAAAAAAATAGTATTACGTATTAACCTATAAAAATTTATAAATTGAAAAAATGGAAAAATCAGTCGGAAAAATTTTTGTTTGGTCGGAAAAAATGGTATTTACCTACAAAAACTTATAAATTGGAAAAACGAAAATATCATTCGGAAGTTTCTGCGTTGCATCAAAAAAGGCATGTTTAGTCGGAAAAATAAGTATTAAGCATTAACCTTTAAAAATTTATAAATTGGAAAAACGAAAAGGTATGTCGGAAAAATTCTTGCTCAATCGGAAAAAAATAAATTTAGCCGAAAAAAAAGGTATTAATCTATGAATATTTATGAATTGGAGAATTACTTCTGTCGTTTTTATTAAATAAGAAAAACAATTTAGAACGAAGAAAACATAAATTTATTCTCAGCCGGAACTATTATTAATTAATTTAACTAATTGGTAATTTACTAATTACTTTAATTTACTAATTAAATAATGTAACTTATTAATTTCTCGGATTTTATTTTTCTGATAAAACTATTCAGAAAAATTTTGATTTGTCAAATATTGTGTACTCAGAAACCTCAATATGACGAAAAAAAATATTTATGTACACATTCTAGCAATGTTAATGTTATTTGTAAACGTGATATTTTGAGTGAAACCTTGATATTCCGAATTTTTTTCCTGTGCTTTTTGACTTCGAGATATCGAAATCCACCTGTATTTATTTACTGTCGGAAAGTTTTTAGTTTAGTCTCGAAATTTTAAGATCTACTGATAGAAGTGAAGAAACTTTTGTTTTTTAATCTTAACTTTAAATTTAGCTAGAAATATGTATCACGAAATTTAGGTGGCATCCGATGAAAATTCAAAACTGAAATACGAATATTTCGTATTTTTCCATGTCAAAATCTGGATATTTTTCACTCTGTACAAATTTTACCTATAATTGAAAATAATCATGGTTTTATTTTTTCCTACCAACAATTTTTCTGTTTTCTTTCTATTTTATTTTTAAAAAAATTAAATTTTAAATTGTTTTTATTTACTTTTTTAAGTAATTTTTGATTGATTTAAAGAAGTGCTTAAGAAATTTATATGATACAGAATGAAAATTGAAAATACCCAAATACTTTGAATTTTTATCTCGAAATAATCTAGATATTTTACAGTGTATACGGAGTTTATACTTCTTTCAGAAATAATACTTTCGTTTTCTTTTTCCTGAATCAATTATATTCAGTTTTTTAAGTATTTTTATTATTACTACTACATTTGTTTAGTCGGAAAAATTATGAATTAGTCGGAGGGGTAACACCAAATTGTTACTCTGCTTTAAAGTGTGTCGTTAGAAAAAGCTAAAACTTATATTAAAAAATCCCGTATTTTTGACAAGTTTTTGTCTCTAAAATATTCCCCAAGCAAACAGATTTTAATTCTATTAAAAAAAAAAAAACCTAAAGAGATTTTAACTGATTGCTAAAAAATAAAGAAATAGAATATTGTTTTTTCTTCAACATAAAGCTTAGGCACCTAGACGACTGGGACCGGACATCCCGCCTAATGTGTTAGTTCCTAAACAAATTGCGCCTGCGTTAGCTCTTTGTTTAAACCGTTAATATTCCGGCTCATATAGTACGAAATCATTCAATTAAAAAGTGTTGATTTGAGAATATTTTGGTATATAGTTAATCAGTTATGCCCCACCTAAATGCAAGAGACAAAAAGTGCAATGTGGGTTATATAATTCCGTTTTCGATAGTTATTACAGGAACACACATAATAAACAAAAGCATGCTGATAAAATTTCAGCCCATATCATCTACCGTTTTGCATTGCTGGAGCTCGAAAAAATCTGTTTGAAGTAAGTAAGCTACTTTATTACAGAATATTTTTGATCTATAAAATGTTTAAATAATTGAATTGTTTTCATATTTATTAATAAATTTTTTCTTTATTTTTTGAGGGGGCAGATAAATTATTTAATAACTTGTAAAAATGTACTGTTCAGGAATGTAGTGTAGGGTATACGGGAGTATACGCCGATACCCTCTGGATTTTTTTAAGGAACACCGTATACCATCTGTTTCTCAAGAAAGCTTTAGTACATGCACTCAAGGTATACCCTCTGTTTTGAGCCTATACCCTCCGATTTTTTTACGACTACACCACTGGTATTACTGTTATTCGATACATATTATTTTTTTAGCAATTAGTATCGCAATTCCCAAACTATTTGCTAGTTTTGTTTCAAACATGCGATGACAAACAACTTTTTATTTAATAGTAATTTCTTGAAATTACTATTATTTTGAAGTACATTTTTCTTTCAATATGTTTGCTTTCTTTTTTACCAATCATTTTACAATTTGCAAGTCAATGCATTTAGTATTATGCATGAACTTAAAACTGTACTATAGAACTGTATTTTTTTATATTTTATCAATTTTATTTCATTAATATTTAAGAATAATCTAGTGTTTAAATAAATTTTTGCCTACATGACGTTTTATTTTTATTCTCTCAAGGTTCAACAACTAAGAAAATCAATTTATTTTTTGAAATTCAAATGTCAATATATGTAAAATATTCTACATTTTTAAAACTTTGTTATAGTACAGATATAATAATTTTGTTTCACTGAAAAAAAATATTTTGATTGTTATTTTATGGATAGATTTTTTTTCCTGTGTATGTATATAGATAAGAATCAAAATTTAATCATCTGAAACTTGAAAAGAATTTCGGCTTTGGGGAGAATAAAACGGCGCAACTTTTGACTGTTTAAAAGCTAATTGATGATTAAATCGATCTTTAAACCTTTTTTTTAAGTTGAAATTTTAAAAAGGCATTTCAACTTTACTGGTACTTTTGTGTGTGTGTGTGTATGTGTATGTGTGCCTGTGTGTGGGGGGGGGGGGGGTAGACGAAAGAGGAACCAGAATTTTACTTCTGACTTATGCATTTCGTTTATTTGTTTGGCATTTTGCGCATGTTTTCACATAGATACAGCAAAACTATGTACTGTATTTAATTGCCTTATTTATAAAATAATAATAATAATAATAAATTGAGTATAATTTGAAAACCTAATGAATTCGCACTTGAAAACTTACATACTCTGCTTTAATAATTTATTTGTTATTAATCTATATATTGCATCTAATATATTTATGTGATAATGTAATTTATATGTGATAATATATATTTGTGTAATAATGTGATATAATATATTTGTGTTATATAATTATGTATTTTATCTAATGGCAGGGCAACGGCAGGCGGGCCAGATAGTACAGATATCCATACATATATAAAATTGTTTGTCTTGACTTACTGATAATCAATACTCAGCAAAAACTACTGAATCTACAACCATGAAAATTGGAGAGAAAATACTTCTTATGATGTAAGCGTGTACTAAGATTGAACTTTTAAAATTACCGACCTAAGAGGGACAAGTGTGTGTGTGTGGGGGGGGGGGTCAAAATCTACTAAAAATTTATTAAATGCGTAATCCAATGATTTTAGAAATCCCCCCCCCTAAAGGGGGGAGACAAAAAATTTGGAACATTTGGCACACTTCAGCAGTTTTTTTTTTTTTTTTTTTTTTTTTTTTTTTTTTTTTTTCAATAAGAGCGTGAAACGGCAGAAAATAAAATGTTAAAAATTAATTAGGGTATAGTGGACTCTCAAAAGTAATTTTTTTAATTTTCAATGAATTTTTTAAAAAATTTCTGGAAATAATCATAATATATATATCTCTTATTTCACAATTTTTTAAAAATATATATTCAATAGTTTTTGAGATACAGATATATATATTTTTTTTTTATTAACAAAAAATGGCAATATTTCAAAATGCTCCGTGCGTAATTCTTTATGCCCAATTTTTCTGATTTTTTGTTTAAAATGCTCTCTATGTATGTGTTAACAAATGTTAAAAAGCATTTTTAGCATATTACTTGTAAAACATTAAAAAAAAATTATTTTAACTTTATTCTCATTAATATTCATGGTATAAATACCTCTTATTATACAAATTTTTGTTAAATATATTAAATATTTTTAATATTTTAATTATATTAATACTTTTTTATTTACGCTAAAAAGATTGGGGACAAAAAGCAATTCCTCTAAATCTTTATATATAAAAATCTTCTGTGCGTGTGTATGTAATTGAACTCCTCTTAAACGACTGGACCGATTTTGATGAAATTTTGTGTGTGCGTTCCGGTAGATTCGAGAATGGTTTAGATTCACATTTCGTCGAAATTGATTCATTACTTTTTTAGTAATTAGGCAAAAACTAATAGTTAGTGATTTTTCGCTAATTAAAAGTGCTATATATATTAAACAAAGTCAGGATTTCGTATTAATCATAGCACAATAAAATCTACCATACCAAAAATCTTGAAAATTCGGATAAAAGTACTTCTTATAACATCGAGTGCCGCTAAAAATGGATTTTCGAAAATTCCACCCGTACGATGAGTAGAAAAAAGAACGAACTTTTAAGAAATTTCTTAAAAATCGGCTTTTGTAGTTATTTTTCATCTGATAGCATATTTTAGTGAATTTTTTCATGCTGAATTGAACGGTACTAAGCAAATTTGTCTAAGTGCAGTAGTTCGTGAGATAATTCACATTTCCCTAATTTGGCGATGTCTTCGGCGCAAAAACCTGAAATTTTCAATGCTCATCTTTATATATAAAAATCTTCTGTGCGTGTGTATGTAATTAAACTCCTCCTAAACGACTGGACCGATTTTGATGAAATTTTGTGTGTGCGTTCCGGTAGATTCGAGAATGGTTTAGATTCACATTTCGTCGAAATTGATTCAGTACTTTTTTAGTAATTAGGCAAAAACTAATAGTTAGTGATTTTTCGCTAATTAAAAGTGCTATATATATTAAACAAAGTCAGGATTTCGTATTAATCATAGCACAAAAAAATCTACAATACCAAAAACCTTGAAAATTCGGGTAAAAATACTTCTTATAACATCGAGTGCCGCTAAAAATGGATTTTCGAAAATTCCTCCCCTACGATGAGGAGAAAAAAGAACGAACTTTAAAAAAATTTCTTAAAAATCGGCTTTTGTAGTTATTTTTCATCTGATTGCATATTTTAGTGAATTTTTTCATGCTGAATTGAACGGTACTAAGCATATTTGTTTAAGTCCAGTAGTTCGTGAGATAATTCACTTTTTCCTAATTTGGCGATGTCTTTGGCGCAAAAACCTGAAATTTTCAATGTTCATCTTTATATATAAAAATCTTCTATGCGTGTGTATGTCACTGAACTCCTCCTAAACGACTGGACCGATTTTAATGAAATTTTGTGCGTGCGTTCCAGTAGATTCGAGAATGGTTTAGATTCCCATTTCGTCGAAATTGATTCAGTAATTTTTAATAACTAGGCAAAACCTAATAGTTAGTGATTTTTTGTTAATTAAAAGTGTTGAATAATTTCGATAAATAGAGTGCGGACGGAATGTCCGAGCGGTCAAAGGCGCCAGATTTAATCTCAACTTCTCGAAGAAAGAGATCGCGTGTTCGAACCTCTCTCCTGTCAAAAGTGTATGCTTTACAGTAATATAGCCTGTATTATAATTTTGATTAACTGACTTCAGAAAATCGTTAACTTTTAACAAAAAAGAGAAAAATAAACTTTTCTATCAAAAATTGAACCGACTTCAAAAAATACTGAAGAGTGAAAAATAATTTCCTTACATAATTGTAATAAGAAATTAAATTAAGAGCGTAGTGCTTATCGTGCGTATCACTATATTTAAGTACATTTATTTGATTTTCTGGTGTCGGTGCCAGGAAGGACAACGTCTGTCGGTGACAGGACAACGTCTGTCGGGTCAGCTAGTACATTATAAACACGCTTAAAGAAATAGTTAAAAGTTACAGTTAAAGTATTGTTTTGCGAAATCACAAAATTAATAATTTGAGTACAAAATAATAACATTTTGTATTGTAAAACTAAAAACTAGGCTAAATTTTACGGATGTGAATCGGCAAAAAAGTAAAAAAGGGGCGTGGCACAATCAGCAGATTGGACAAAAATGCTTCCAACTCCAGTAAAAATAGTCGAAATTGAAAAATTCTTTTTGTGTTCAATAGCAGGGAGTTCATATAATGTTATTATGCTAAAAATGAAATTCGACAATTTGATTATTTTTTGCGATTTTGAAAGTCCACTGTAGCCTTAAATACGTGTTTCAACGATATTTTAAATTTTCCAACCCCCAGGTGTTAAAATGAGGGTGGAAAAGTTCCCTACTTTTTTGGACCCATCATGTGACATATCATAAGAAAGCCCTCAGATCACTCTCTCATATTATAAAACTTTCTCCATTCCCCCTGAACCACTGCTATTTCCCTACCGGGGACAATTTTTGATATTTTTTGAAATTGTTGCACTTTATCATTTTAGATTGGATTTTCTTATGGGGACTTCTGATAATTATTATTTATAATATATGAAAAATCCATAGTTAGAGTAAGGGTCTATTCTGGGAAGAAGGACAATTTTCTAAATTTGACCTACATTTCTCTTGTGATATATCATTAGATACTTACTTTGCCTTCACGGCCGATCACTTTTCTAAATTTAGCCGATACTTTTCATGTGATATACCGTTGGGAAGCCCTGTGATAGCTTATTCGTATTATGCACTATCCGCGTGCCCCTCTCGGGTAGTAAGGTTATTGTATTCCATCTGAACATCTCTTAATAATGGGGAAAATATATTGTTATATAAGACTAATAGTAACATATATATATACATATATTAGTCCTCATATGCCCATAGTACTCGGAAATTTTCCTTCTTGGAGTCGGAAATTTTTGAGCCTACACCCCCCTACGCGACTAAGGTGGTTTACGCCCCTGTATAGAATGAGGGATTTCATCTGACAAGTGTATAAATATCAAAATAAGTAGAATAAAGCTAACTACGTAGCTTTTCTAGCTATCTTGTATAAAGATGACTATTTGTTCAGATGGGCGTTGAAAATTGATTGACATGCAGAATTTTTGCTTAAAAGAGGTTAATAGTAGTACTTAGCTGGTACTTATATGCATATATTTCAAATTTTATAGGAACACCAACATAAAAAATTATAAGTGTTTAAAAATTCCCGGCACTCGGTTTTGATTTGTTATTTACTTAATGTTATACATTATTTTATTAAATGATTAACATAATCTTAGAAAATTTGAAAGCATTAATAATTATGTTGTTAAATTAAAAAATTCTCAAAAATTAAATTATTTTTATCAAACATATTTGTTAATAGGAATTCAAAATTATTTTAACTATTAATTGTTTAAGTGACTTATTTATCAATTACTTGTTTAAAATCTAGAACAAGAACTATATAGAAGTTATAGTAAAAATTAAAAAAAAATATTTTTTAAATTTCAGCTACTATAATGTTATTAAGTCCATTAGGATGTATAAAAATGATAAGGATTCTCAAAATAAATATGTTATTTATTCATTTATTGGTTAGTTTATGATATTTTTCTTACTCTTTAAAAATAATTAATTAATATATGATTGCTCTTTGCGAACTGTAAACTATTATTATTTAACTATTACTATGTAAATTTAAATCTGCATCTGGATAATAATGTTACCTAACACTGTTAAGAAATATTTTTACGCATTGTTACAGTGTTACGCATTATTATGTTTAATTAATTATTACGTTACATTACTGATTTTTCAAAAAAAATACATAATAATTTCCTTTTTTGAAATAAATAATAATTTTTGAATAAAAACTTATGGTGATGAATAATTGCTATAAATTAAATCTCATAACAGTTAGTGATTTTAAAATTAAAATCAAATTAATATTTTATTAAATATGTGTATTTTTAATTTAATGAATCTTTATTTAATTAAATTGATAAAATTATTAATAGGTATTTCGAATTTTACTTTAAATAAACTCAATAAATAATCTGTTTTATATTCAATTTATCATTATGTTTTGTAGTAGTGATAAACTGAAACTTATTGTTTACCTGTTTATTTATTTTATATTTCAAGTTACTGAAATTTAAAACTATTAATTCAATCAATAATAAAATAAAAATAAGAATTGTCAATTTTTTTTCAGTGAAAGTGGGAGCGAAATGGTAATGCAAATAAATAAATAAACGATAAATTAAAAAAGCTTAGTTTTGTCAGTTAAAAATTGAAAATAAAATTATTTAAAATAATAGTTACATTATTATATAAAATTAAAAAATAATCATTTTATTACAAAGAAATAGGCCCACTTTCAATAAAATTAATTCACAAAAATTGTCTTCATAAAGTAAAAAAACTGCAAAAAAAAAAAAAAAAAAAAAAAAAAAAAACTGGAAAAAAAAAATGCAACCAACAATTATTACATAAAAAAAGGTCGTTGGAGCATTTTTATTTTTTAAATAAAAAAATTTCGTAGCACGCCTAGTTACGAAATCACTAATTTAAAGATTCTAAGAAAGTGGGCTAAAACAATCAATCAAATATGTATTTTAGTTTTTTTGTATAGATAAAATACCTAATACAAAGAATATATGATAAAACTTAAAATATTCATTCTGTTAAATAATAATAATAAAGACAGTGTAAAATTATATAACATTATTTAATCAAATTTTCAACTCGCTGTGATTTTATTATCACGAGTTACAATAGATTAAACTTATTGGACTGTTATATTCAGCTTTGTATAAAATTTGAGGGAAGGGGGGGGGGCAGGAGAATAAAAACATTAAAAAAAGCCCGAACAATGTTGAGCTTACAGCGTTTAGTAGGCCTTCATCAATAAGAAACCAAGTTATAAGGTGGCCGGTAAAGAAATAGTAAGGGACCGAAAGGGCAAAGGACCGAAATGACTAGGGACCGAAATGACAAGGGACCGAAATGGCGAGGGACCGAAATGGCAAGGGACCGAAATGTCTCGGGACCGAAATGGCCAGGGACCGAAATGTCTCGGGACCGAAATGGCCAGGGACCGAAATGTCTCGGGACCGAAATGGCCAGGGACCGAAATGTCTCGGGACCGAAACGGCGGGACCGAAATGGCGGGACCGAAATGTCGTGTACCCTTTTTGGGGGGTTCGAGGCTAATTTGTTTATTATAGATGCATATTACTGTAAATTCTTGAAAAACATAAATCGACACTTTAATTGCATTTTTTGGAAAATGTAATTTTCAGTGAAAATTCCAAACGCAAAACACGATTTCTCAAAAAGTTATAGGAATATCACCATGAAATTTGAAATATATGTTATTTACACTATTGTGAAGGGAATGAACTAAAGATTTAAATTTAGAATAAATATATTTTTGTTTTATGGATGTTTTTGTGGAATGACATCGATGAATTTTATGAAAATTAACATGTAAACAGGTACGAAACGCTATAAGTTTTGAAATACTCAAAGCATCTCCTAGATTTTAGTTCATTCCCTTCGCCAATGTCGTAAATATGAAGTGTAAATGGGAATTATGATACATACAGTAGAATTTCCTTTAGAGCGTTTTCCGTTTTGGGTCAAATATCATTAAATTTTGCGATAAATTCCTCCATTTATCAAAATTTTATCGATGAATAAAATATTTTTTACTTTTTTTCGCATTTTCTAGTCATAATCTTAGTAAAAACAAGTTTAAAAAGTAATTTAATCTCTTTTATGGAAAAAATTGCTCCGAACGTGGTCGGATACCTTAATTTCATTTTTCTGTAAGAGTTGATTTTATCAGAATCATGTTAATACAGTATTTTTTTCTTCAAACCCAATTTTTTTTCATCCCTTGTGAACATTTTTTATATCATGTACTAGTAGAATTCATCGTATCAGAAGCTTGTTACCACAAAAGTTATAGATAATAATAATAATATTTATGCAATAAATTGAAAACGTGTGGCGACTGTTTCATTAAATGAACTACATGCTATATTTTAAATTCTGACGTGCTTTTCACTGCGGATCGTGCACGTTGAATGATGCAACTGTATATACAACACCTCTAAGTATTGTCAAAAATTTTCACCACACCAGTGATACTTTTTTTATTGACTTAAAAACGGAGATGCTTTTATTACTGGAGATGTGATTTTTTTTCTTCTACAACCCCTCCCCTTATGTTATTATTATATTTGTTTATTTTATTTTTATTTTATTTATTTATTTATTTATTTATTTATTGTGTAAAAGGTGGTTCTATAAAACACATATGTCAATACAAAAGTTGTAAATAATACTAAGAAGATTCATAATAAATTTATGCGGGTTTTGATACCTTGTGAATTGATAAAGCTGATAATTTTTTTTATCCCTACTTTTAAACTTTCGAACAAAGTTAAAAAGTGTTTATGACTTCGGTTGGTCTGTCCGTCTGTCTGCGCTCTAACTCTCATAAATATTCTGAGATTGCCCTGAAATTTTTTAGAAGTTATTGACGATTACCCCAGAACGAACCCTATTTCAGATGAAGACAAAAATTTTCCGTTACATTACAATCAATGGAAAAAAATAATTTCAAATGAATTTTAAAGTTGTTATTTCCTTTAAAATCATAAAAAAAATTGATATGCATTTACGAAGTACACTAAAACACATATTCTATAGAATATGCGGTGCAAAGAACAGTTATTCATTTACAGGGTTACACAAAAGAATTCCATTATATAATGTTAGAGGGGGATTGTTTTCGACATATTTTAATTATATTAAGCTATATCATGTATAATGAAATTGATATACGTCACTGAGGTTTGGTATAAATTATTTTATGTATAATACAAAGTGCATAGTATTTCTAGGGACAAAGAAAAGATTTCAAATAGTATATTCTATCCAAAGTACTGTTATTAGAAATGATGACAGGAAATGAATTTTTAATTGTGATATGCGCTTTTAATTTTAACTATATGTATGTATGTTATATGGTGTGTATAAATGCTACAGTTGATGTACAGGACTACATAAAAGTATTCGTAAAAGTTACTGAGTATAAGCATAAATTACTTAATAGTGGTTTTTAAAAGAGTTATGCATTAGTTTATTAATAAATGTTTGTAGAATATAGATAAAAGGATATACAGGACCAGACAAAGAAATGGATACATGACCATGAATGAATGATAATTTTTGAAAATATGATTTCAGTAGTTTCAAGTGTATTTTAGTTTGAATTAAATTATAGCTAAATACTGGCGTGCACATGTTATAAAGGTAATAGGTAAACTGCAGGACTGAACAAAAGTACTCAAGTATGTTTAGTTTACATCTATTAGTGTAAATTGCTGAAAGAGAAATTTCAACCTGTTAGGCGTTTTCTTGCTGAACTAAATTTTTCCATTATGTAGTATCTATGTCAGCTTACAGTTCAAATACAAGGCTATTCAAAACTCGAAAGTATTGGAATAAATATTTTGTCTATAGACGGTAACAACTTATTTCCCTAAGTAACGAAGTTTTGTTAAAGATTTCAGGAAATGTTGGAAAGTGTTTCATCATCTATGCTTAAAGTAGTGTTCATTCTAGGCCATTTTTGAAGGGTGCAGCACCCTGCCCTTTTTCAAATTTACAAAATGCACCCTGTCCTTTTTAAAAGTAGTAAACTGCACCACTGGTTTTACCCAGAGATTTTTAATAAATATTTTTTTTATTCCGTAGTGTTTCTAAATTTGTGTGCCCAAAAATGATAGATTTTTTTCATTTCTTTAAGAAAAAGAACATAAAACCATTGAATCATGTTTTAATTTAATTGTATTTTTAATTTTTATATCATAAAAGCATTCGAAATTAATGTTATTTGATTTATAATATTTAAAAATTATGTATTTCATTGCTTTCTTTTTTCCCCTTCTAAAGGCAATATAAAAAATTTTTTCTGGCAAAAGTGCCTTTTGTAGTGAATAGCACCATGCCCTTTTTATTTCTAGAGTGAACACTACTTAAAGAATAATTTTTCTTACTTGTTTTGCTCTAAAAGTAGGTCTTAACAAAAAATTGCCAATATAAATGTTTCTGATATAATCATAAGAAGATTTTTGATAAATTTATGTTGATTTTATATCTTGTGAACTGACGAAGTTAGGATTTTTTTCTTTTTAAAATTATTTTTTTCTCCCCTTCAAACCGTTTTTTAATGATATCAAAAATCTGTTATACATAAGCTTTCGGCTTCTTTCCTAGAATTAAAAATAATATTAAACAGATTCAACAGGCATCATGATTTAGATATTATTATTTTTTCTGTTTTTGCAAGACCTTCTTTCATCTCTACCCCTTTTGTTCCATTTGGAAGAGATTTGAACAGAATTATGAAGTTATCGTGTCTATAAAAAAGTGATATATAGGAGATAGATAGATCAAATTTTCAGCTGGGGGGGGGGGGGAGGGGGGGTGTTAAGTTCTGGGGGTCACGGTCTGCGTATATCTGCGAAATTTTTCCATCATAGGGAGAATGTAATAAGTAGTATTTCTTACGAAATGTGCCTTAAAGTATTTTTTCAAGCTTCTTTCCAGTTAAATATCAATAGTTTTCTACGAATGTTGTGTACAGGCTTTGAAACCATTGTATTTATGACTTAAAAAATTTCAAAGAGTTGAGACAATTAGAACTATTTTCTTTTAAATATTAAATGTCTGCACTGAAAAAAAAAAAAAAACTGTAAAGTTATTAAACTTTTTCATGGAAACTGAGATTCCGAGAACTTTTTTATAACTATAACAGCAAAAGTTCATGTAAGAGAATTGGTTACATGAATTTTTGTTGTGGCCGTTAAGTGAAAAATTTTAGGAATCCCAGAATAATATATATATATATATATATATTACAGTGTAATAAAATATTTAAAAAAATATTCCATTCTTTTTAAAATTCTGAATTTGCCATTATATTTTGTTGTTGTTGAAATATGGAAAAAATATAAGATATTTTAGAGAGTGTACATTTCACTTTAAAATGTCGCATTCGGTATAAATATTGCGGGACCTCTGATACGAAGTTTGTTAGCAAATATTTTTGTTTTAAAATACCAATTTTTTAAAAATCGAATTGACGATATGAACTAAAATAAATTTAAAGTTAATATCATCACATCAGTGGCGACGCCGGGTTGGCCAGCAAGTATCACACCAATTAAAATCTATCGTGAAAATGTACAGCAATATAATGCACTATTATGGTATATATTTTAATTCTCTATTCTCTAACACAATCACGAAAATATTTTTATGTTCATAATGCCATAAAATTGCAATTTTTTTTATTCTGACCCCACGATAACAAATCCCCCTTCCCGTATAAATACAAAGGATAGTGCAGGAAAAAATAAAAAGTAAATAAGAAGCTAAATGTTATGAATTTTTGAAACTAGGAAAGGTAATCTCAGACACTATCGTTTAAAGCTCAAGTTTCAATGCATTTGTAATAAATTTAACTTTTTCAAAAAAATGTATAACCGACTCCAAAAAAAAAGCGCTAAAAAGAATTAAATAATTCTATAAAATTCTCTAATGACAAATCGTTATCCAATAACCACACATTGACTATCATGTACCGGTATAAAACGGTTAAATTTAATATATAGAATTTAATATCCACCAAACATAGGTTTTCCAGAGAATATTTTTTACAAGAGATTAATCTACATATTTTTGATTTAATTTTTGAATATATACATATAAAAAGTAAGGAATTACTTTTTGAAGTTGGTGCCAAACAATCATAATCGATAATGATTTCCCCATTTTATTTATGGTACTAGACATAATATATCCCCAATTCTTACTATACTTAAGATAGTTTGGCACCGGTTTTATACCGGTACGTGATAGTCAATGTGTGGTTATTGGATAACGATTTGTCATTAGAGAATTTTATAGAATTATTTAATTCTTTTTAGCGCTTTTTTTTGGAGTCGGTTATAGATTTTTTTGAAAAAGTTAAATTTATTTCCTACTTTTTAGTTATTTATACCGTAATACATAATTATGTGTACTGACATATGATGGCTCTTTGCAACGCATTACTAATGAACGCACTTTGCTGAGTTCTGATGTATTCGCTTTACTTGTCACTGTTTGATTGTCAACTTTTCAAAAGACACTTACAATATCGGTTAGTATCGTTGTGAATCTTTAGGTTTTCTGGATGTTTTAACTTCTTCAGATCTGGCACGACGAAAAGCTACCGCATTCATGAAATCTTAAAGTCAACATCTAATCGTACGGACATCGGAAGTGGTTATCGAAAGGTGACAATGCCTCAAGTAAAGTGTTCTTACACAAAAGCGCGCGGCAAAGCGCTTCCATATATGAGTAAACGGCAAAATGACTCCATGTATCAATGAATAGTAAAATGCTTTTCTAGTGTAGTCAAAAGTACTCCCCCTTCAGTCAGAAAAAGCAAAAAGAAAGATTTTAACAAAAATCGCTCTATGATTCAATAGATAAACAACAACAATCTAACTCCTATAAATGCAGTAAAGGCATCGGAAATGAGCGGTGATGATTCGACGAGGAATCCGAAAATCATAACCTGTACTTGGCTGCATCTATAAGAGAGTGGCAGCATTCGATGCCCAAATACTTTTTTCACGGACGCTTTTGGCCCAACTAAAAATTTGAAACACCGCTTTTATGGAAAACGATTATTTCAGCCCATCATGGAGCATTCTCATGGGTCAAAAGACAAATATTTTATAAAAGCGGGGGAGTGACGATGCAGCAAAAGGGTAAAATTTTTTACAGTGTACGTATGAGATATTCCATAAAAGGGATGGAGTGACGATGCAGCAAAAGTTAAATTTTTAACAATGTATCGCAATGCTAGGCATTTTCTATTATAAAATTTGATGATGATTTCCTGGTAGAATTCGATTTCACGCCGAATGTTCCTTTATTTCTACACAGTCATAAATACATAATCCATATTATTTTACAAATTCGTGGACATACAAGGACAAGATAGCACAAGGAAATATTACGACACAAGAAAAGTACAACCGGGAGCTACACATAAAGAGTGTGTGCAACGGAGCCAGTGGGATTCGAATCCACAATCTCCTACGCTCTCAAGAGATTAGCAGCGTGGTGTCTTAACCACTCGGCCACAAGGACCCCCTTGATGACTCATTTTTGTCCAGAATCTTTTCAATCAATCGTATACTGTGCTCCATGTGTCGTCATATTCACATCGAGGAATCATTCATGAACAAAATCTGAAATCATTCTGGTGTCTAATCCGGTAACCAAATCTGAATATAAAGATAATTTTGCTACACATATCTATGCACTTTATTTTGCATTGATATGTAGATATAATTTTTTCCTCCGGAGCAAAATATTATACTAAAGGATTTTCATCTTTTCAACAACTTAAGGATGTCGATCGGTATTGATGTCTATTTCCGCTTTAGTGGATGCGAGAACTTGTCCATTTAAGCTTTAACATTTCAGGCCGCACACTAGGCAGAAAAAGACCCGGATGATAATGTGAAGTCTATGGGGGCGTTCTTTTCAAATCTCGCTCAAATTTTAAAATTTTTACGTGCTTTTTTTTGCATAGGATAGCTGAGGATATTCCACAACCGACCTAGTTTTTACTTTTTCAATTTTGGTTTCATATTTAAAAAAAAAAAATATTATAAATTTCAAAACCGGTTTAAACGGTTCTGAAATTGAAACTATCAGTATATAAAACATACATAAGCAAAATCGAAGAAGTAGAAACTAGGTCGGTTGTAGATCATCCTCGGCTATCCTATGTAAAAAAAAATCATGTAAATATATTAAAATTTGAGCGATATATTTGAAAAGAACACACCCATAGTCTTTACACTAACATTCGGGTCTTTTTCTGAGACTAGTGTAGTGCCTTAAGGTCCACATTGAAATTTACAGACTTCGTAAATGGGCATTGAAAAGCTGACAATCCATCAGTATACGTTAAAATTATTGTGAAAAATTACCTTTTTTTAAAAAGACTATCTATTTTCTGACTAATGAGAGCGATCTAAAAGCGTTTTCATTGGTCAGAAAATAGATAGTCTTTAAAAACAGAGGTAATTTTTCAAGATATTTTAAACAGGGTATACTGTTAAAAATTTGACTCTTTTGCTGTATCATTCCTCCACCGCTAATATAGAAAACGATTACTTCAGCCTATTATGGAGCATTCTCATGGATCAAAAGTGAGATATTCTACAAAAGCGGGGTAGTGACGATGCAGCAAAAGGGTCAGATTTTTTACAGTTTAAAATACGCGTACACATTCAGAGCGCGTCAAGTTGCTTCTATGATTCAATGCACAGCAAAGTAATTCTGTTCGTATGTATTAAAATACCCTTTTCAATCATAAAAACTAAAAAGTAAGATATTATCAAAATCACACCATGATTCAACATGCGTCTATATGAAAGTAGCAATATTTGAAGTTAAGAATGTTCTTTGATAAACGCGGTTTTCCAAAGTACAGAAAATTTAAGAATTTTTATTCCAAAACTTGGCGGTAGTCGCCTGAACGAGTTTGTTTTATGGGTGAAAGAAGTTAACTAGCCTAACTTTAATGGTAAGTTTATCAAATTTTTTCGTCATTTATATTTGTCCAAATGTAAATCTAGCACATAGCAGTGTACTTTAATCACTTTGTGAATCCGGCATAACAAGCACCCTGATACGCACACACTCTTGCTTTAGCGTGTAAGGCTCTTTAGAGATGAATTTTCAGCTTTTTGATATGGAATTCTCATGTCTGGATCGATCTGGATCTTTCACTTTGATGGATACGAGAATTGTTCCAGCTAAGATTTCGTACTTTGAAAAAAAAACTAGCATCTCTGCAACAGTGGTTAGGATCGAGAAGGATTATTCGCTGTTAATCAAAACAAGATTGACCAATCATAAGCCTTCATTTTTGAGAACTTTTCATTGTTCGAAGGAGAGAGTCAGGAATACATGGAGTGAAAATCTGCTATCAACACTGTAAAAAATTTTACCCTTTTGCTGCATAGTTACTCCATTGCTTTTATAGAAATTCTTTGTTTTGACCAATGAGAATGCTCCATAATAGAGCGAAGTAATCGTTTCCTATAAAAGCGATGGAGTGACGATGCAGCAAAAGGGTTCAATTTTTTACAATGCAAGCAGTGCTAAAAATTTGTATCCTTTAAATGTGCAACGATACTACTGAATTCCAAAGTGCCGATCACAGCGACATCTGCGGCATTTTCGTGATACATTATCTAGACTAGCATTCTTGCATTTTTAGAAAATGTCCTGCAGATGTCGCTTCTATCTTTAAATTTCTTTGGCATTGTTGCACATTTAAAGAATAGAACATTTTAGCGCTTTTTTTAAGTGTTACAGAGGGCGTGTTCAGCACAACTTACCGGTTACTTACCGACCACTTACCGATTGTAGACAAGTACGAAATGAAAATCAAAGCGAAGTGTGACGTCAGCTACAATTCAACAGAATAGTTTTCATTGATGCTACAATTTGCTTTCGTACTGCCCTACAATCGGTTGGTAACATTGGTTACTTTTGTAAGTTGCTCTGAACACGCCCTGAGGTAGCCGATTTCCACACTATATCCCCTAGATGCTATATTTCCGGTTTCTTGCATAAGAGAACTTGTCCGGAATCCAGGTAGAATTTACGCTGTTAGCGAAACCAGATTAACGAATCAGAAGCCTGAATTTTAGCAAATTTTTCAATGTTTTAAATAAATTTTCTTGTTAATAAATCTCGTTTCGCAAACAGCGCAAAATTTATGTGAATCCTGGCCTTCGTCCAGTTAGGATTTTGCACTTTGAACACTGTTAAAAACTTAAAACTTTTACTTTATCGTCTATCCATCGCTTTAATAGAAAATGATTACTTCATTGTATTATGGTGAATTCTCATTGGTCAAAATAGAGATATTCCATAAAAGCGGTGGAGTGACGATGCAGCAAAAACTTTTAACTTTTAACAGTGAAAAGATCGTGTGTCTATGTAAGTGTAACATGAAAGCATGCAAAAGGAACACTTCTAATTGGTCGATTGCTTCAAAATGAATTTGAAATTTAAAGTTTTTATTTTTTAAAAAAGTTCTAATTATCAGATTTTTATGAAATTCGAATGGGACCACATGAGCCTCATACGCTTTCAAACAAAAAAAAGAATTATCAAAATCCGTTCATATTTGCAAAAGTTATGCGTGAACAACAAATACATACAGGTCGAAATCATAACCTCCTCTTTGAAGTCGGTTAAAAAAATGAAGAATGTTCTTCGAATCTAAACTACTTCAATAATATTGCCTGCGAATGTCATGCCTTTGCATTTAAAAATAAGTCCGCGAATGCATTAAAAATTTCGAAAAGTCAAGTGAACAAAAATATTTATAAACAACCGTAAAAAAATATTGTTTGTAAATTGTAACTATGAATAAAAATATTGTAAAAATAAAAATGAATAGTTCATTACCTGAAAATTTTAATTTTCGTTTGGTACTTTTGATAGTTTTTCAATTTACATTTCCGCTTCATAACCATACATTAATTTCCCCTTTCTCACCTTATCTAGATATTGCAATTCTGCATGATAATGGTGTTACAAGTTTTTATAATTTGCAACAGTGTCAAATAAAAAGGGCAAAAAACATTTTCCAAAGTTGTTAAAAAGCCCTCAAGAGCAACATACTGAGGTTAAAATTGAGAAAACGATCTTATTGTAACAGATGATAGTTGCCTGTTTTGTAGAACCTGTTATGTCAAGCCAAAATAGGTAGCCAATTGCAACAGAAACTCCAAGCCTTTGCTTTTCTCCTTACCTGATTTTAATAAATTTTCTGTATGACAGATTTACAAGACGATTTTCACGGACATTACGAGTCGATTTTTACGGACATTAGGATCAGTTTAAGAAAAAGAGGATAATCTCTAAACCCTATTATTCTCTGAAATCCACAGTTTGACTCTTTGGAGAGGCGGTACGGTAAATTTCTACAAAGCAGCAAAACGGAAAATTTTCTACAGCTTCTGAAATAAAATGAAAAAAAAAATGTTTTTAACGAATGAATTTTTCATAACTGTCTGAATTGTGAAGTTTTAGGAATAAGTGTCTGCTTAGATTACTGTCTATTCTAAAAAAGTTATTAAAAAAAAGTTTAGAAATTAAATGCACCAGTCAGTTGTCGATCAAGTTGCCAGTCAGTTGTGCTAGGTCGGGAAAATATTCTCCCAGGTCGGGCATTGCCCGACCTGGCCCCCACCTGGCTACGGCCCTGCACACCGGGGCATAACACCTTGGATTGGTGACTTGACTTTGGAGCAGCTGAGCACGGAAGCACACTGAATTCACAAAATACACTGTTAAACGCCCTCAAAGATTCTTAAACACTGAATTGGCAGCAGAGCACATTAAGCTCATGAAAAGATGACACCGTGAAATCGCGCACCACATTAGATGGAGATCACAGGCGATAGCAGGGGGGTTGTGACGAGGAGACGTTTTTTTAGCAGGGTAAACATCGCACCAATTTATACGGAGCGCGCCGGTGAGGGCAGGTGTGCCAGGTCCCTATCCGCAGTAGGCGAAAAGAACTCCGGGGGAACTCCATACCGAGGCATGCAGGCAGTGCAGACGATTTTTTTAGGGCGGAAGAAATGCTTGAAGCTTCACGAGGGGTGACTGACCGCGGTGCTAGAATTAAGCTCTGGAAACCTGAGAGAACGTAGCAGAAGATCAGTAGCGATCATGAAGATAGAATAAAAGAAGGAGAACCGAGAAGATAGGCTTTTCCCAACAGAACTTAGCCCCAAAGTATTGCCCGGTGCATAGCGTGGCGCTAGTGATGCTGCACTGACTTTCCATCACATGACTTGTTTGACTGGTCTCTCGACTAGTCTGCAAGCGGGACGTAGGGGGCGCTAGATTTCATCTGCTGCCAAACTGCCGGAAATGCCAGCCAGACTCGGAAAGACTTTAGGGACGAAAGTGGAAGCGCCGTCTTTGATCTCCTTCTACTATATCTATCTTCATGGTAGCGATGTATTGGTTGTACCTCCCCCATTTTTTTAACGTGGGGAAAACGTGGTCTGGCACCAAAAATTTACAACGTAGATTACTTTGTTGACGTTCATATGATGATTTTCGGCAAAGTACAATGCAGTACTGGAAAGAACAGAATAAAAGTACTATTGACCAGGTCCGTTATGAAGATATCGAAAAACCCCACAATGACGAATAAGTCACACTTTTATTTGTGCATAAATAAGGGGAGGTACAATTAGATGATTGGAGAGAAAGTCTCCGGACACAAATTCGAACCTTTTCGTTCGAGAGCAGCGGGTGAAGTGACCGTCTTACAGAGATAACACACACAGCGTTGGCGTAGAACAAAGTCGCCAAAATACAAAAGTTGCCCATGCACAATAGAGACGACACTACAAATTGCAGCCAAAGCGCAGCCAGCCTGATCGGTATTCAATTTGACTCCCCTGCTGAAAAAAGGTGGTAAAGTTCTCATAGTTGCCAATACATTAATTTACACGTGCAGCAAGGGCTTTTGTAACGGGCGATAAGAAAAGTTCACACCCAAGAACTGCAATAGTTATGTCTAACAAGGGGTAACCAGATTTTAATGCGCAGATGTTAAATTCTTTTTAGCATTTTCTCATGAAGGGAAAGAGGCATTAAGTTGAAATTTAACCGCGTTACTGTTTCATGCCCATAAAAGGCAATGAAAGGAACATCCGATCAGACTTAGCTGACATCTGGAAATTGTTTTGAAACGGTTGATTAAAGTGCGGGCATATTTCTTACGAATAATCCAGAGGCATTAATTTTGGCGGTTAACGAAATAATGGCTGAGGGAAATTAAAAAAATATGAAGCATAATTTTAAACGAATTTTGAATTGAAAAGGGAAAGGGGGTGCATAGAAATAATGTATAACAAAATAAGCAATATATAACGAAATAACCGTTATATATATCACCCGGTGCCCCAGAAAAACAGTCCAATGTGCATAGGCGACATTAAAAGTATTCTAAAATAAAAACATATATAAATGTAAATTTTTTTTATATCTATAGAAAGTTGCTGTCATGATAATATAGTGAACCTTTCTATTCAAAAACAGTCACCAGTTCAAAGGTTTCCTTAAAAAAAAATATATATATATATTTATGGATTCAAGTTGGTATTTATAAAGCAGGATATCCGTTAGTGCTTTTTTTTAGAAGTTGAGTCGACTCAGACAGCACAAAATGTTACTGCAGCTCTGACTGCATTCATTACACAAGTGATTTTTTTTTACACATATACATTAAACATAAAAACTAATACTAAATGAATATATATAATAGAAATACAAAAAAACATAATTGCAATATAACTTTCAAAACAAATAAAAATGTAATATAATGCGTATAAAATATAAAATGTTTGTGTTTTTTTTTTTTAAATTGAAGTGTTTCATGCCGCAGCATAGGATGACAAAAAAGAGGTGCTCCAAGCACGCCTATAAAAATATGCGTCACCCTTAATCTTGTGTAAAACACAAGTGTTATGGCATCAGCTTAGGGCTTAGCCTTAGATGAGGAGGGAATTGTTATGCTCCCCCGAAGGCACTAGCGGTCTTCTGAAGGAGCCCACGTCGAATTACATGAAAAAATTTGAATTGTTGTGAATTGGAATCACAATTCAAAAATTTGAATCGAAACTCCAATTCCAAAACTTTGTCTCTCAACACAATGAAGCTTGAACCCTTAGGGCATTAATTTTGAACGGGAACAAGACTTCGAAGGGAAGAATTCAAAAGGAAAAAAAACACGAAAAAAAATGTATGTCATATAACAACTAAAACGGGCAGACAATCCTAGAGTGAAGGGAGACGAGAAAATGTGTCACAATCGAGTTGGGTGATGCACAAGTCATATAATGTGTATTATTTTATCTGAAGATGTGTTAAATGTGTATGTGTATAAATGTGTATTATTTTATCTGACTACATGATTTTTTTTGTTTTTATTTCTAGACTAAGGTACATGTTTATCTAACATTTTTTTTATCTTTGACATACAGAACGGGAATTATTAACTGGGAGTTTAGCTACTGCAAAATTTACTGAATTAATGAGGAGTCCCAAACAAATTAAAGTGTACAGGTAAAATAAAATTCAAAACAAAAGTAATTAAAATTTAGGTGAGTATAAAGAAACCTGCTAGTATTAAAGTGAGGAAAAATGATACCTAATATTGTTCCCAAGAGATCTTCAGAGCAACAGTGATGGACCAGCCATGACAGTGCTAAAGATCAGTCGAAAACAACATATACACAACCCTGGCCAGTGGTTGGATATGTAGTATCACAAAACAGGACATAGAATAAAACAATTACTATTAATTTACATTAGCTTCTTTTAAATTATATGTGTGTGGTTGATAGAATGTATCAAAGTTAGTATTGTTTATATGACTTGATGCATCAAATAAGTGTCCATAACGAGGAGGTGCTAGTAGAAGTCTATCAATATGTACCCGAAATGCTGTGTTATCAGTAGCATACAACCTTTTAATTGAGAATGACACAGATGAATGTTTACAAGTAACAATATATGGACTAGTATATTTTGTTTTAAACTTGTCACTTGACTTTAGATATACAATATCTTTTAAGAAAATGGATCTCAATTTAGCTTTCTGCCCGTACTGTTTATATCTCTTATCTAGAGCTGATTTAATGTTGTTATAAGCTTTGTGATATATCTTACTCAAATCATCAAGCAATTTGTGTACTTCAATATGTTTATCAAGAAAGGGTTGGTTGCACGACTTATCAAAAGTGTCAAAAATTAGGGAAAGTTCGCGTCCAAAATGAAGAAGATTAGGAGAGTATAATGTAGTTGCATGTTTTCAACCATTTTAAAGTGATTTGTGTATAAATACAGCATTTTCGAATGAGTGACCTTCTTGTAAAAGAATATTAACCGAATATTTGATTGATTTATTGATTCGCTCTACAATTGCATTCGATTGTGGCCTGGAGGCAGAACTGTATAGTACCTTAATGCCCATTGTATCATTAAAAATATTATATACTTGAGAAGTGTACTGGGGTCCTAAATCTGATAAGACAACCGAAGGTCTCCCAAAGGTGGTTATGTAAGAGAATAGACATTTAAAAACCTTAGATGCAGATATATCATTAAGTGGAAAAAGTTCAATATGTCTCGAAAAATGATCAGTGATAGTTAATGCATATTTGCCATTAGCAAAAGGTCCAAGGAGATCTGTACTGATAGTATGACCAGGGTACCTGGGAGTATATGTGGGCTGTAAAGGTGCGGGTGGAGTTTGGTGATGTTTAAATTGAAGACATTTGATACAGGATATGACGAAGTTAAAAGTGTCCACATACATACCCTTCCAAAAGTATCTGCCTTCATAAGTTTTATTAAAGCCAAAGTCAGATAAATGTGGAATTGTTAAGACTTTGCTTTTAAGTGAATATTTGAAACAAGAATGTGATACGAAAAAGTGTTATTAAAAATATTTTCCTTCTTTAACATCAATACCTTCGAATCAGGATGAATGAAGTAATTAGGAAATTTTTGAGAAGATCCTTTCTTTAAGATTTCTTTATAAACAACAGACAAAGTAGGGTCATTTTGTTGTTCACTAGCAAATGTTTCATTCGAAATTTCTAATAAAGGGTCAGGATTTGTTTGTGTACCAGAAATAAGGTAGTAAACATGCATGTTAGAATCACTCGAGCTGGAGTGAGGAGTATCATATTCTACAATATGTAAGGGTTGAGGATCATGAATAAGCTCAGGATTTGTAGCTAGAGTCTGTTGATTATTTTCAAAATTACAGCGAGATAAGTAATCAGCAAGTACATTTATTTTACCTGGAATATGTTGAAATTTGTATGTGTATTCTGACAGATTCATGAGCCAACGAGAGATAATATCAGCCGGGTTTGTGGTTTTGTTGTACTTTTCTAACGGTTTACTGTCTGACAGGATTACAAACTCTCTGTTATATAAATGATATTTGAAAGCAGTATCAGATTTATGAATAGCCATGAGTTCTAATTTAAGTGCAGGATATTTCTTTTCTGACGCTTTTAAAGATTTCGAAAAGTATGCCACAGTGAACAGTTGTTTGTCATGTTCTTGTAATAAAACACCAGAAATAGCAACATTTGACGCATCAGTATTTAGATAGAACTTTTTGTTCCAATCAGGTAATCTAACCATATGTGGATTAAAGAATATTTTCTGTATTGTGTCCAAAATTTTTTGATGTTTACTTGTCCACTTAAATTTAGCATTTGGAGTAGTTAAGTTTATGAGAGGTTGCACAAGTTC
Organism: Maratus speculifer; assembly: GCA_964019185.1. Classification (NCBI taxonomy): domain Eukaryota; kingdom Metazoa; phylum Arthropoda; class Arachnida; order Araneae; family Salticidae; genus Maratus; species Maratus speculifer. The sequence continues at coordinate 99,432,994 of OZ025293.1, forward strand.
AGAAAAGGATGGAACAAGAGATTTGTAAAATGTAATGACACCTATGAATGTTTTTAATTGACGTTTAGTTGTAGGTGTTGGAAAAGATGTTATTTTTACAATGTTCGACTGAACGGGAGAAATAGTTTGATTCTCTATGTGAAATCCAAGATAATCTAAACTGGTTTTACGAAAAGTGCATTTGTTAGGGGACAGCATTAAATTTCATTTGACTAAGATTGTAAGAATTTTATCCAATTTATCACATATTTCTTGATAAGAATAATGAATTGGCACCAACAATATGATCATCTTGGTAGGTATAGACACCTTCTAACTGTAATTCATCAAGTAACGAGTCCATTAAAGCTTGGAAAATAGATGCGCTTGATTTTAACCCAAATACTAATCTTTTATATCGAAAAGAACCAAACATAGTAGTGAATGTTAACTGATTTTGGAATTTTGCAGGCAAATCAATCTGATGATATGCCTGATGAAAGTCGAGCGAAGAAAAAAAGATATTGTGAAAGATTTGAGATAATGGTTTGAATTTTTGGAAGTGGATAGGAAAAGCCTTGAATTATAGTGTTAACCATTCTGAGATCTAATGCAAGTCTATATTTCTGTATACCTGTACCGTCTTGTTTCTTTTTAACAAGAAGCATGGGGCAGGCCCATTCAGAACAATGACGTTCAATGATTTGGGCATCAAGCAACTGTTTGATTTGGTTTAAAACATCCTTCTGCACAGCTTGGGGGAGAGGAAAAGAAGTGTCTTTATGGGATAGTCATTAATGAATTTCAAATCAGGTACAATTTTATCGGTATGACCAAGTGTGTCTAACGATTTGGAAAAGGCAGGATAATAATTAAGTAACAATTTAGTTAAGTTATTTGCTTCATCAGAGTTTAAATGAGTAAGATTAAAATCCTTAACCTATAATTCCTGCTTTCTTTATTGTAAGATTTCATTAGAAGCCTGAATAAAATTTAAAAAGTGCTGTTCCGAGTTATTTTGCTTGTCAGAATTTTCAGAAGGATAATCAAGAATTTCCTAAATCTCAGATAATTGACCTATTTTTGTATGTTTAGGAAGGTGAATGGTCTTTTTAGAAGTGTTTTTAAGTGTTATTGAGAAGAAATGATGTATTTGTGAAGTTTTTCTTTTTTTACTAGATGTTTTATTCATTTGAACAATGGTATCATTTCCTATTAATTCTTTTTTTGCGCCAAATATTCAAATAAATAATTTATATCACTATTTATGTTGTTGTTAGTGTAAACAGAGCACCATATTTGTTGTTGGGGTTCTAATATGATTTTACGAGTTAAGAACACACCTTGATTCGTTACAACATCACTTAAAGAGTTACATAGATTTGATTGATTCGCTCCAGAAGTCTTTTTACTGGTTTCTAAAGGAACAGAGAGATTATTATTGACATGGAGACACTTGTTAAAAGTATCAATGACAATATTATATCAAGTTATGAAATCGAAACCTAAAGTGCCTTCAAAACTGGAAGACTCGGGTATGTCAACAATATAAAAGTGATGTGAAAAAGCTCTTTGATTTAATTTGATGGGTGTCCTAATGCATGCAGAAAACAAAGCATCAGAATTGACAGTTTTAATATTAACGTCTGTTGACAGTCTCTTATATTTCAAAACAGGTTTAAGTTGATTAAATATTTTTTGTAAAAGTAAAGATATTGTACTACCAGAATCAGCCAATAAAGTAATGTCATGGTTTGCTATGGTGGCTTTAACAAGAGGAAGTGATGGTGACGAAGTGTTTACACTACAAATTATCTGAACATTTTCACTTTCTGTTTACGTAGCAATGTTATTTGCTATCTTAATGCATTCAGAAGTTTAAGAACTGACTGAATTCACTAATCTACAGTTTGAAATTTCAGGTAAAGCAGGTTCACAAACAAAAGTTGCTGATGTAGAAGTACAAGACTGAGACACAACACCATCAGCATAAAAAATGTGTCTCTGTTTCAGTTTTCCTGAAATTGTGAAGTGGATTTTGTGTAATTATTTTTTCTTTGAGTGTTTGCCCTTTTCCATTTAAAGCAAGAGAGGGCATCGTGATTGTTGCGACCACACACTGACAAATAACTGCTTTTTTATACGAAAATTTGTGTGGGGAATAACGTCTTGGGTAGTTACAATTCTTAAAATTCTTTTTGAAACGTGAAACGCTTGCAGAATGTTTTGGTCTAGTCTGCACATTTCTTTGGTGAGTTTCTGTTTTAGTATCTGGGGGGGTAGGGCAAAAGACAATGAATTTATTTTTTCAGAAATTTCTCTTAGTTGGGATTCAATGAGATTTTCTGATTTGTGTACCGAGGGCAAGGAATGTAAGATTTTTTCGTTCCGTAAAATCTCATGAAGTGTTTGAGCTCTTTCAACTGCTGTGCGATAATCATTAATGCCTTCTTTCTGTAATTTTATTCTAATATTTGAAGGAAGGGCCTCTAGAAATTTCCTGAGCTTAATTGTGTTACGTGCATTTTCGTCGTTGATATCCGCATAAACTGTAGCCGCAAGAACATTTAATCTATGTGCTAAATTTTTAATGGTCTCATAAGGCATAAGTGCTAAACTGGACAATTCGACAGAAGCTACACATTTACTAGGGGGTGAGAAAAATGATGCAAATTCTTTTTCTAGCAAATCAAGATCGGTTAATTTTTGTAGGTCAGGGTTTTGGGCTTGAAATTTTTGCGCAGGCCCAACTAATTTTCCTTTTTGAATTGCGATTGTTGTCTGTGGATTATACTTATTAATTTCCACACACGACTTAATTTGATCAAAAAAGAATTTAAGTAAATCCGGATCTCCATCAAATTGAATAATATTGATAGGAATTTGTTTCGCAGCCGTGTTTACCGTTTTTTTTCTAAAATCACGAATTACTGAGATATTGTTACACAGACAGAACTTATACTCTTAAAGTAAAGCACCTTTAAAAAGAGTAATTTGTCTAGTGAATAAAATCTATAAAATAGCAAAATAGTTACACCTTAAAAATATATAGTACATCACTTAAAATTAATCTAATTGAAACCTTTATAACAGAAAAGCAAAGGAACACATGCAAAACTAAAATTATCAGCAAAACACCTATAATATTTTAAGAAAAATAATCTTATTTTATCCTTTTATACAAGGGGAAAATATCTATAGTTCCTTTTTCAAATTGAAGAAAGAAAAAAACAGTCTTTTTTTTTTTTTTTTTTTTTTTTTTTTTTTTAACCAAAGAAAAGTAATATTATTTTAACCTTTGAAATAAAACATCAAAACTGGGTAGAAAAATCACTTTTAAGCACAAAAGAAAATATGCATATGTAAAATTTGAACCAAATACTAGGGGGGGGGGGGGTTAAACATGCAAAAAAAAAAAATATCACATGAATATAATAACTGAGGGCAAAATATGCAAAAATATCAATGAAATAATAAATAGTAATAGCAACAGTTACCGTGCTTTCGCAAACTCAAAATCTTTGCAAAAACACAATAACAGGAGTATATAAATGATCTGAAAATCAAACACAATTTAAAAACAAAAGCACTGCAATGTTGACCGTGGTGTACTGACTGTGGAAGCAGAACATGAAATAAACAAAGTACATAGGTTAACTTACTGTTTTTCTTTGTTTAAAAATTAATAATCAATTAATTACTATTTTGTTAATTACACCAAATATAATAGCTAGGGAAATGGGACAATATCTACTCCCACACTCAAAACTTTCGTAAATCGATGAAAACTGAATATGTTCACTTTAGTGACTTCCTTTTTTTTTTTTCACAGCAAAGTAGCATGATTTTTAGATTATAACACAGGTATTTAGGTATTCAATTGTATCATCGAAGGTGCTGGATATTTTAGGCTTTCTTGTAATTATTTTACTTTTATTTATTTATTTTTTGTGCACTAGAAGATGTTTGAGCAGACTTTTTTTGCCGAATAACACACACCTCACTATATTCGAGCAGATTCTCGGAGAAGATAAATTTTGCCGGTTAACACACAGGGGCATAACACCTTGGATTGGTGACTTGACTTTGGAGCAGCTGAGCACGGAAGCACACTGAATTCACAAAATACACTGTTAAACGCCCTCAAAGATTCTTAAACACTGAATTGGCAGCAGAGCACATTAAGCTCATGAAAAGATGACACCGTGAAATCGCGCACCACATTAGATTGAGATCACAGGCGATAGCAGGGGGGTTGTGACGAGGAGAGTTTTTTTAGCAGGGTAAACATCGCACCAATTTAGACGGAGCGCGCCGGTGAGGGCAGGTGTGCCAGGTCCCTATCCGCAGTAGGCGAAAAGAACTCCAGGGGAACTCCATACCGAGGCATGCAGGCAGTGCAGACGATTTTTTTAGGGCGGGAGAAATGCTTGAAGCTTCACGAGGGGTGACTGACCGCGGTGCTAGAATTCAGCTCTGGAAACGTGAGAGAACGTTGCAGAAGATCAGTAGCGATCATGAAGATAGAATAAAAGAAGGAGAACCGAGAAGATAGGCTTTCCCCAACAGAACTTAGCCCCAAAGTATTGCCCGGTGCATAGCGTGGCGCTAGTGATGCTGCACTGACTTTCGACCACATGACTTGTTTGACTAGTCTCTCGACTAGTCTGCAAGCGGGACGTAGAGGGCGCTAGATTTCATCTGCTGCCAAACTGCCGGAAATGCCAGCCAGACTCGGAAAGACTTTAGGGACGAAAGTGGAAGCGCCGTCTTTGATCTCCTTCTACTATATCTATCTTCATGGTAGCGATGTATTGGTTGTACCTCCCCCATTTTTTTTAACGTGGGGAAAACGTGGTCTGGCACCAAAAATTTACAACGTAGATTACTTTGTTGACGTTCATATGATGATTTTCGGCAGAGAACAACGCAGTACTGGAAAGAACAGAATAAAAGTACTATTGACCAGGTCCGTTATGAAGATATTGAAAAACCCCACAATGACGAATAAGTCACACTTTTATTTGTGCATATATATATAAAAAGGGAAGGTACAATTAGATGATCGGAGAGAAAGTCTCCGGACACAAATTCGAACCTTTTCGTTCGAGAGCAGCGGGTGAAGTGACCGTTTTACAGAGATACCACACACAACGTTGGCGTAGAACAAAGTCGCCAAAATACAAAAGTTTGCCCATGCACAATGGAGACGACGCTACAAATTGCAGCCAAAACGCAGCCAGCCTGATCGGTATTCAATTTGACTCTCCTGCTGAGAAAAGGTGGTAAAGTTCTCATGGTTGCCAATACATTAATTTACACGTGCAGCAAGGGCTTTTGTAACGGGCGATAAGAAAAGTTCACACCCAAGAACTGCAATAGTTATGTCTAGCAAGGGGTAACCAGATTTTAATGCGCAGATGTTAAATTCTTTTTAGCATTTTCTCATGAAGGGAAACATGCATTAAGTTGCAATTTAACCGCGTTACTGTTTGATGCCCATAAAAGGCAATGAAAGGAACATCCGATCAGACTTAGCTGACATCAGGAAATTGTTTTGAAACGGTTGATTAAAGTGCGGGCATATTTCTTACGAATAATCCAGAGGCATAAATTTTGGCGGTTAACGAAATAATGGCTGAGGGAAATGAAAAAAATATGAAGCATAATTTTAAACGAATTTTGAATTGAAAAGGGAACGGGCGTGCATAGAAATAATGTATAACAAAATAAGCAATATACAGGGTGATTCATAAAAGATGGGCAGAACTTTAAGGGGTTATAGTACACTTAAAGACAAATAATATTAAGTAGGAGACTAAGGGTCCCAGACGTATTCCCAAGGAGATAGGGGGCATTAAAGTTTAGGGTCCGAAATTTCAAATGATTATAAAAAATGGAAAAATTGGTCGATTCGTTTGCGGTTTTTGCAAAAAATTTTCTTTATGCCAGTATTTTCTTGAAATAAAATTTTAAAGTTCAATTTCAAAAAATGCCGATAGGGGGCGCTTTAGACTTTGGAGTAACAAACAACTATTTTTTAACGTTATTTTTTGTATTTCTTTAAATGATTTCGAAAGCTTAGACTTAAATCTTGATCTAAAAATCTGAGTCCTAACGAGTAGTTAAGTAGCGTAAACTGAAATTTGAAATTTGAAACCCTTCTCCCCCCAGAACAAAAATCAGTTATTCCCGATCTTTGTGTCGTAGATTAGGCTCTAACTACTGCCGCGTTTTGCTAAAATTATTCTTTATGTCAGTATTTTCTTGAAAATAAATTTTAAAGAAAATTTTCAAAAAATTCCGATAGAGGGCGCTTTAGACTTTGGAGAAACGAACAACTATTTTATACCGTTATTTTTTGTGTCTCATTAAATGCTTTTTAAAGCTTAGACTTAAATTTTCAGCCTAAAATCTGAATCGTTAGACGTGGTTAAGTTTTTGGGGAGAGGGGTTTGAAATTTCTACTCCTGAGCACAGTTCAGTTTACCATGTCCACACATTGTGTGCTGTGATACGAGGTAAAAAGACACAAATTAGGATTATGTTACCAAAGCATATTTATTAACATGTAATTACAATAAATGTTCAAAATTGTGACCACCAGAGGTTATGCACGCAGAACAACGGCGAAGAATGGAACGGCGAACATTCGCGAAAACATCAGGCTTTTCGAGCACTACCCCTACAGCGGCGGAAAGTCTGGCGACCAGTTCCTCGGGGGATTCAATGGGTGTCTCATACATAAGAGCCTTCAATTGTCCCCAAAAAAGGAAATCGAGGGGTGAAAGATCTGGCAAGCGAGCAGGCCAAGCAACAGGACCACCTCGGCCAATCCATCTGTTCGGAAATGTGATGTCCAGATAGTTGCGGACGTCTCGTACGTAATGGGCTAGCGCTCCATCGTGCTGGAACCACATGACCCGCCGGATGCGTGGAGGAACAACGTTTAACAGGTCTGGCAGCACATGTTGCAGAAATGTGAGGTATGTTTTACCGTTGAGGCGTTCAGGAAGAAGGTACGGTCCGATTAGGTGGTCTCCGAGGATTCCTGCCCAAACATTGATGGAAAAGAGTCTCTGATGAGCATGTGGATACGTAGCATGTGGATTGACATCCGCCCATACATGTGCATTGTGTGTGTTAAATGTACCTTCACGTGTGAAGGTACATTCATCGGTTAAAAGCACAGTTCGTCCAAAATGTGGATTTAGCGCGTTCTGCTGCAGAAACCAGCGGGCGAATTCAATACGATTTGGATAATCCCCTGGAGACAGTTTCTGGACTCGTTGCACATGAAACGGAAGCAAATGTTCATCCTTCAGTACCCTCCAAGTAATGGATTGTGAGGTATCCACCTGCCTAGCCACTGTTCGTGTACTTGTACTTGGCTGCGCCGCTACTACATCCAGAATGGCTTCTGCAACAACTACTGATTCGTCCTTTTTTGCACGACCTGCATTCGACCGGGAAGCGAGAAATGATCCCGTCTCACACAACTGTCTGTGCAAGCGCTCGAAAGTTTTGCGGTTAGGCAACCGCCTGTTGGGAAATCGCTCTCCGTACATTCGTTGTGCCTCTGAACCATTTCCATCTGCCGCTCCGTAAATTAAATGCATCTCAGCCTTTTCCTTATTCGTGAAGGGCACCATCTTCCGATTCATTACTACAGCGACTTACACTTGACTCACCGTTCAGTGGTTTTTATGCCTGAATCGTGTCGAAATTTTGCATACGTGTTCTTCTTCTTCCCCATTTGACATTTGCATACTTTCTGTCTCCTTCTTCACCCGGTGACTAGCGTCAGGAATGGAGCTTTAACGTTTGCATGAGCGACGTTTCCAATTGTGCCAGTGCCTTTATGAGTGAATTCCGAAGTTGTATTTTTGCCTCGTATCACAGCACAGAATCGTTGGGCATGGTTAAGCAGTGCAAACTGAACTATGTTCAGAAGTTGAAATTTGAACCCCCTCCCCTCGCTACTGAACCACGCTCAGCGATTCAGATTTTGAGCTGAAAATTTAAGTCTAAGCTTTAGAAAGCATTTAATGAGACACAAAAAATAACGGTATAAAATAGTTGTTCGTTACTCCAAAGTCTAAAGCGCCCTCTATCGGAATTTTTTGAAACTTTTCTTTAAAATTTATTTTCAAGAAAATACTGACATAAAGAATAATTTTAGCAAAACGCGGCAGTAGTTAGAGCCTAATCTACGACACAAAGATCGGGAATAACTGATTTTTGTTGTGGGGGGAGAAGGGTTTCAAATTTCAAATTTAAGTTTACGCTACTTAACTACCCGTTAGGACTCAGATTTTTAGATCAAAATTTAAGTTTAAATCTAAGCTTTCGAAATCATTTAAAGAAATACAAAAAATAACGTTAAAAAATAGTTGTTTGTTACTCCAAAGTCTAAAGCGCCCCCTATCGGCATTTTTTGAAATTGAACTTTAAAATTTTATTTCAAGAAAATACTGGCATAAAGAAAATTTTTTGCTAAAACCGCAAACGAATCGACCAATTTTTCCATTTTTTATAATCATTTGAAATTTCGGACCCTAAACTTTAATGCCCCCTATCTCCTTGGGAATACGTCTGGGACCCTTAGTCTCCTATTTAATATTATTTGTCTTTAAGTGTACTATAACCCCTTAAAGTTCTGCCCATCTTTTATGAATCACCCTGTATAACGAAATAACCGTTATATATATCACCCGGTGCACCAGAAAAAAAACTTTTACAGTCCAATGTGCATAGGCGACATTAAAAGTATTCTAAAACAAAAACATATATAAATGTAAATTTTTTTTATATCTATAGAAAGTTGTTGTCATGATAATATATTGAGCCTTTCTATTCAAAAACAGTCACCAGTTCAAAGGTTTCCTTTTTTTAAAATATATATATATATATGGATCCAAGTTGGTATTTATAAAGCAGGATATCCGTTAGTGCTTTTTTTTAGAAGTTGAGTCGACTCAGACAGCACAAAATGTTACTGCAGCTCTGACTGCATTCATTACACAAGTGATTTTTTTTTAAACATATACATTAAACATAAAAACTAATACTAAATGAATATATATATAATAGAAATACACAAAAACATAATTGCAATATAACTTTCAAAACAAATAAAAATGTAATATGATGCGTATAAAATATAAAATGTTTGTTTAAAAAAAAAAAAAAAATGAAGTGTTTCATGCCGCAGCATAGAATGACAAAAAAAGAGGTGCTCCAAGCACGCCCATAAAAATATGCGTCATCCTTAATCTTGTGTAAAACACAAGTGTTATGGCATCAGCTTAGGGCTTAGCCTTAGATGAGGAGGGAATTGTGATGCTCCCCCAAAGGCACTAGCGGTCTTCTGAAGGAGCCCACGTCGAATTACATGAAAAAAATTGAATTGTTGTGAATTGGAATCACAATTCAAAAATTTGAATCGAAACTCCAATTCCAAAACTTTGTCTCTCAATACAATGAAGCTTGAACCCTTAGGGCATTAATTTTGAACGGGAACAAGACTTCGAAGGGAAGAATTCAAAAGGAAAAAAACACGAAAAAAAATGTGTGTCATATAACAACTAAAACGGGCAGACAATCCTAGAGTGAAGAGAGACAAGAAAATGTGTCACAATCGAGTTGGGTGATGCACAAGTCATATAATGTGTATTATTTTATCTGAAGATGTATTAAATGTGTATGTGTATAAATGTGTATTATTTTATCTGACTACATGATTTTTTTTTGTTTTTATTTCTAGACTAAGGTACATGTTTATCTAACATTTTTTTAATCTTTGACATACAGAACGGGAATTATTAACTGGGAGGTTAGCTACTGCAAAATTTACTGAATTAATGAGGAGTCCCAAACAAATTAAAGTGTACAGGCAAAATAAAATTCAAAACAAAAGTAATTAAAATTTAGGTGAGTATAAAGAAACCTGCTAGTATTAAAGTGAGGAAAAATGATACCTAATATTGTTCCCAAGCGATCTTCAGAGCAACAGAGATGGACCAGCCATGACAGTGTTAAAGATCAGTCGAAAACAACATATACACAACCCTGGCCAGTGGTTGGATATGTAGTATCACAAAACAGGACATAAAAGAAAACAATTACTATTAATTTACATTAGCTTCTTTTTCTTAAATTATATGTGTGTGGTTGATAGAATGTATCAAAGTTAGTATTGTTTATATGACTTGATGCATCAAATAAGTGTCCATAACGAGGAGGTGCTAGTACACTGTAAACTTAAACTCCAGTAAAAAAACGGAAAAGGTGCTGGTAGCAGAGTTGCCGTATCTGATCCGTTAAATCATAGAAATTCTTTTTCATTACTTTTCCGTTTCCAAGACTGAAGTGTTCCGTTTAAGACTGGAGATTGTCCGTTTTCGAAACCGGAGCATTTCCGTTTTCGAAACTGGAGCGTCTCCGTTTTCGAAACTGGAGCGTTTCCGTTTTCGAAGCTGGAGAGTCTCCGTTTTCGAAACTGGAGCGTCTCCATTTTCGAAACTGGAGCGTTTCCGTTTCCGAAACTGGAGCGTTTCCGCTTTCGAAACTGGAGCGGTTCCGTTTTCGAAACTGAAGTACTCCAATAGGGAAACTGAAATTCTCCAACTGGGAAACTGAAGTACTCCAATAGGGAAACTTAAATTCTCCAACTGGGAAACTGAAACGCTATGGTTTAGAAACAGAATATTGTTTTTCAGACTAAAATTTTCCATTTCAGAAAGAAATTTCAATTTTACGCATGATTAGTTTCCGTTGTACTAATTTATATTTTCAAATTTTACCTTACTGATCAAAACTTATTGGCATATAATTAGTTTCGTATTTATATCGGTAAATATTTTTTGTGACTATTTTTTTCGGTGTATTTTTCTTAATTTTTTTTTTTTTTTTTTAGTTGTTGAAGTATTTCAAAAATAATGACTGCATGTGTTAAAGTATTAAGGAAATACATCAAACAATATCAATTATAATAATCAGGCCTTGTATATTTACATTGTACAGGGCCTGATTTCTGAAAAGGTCAGCCTGAGGCCCATTGCTGATGGAGAACCAAAACAATTTAGAAAAGAATTCTTAAAAATGCTTTTTTCTGCAATTTGCTTAAAAATTTTTTACTCCTTGGTTATCCCGTCGACCAATTTCGCCAAATTATACGAATCGTCCAACTATTATCCAAATTACTCAAATTGATGCAATTTTTTTTTATATAACAAGAGTACAAATAAATTAGTAGAACATAAATAAAAAAAATGTCGAATCAAAAAACCCTTGACGACGGAACAAATACGTGCATTGTGTTTAATGCAAGTGAATGCGAAATTTACGGTAATTCATTATTGGCATTTAATCTTGGCATTAAATTTTTTGCCGACAGGATTACCAAGTGGTACCAAATATTTTAAATTAACTTGAACACTGCATCGCATTATCTAAAACCTTCGAAATATACTCTGAATAAACTTAAAAAAATTTTCAAAGAATTTTTCATATTACAAACTGGCATTCTGACATTTCTCCTTATTGATCGAACCTTATTGGCCTATAATAGATTACAGATAATTTATGTCAGTAATTATTTGTAACTAACTCTTCCTGTATGCTTTTATTAAGGAAAACCTTTTGTTTTAATTTCCAAAATATTTTGATAAACTGGATGTGTTAAAATTAAAATGCAGAGAAAAAGGAATGCAATATCAAATTTACTATAGACGTTCTTTGGTTTAATCTTAAAGATAAAATAGACATTACAGATTGTATTTATGTACATATTTACTCAAAAACTAACTATTTTACTTTTTTGGCAATATTTAAATTGGAGAAAAAAATGTGCATATATATCAACTGTTTTCCATTTTCACGCATTCTGACATCCCTGGTGATTTCTGGTGTAAAATCAACCCTGCAGAATTACAATTACTTGCTACCAAAAGTTTTAAATATGTTAACTGTCTTTTTTTGTGTTTATATATAATGTATTGAACTGGATACAAGAATTTTCTTTGCTGTGTTGTCAAGTTTTAAACCATAAAAATCAGGAAGTAAAAAAAAAGTCAGAAACTTCAAAAGTATTCATTAATAATTCTTTATTAATATATAAAATATTAACAAAATAAAATAATACATGATGATCACATTAAAAAAGAAATCTACAGTTTTCAGTGTAATGCTATAATTCATTCATTCTAACAAATAGAATTCTTTGTATAATATTTTGCATTTGAGAATGAAAATTGAAAATGTATTCAGAGATACAATCATGAAGTTTTAAAAAGCAATCATATATGATTGCTGATAACTTCTATCGCATCAAATAGGTCTAATAAACACAGTGACAATAAATAAGACTGAGAAAAATTGGGTTAAAAAATTAAGAGGAATAAATATGCAAAAAAATCAGAACACTAAATAAAACAATAAAATTATCGATTGTTGCATCCCAAATTAAAATGACTTTCAAAATCTCTAAGTCCATTTACTAACCATATAATTGACTTGGTAATCTTATTAATTCTTCTTCCTTTCATCCTAGGTGCTTTGATACTTTTATTTGGGTTAATAGTGGCAAAGATTCCGGAAAATTAAAATAGAAAATTTAGTAATAAAAGACACTTATAAAGTTAAAAGATGTAACATGGTATGTTATAAAAAAAATACCACACTTTTCTTTTATTTTACAATACTTTTTTTATATAAAAAAGTTGCAGGAAATACGAGAAAAAAAATTCTAAGATAACTTACAGCAATTTATGGCCTTACATAGGATAATTTTAACAATATCATGGTTTTTAAACAGACATGAGAACGATCGATACCAAAGAAAAAATATTTGATGCCTTTTCGTTCTCCCTCCTCCCCCTTCGGCTCAGAAATTCATCCTGGCCATAAGCCGAAAGCTGGTTCCCAGGATGGGCGTCTACTTCTACTGCTGCCCTTTCGTTATGGTGTCGGGGGAACGTGTCCCCTCTGCCCCCCTACCTTTAGCATCGATCCAGAGAACTATAACAAATACCTTAACTCCCACCATTATAAAGGGTTGTAATCCACAAAATCTGATTTTAAAAAAATACTGAATGGTTCAGATTTTCTTCAACCTTAAATATATTAGGCATCACTAAAGTAGAACACACAAAGCTATAGGGGAGACTGAGGTACATGTGAACAGTACACATAAATATAGCTTTTTCTCATAAAAGGATTAATTTCTATAAACAAAAACTACTCAATATATTAAACAGAGCAATTTTGTATATGGTAATTTTTAAAAAATCGCTTTTATAGTTTCTTTCTTTTGATAGTTTTATAAATTAAAAATAATTGTTTCACGACTGTCCTACTATTGGGGTGACGAAAAAAGAGAATTTATAACGAAAAAATATCTATAAATTTCGCTAGTTTCTGGGTGATATGTTTAAGCACTGCATTATAAAATTGAAATAAGTAGATTTATGAAAGAGAGGGAGGATTAGATGATTGGTTTAATTGTTAAAATAAAAATTAAAGAAGTAAATTTGAAAAAGAAAATATAAAACTTTTAAATTTTGCTTTGGGGTTTGTGTTTCTGGAATTTTTTTTTTTTTTGGGGGGGGGGGGGGATTTAGATAATTCTGATCAGAAATCTAACAAAATATGAAAGATTCCCATCCATGTATTTGTCTTATTTACTTCTAAATTAATGATAAAGAAGGATTTTTAATGATTGTTAAAAAAAAAACTCGATTACAATATCTCCCCTAAATTTAACTTCTTTTACTTTTGAAAGAGAGAAGGGGGGAGCTGCATAAAATCGTAATTTTATGATAGTTATTAGTTTAAAAATTTTACTTTCTTAAGATATTACTGACATCTATCACCGTTTAAAGCATCATATATATATAACTATTTTAGAGAAAAGTAAGCAATCATTTCAAGTTTGGAAAAAAATAAATAGAAATATTTGCTAAACTGTTTAACGCGAAACTTTTTGTATTAACAATGCATAAAACACCGTTTATTAAAATGTAGTATAACATTATTTAAGTTTATTAATTATTTTAAATTAAAATTAAACGAAATTGTTGCTCTTTATGTATCTATTGACAGATGTTTTTGTGGAAGTTTGAATACAAAATCAAATGTTCTATGACAAACAGTCTTCTATTGCAGGAAACTTATAGAAGCTGACATCATTTCTCATGAAGTTAACTGAAACGATCAGAATCTAAGAATGATTATTGGGGCTCATATGAATTGTTCATATTTGCCCCCAACAAATTATTTCATAAATGCTCCACTTGTCCAATACAGTTAAAATGACAAATCATTAACATTTTTTCAATTTTTGAAGACTTTTTTGTATTAAAAAAATATTTATTAGTATTCATAATATATGTTAAAACACTAAAATTCAAATGATAGAATAAATAAAATTATTAGCTTACCAAGTGGGAACTAAAATTTTACTTTTGAGATCTATAAACGGTGTTTTGCCTACCGAGGCTAAACAAAATGTCAAAGAGCTTCAATTTTTTCTTCTTTTTACCATATGTCTACAGGTATTGTTTTCATTAATATTTTTTTCAACTAAAAAATCATATAATAACTAGTGAAAAAATGCGATGTTCACATAGTTCTATTTTACTTCAACTTGCTGAAGTTTCTCTAAATATTAATGAGTAATTACAATATTTAATATATTTCTGCTTAGATTTCCGTATTGTGGCAAAGTTTTATAATTGTGATTCAAATCGAACTCTAAAACACTTTTCTTTACTTACATAGTATTTTACTTTTTGACAAATGTTAAATTTTATCTTCTTAAAACTTTTTTTATTATCTGTGGTGTAAAATTGAACTATATTAATGTACTATCATAGTATGTATTAATGTAATATGTTTATTTTCATCGCAAATTCATTTAAAACTAATGTCTGGGAAAAAATGATTTAAATAAATAATTTTTTAATTTATTTAAATCGTGATTTAAATCAAACTGATTAAAATTAACGAGTCCTGTTAAATTTATTTGAAAATAACTTTAGTAGCATACTTTCAAAATTCTGGTAATAAATACAATAAAAACACAATTCGGTAGTACTTTTCATGGGGTGTTTTGTTCCATTACTATATTTTTGATGTATTTCTGGATATGTGTGGTTATTTGATGTATTAATGGAAATGGAGACAGATTGGCTAAGTTTATAGATTAATATAGAAAAAAACTGGAATATGTTGATTATAACATTATTTAAAAGATAGTTTTTAAAAATTCAATAAACTTAAGCTGTTTAAGAAAAAAGTTTTAGTGCTTCTGCAAAAATTAGGAAAAATGATTTTTCGGTTAGGGAAAAAAAAAGTTTTTAATATAAAGCATAAAACACGTGTCCCACTTTTCATTAACATTTAACTAATATTACTGATTTCACAGACCACTGCTTTTTTAATTGTTATAGTTTAACTTTCAATTTTTCAATTTAACTACAAATACTGATTAAATTTCATTTCATTTGGAACTTTAATACTATCACCGGAGACTTTTAAATAGGTGAATGTTAATTACAATATAATGTCTTGTACAAAATATTTAGTACAAAAACACCATCGTATGAGTTTATTATTGTTTTTATTCATCTTTCGAACTTGCAGTCACACAAACCACTTCACACTAGTTGCGTTGCAATTTGATACGTCAGTAAAAGATTAAACTGGCATAATTCTAATACACCCGAGACACTTGGCGTCGTTGAATTTGGCGAGGCGATAAATGGCTTTTTCTTGTTACCGGATCGTTTTCTGAATTCTTTCCACGCCCACAGTTGTTAGTTCAGGAATTCTGATCGGTTTAACCGGATTGCATGGTTTCTTATCTTTCGTTTCAATGGCTTTTATGAAATGCCATTGTTACATCATCAGTCTGTTATTGTTTAAATTAAAAGAGGAGAGTGCATTATATATGTATGACTATTTTTCCGGCCTTTTTTCGTGTTATTTTATCATATATTGCTTATTAAGATATTGCTTATTTTAATAAATAATACCATACATTTGGGAAAAAATATGCGGTACGGCAGACGAATATATTGAGGATACGCTTTTCTCGAAATAAATATTCAATGATTTATGATTTGTCACGGAGCTCCGTGGATATTGCTTATTTTAATAAATAATATACATTTGGAAACGAATATGCGATACGGCGGACGAATATATTGAGGATACGCTTTTCTCGAAATAAATATGATTTAAGTTATGATTTGTCGATTTCATTTAAAAAATTGAGATGACGTGTTAATGTTACTGAAAGCGAATTCCTATAACAGAAAAACTTTCTTTTTTACTTAAAAATTCGCGCAATATTTATGTACCATAAATACATAAAAAATATTTCGAAATTTTATCTCGTATTTTCGTAAAATTTAGAAAGATTTTAATAGTTGGATATCTGCATTAAAAACCGCAATTTTGCTCATTTTAGAAATTTCTTCAATGCGAATTTTGAGCTTCCAGAGAATTTTACGGTTTTAGTGTCGTTAGTTAATGCAGGTTTGACGAGTTGTGTGCATTTTAGGGATTCTAACACAGCGAGTTTCGTGAATCCAGCGATTTTTTTTGTTTTGTTTTAATGGGCGCGAAGCGCGCATACACACGTTAGTGAGTGCGGGGTTGACGAGTTTCGTGTATTTTAGTGATTCCTGCTCAGCGAGTTTCGTGGATCCACTGATGTTTTTTTAGTTTTAATGGGCGCGAAGCGCTCATACACACGTTAATGACTGCGGCATTGACGAGTTTCGTGCATTTTAGTGATTCCTGCACAGCGAGTTTCGTGGATCCACTGATGTTTTTTTAGTTTTAATGGGCGCGAAGCGCTCATACACACGTTAGTGACTGCGGCGTTGACGAGTTTCGTGCATTTTAGTGATTCCTGCACAGCGAGTTTCGTGGATCCACTGATGTTTCTTTTTAGTTTTAATGGGCGCGAAGCGCTCATACACACGTTAGTGACTGCGGCGTTGACGAGTTTCGTGCTTTTTAGCGATTCCTGCACAGCGAGTTTCGTGGATCCACTGATGTCTTTTTAGTTTTAATAAGCGCGAAGCGCTCATACACACGTTAGTGACTGCAGCGTTGACGCGTTTCGTGCATTTTAGTTATTACTGCACAGCGAGTTTCGTGGATCCACTGATGTTTTTTTTAGTTTTAATGGGCGCGAAGCGCTCATACACACGTTAGTGACTGCGGCGTTGACGAGTTTCGTGCATTTTAGTGATTCCTGCACAGCGAGTTTCGTGGATCCACTGATGTTTTTTTTAGTTTTAATGGGCGCGAAGCGCTCATACACACGTTAGTGACTGCGGCGTTGACGAGTTTCGTGCATTTTAGTGATTCCTGCACAGCGAGTTTCGTGGATCCACTGATGTTTTTTTTAGTTTTAATGGGCGCGAAGCGCTCATACACACGTTAGTGACTGCGGCGTTGACGAGTTTCGTGCATTTTAGTGATTCCTGCACAGCGAGTTTCGTGGATCCACTGATGTTTTTCTAGTTTTAATGGGCGCGAAGCGCTCATACACACGTTAGTGACTGCGGCGTTGACGAGTTTCGTGCATTTTAGTGATTCCTGCACAGCGAGTTTCGTGGATCCACTGATGTTTTTTTTAGTTTTAATGGGCGCGAAGCGCTCATACACACGTTAGTGACTGCGGCGTTGACGAGTTTCGTGCATTTTAGTGATTCCTGCACAGCGAGTTTCGTGGATCCACTGATGTTTTTTTTAGTTTTAATGGGCGCGAAGCGCTCATACACACGTTAGTGACTGCGACGTTGACGAGTTTCGTGCATTTTAGTGATTCCTGCACAGCGAGTTTCGTGGATCCACTGATGTTTTTCTAGTTTTAATGGGCGCGAAGCGCTCATACACACGTTAGTGACTGCGGCGTTGACGAGTTTCGTGCATTTTAGTGATTCCTGCACAGCGAGTTTCGTGGATCCACTGATGTTTTTTTTAGTTTTAATGGGCGCGAAGCGCTCATACACACGTTAGCGACTGCGGCGTTGACGAGTTTCGTGCATTTTAGTGATTCCTGCACAGCGAGTTTCGTGGATCCACTGATTTTTTTTTAGTTTTAATGGGCGCGAAGCGCTCATACACACGTTAGTGACTGCGGCGTTGACGAGTTTCATGCATTTTAGTGATTCCTGCACAGCGAGTTTCGTGGATCTACTGATTTTTTTTAGTTTTAATGGGCGCGAAGCGCTCATACACACGTTAGTGACTGCGGCGTTGACGAGTTTCGTGCATTTTAGTGATTCCTGCACAGCGAGTTTCGTGGATCCACTGATGTTTTTTTTAGTTTTAATGGGCGCGAAGCGCTCATACACACGTTAGTGACTGCGGCGTTGACGAGTTTCGTGCATTTTAGTGATTCCTGCACAGCGAGTTTCGTGGATCCACTGATGTTTTTTTTAGTTTTATTGGGCGCGAAGCGCTCATACACACGTTAGTGACTGCGGCGTTGACGAGTTTCGTGCATTTTAGTGATTCCTGCACAGCGAGTTTCGTGGATCCACTGATGTTTTTTTTAGTTTTAATGGGCGCGAAGCGCTCATACACACGTTAGCGACTGCGGCGTTGACGAGTTTCGTACATTTTAGTGATTCCTGCACAGCGAGTTTCGTGGATCCACAGATGTTTTTTTAGTTTTAATGGGCGCGAAGCGCTCATACACACGTTACCCACATAGCATGCATGTTCACAGTGACATCACAGTGACGTCACTGTGAGTCACTGTGGTCACGTCACATCTGTGACCAAAATGCCACCCCTCAGTGACGTCACATTGCGACTGAAATGTGACGTCTCTTCTGTGACCGAAATGCCACCCCTCAGTGACGTCACATTGTGACTGAAATGTGACCTTCTAAGAAAATTAAAAAATATATACAAAAATTCTTCAAAAGATGTTATTTAATAGAAAAAATATTTTTCTGTCAATTGAAAATGTTTTTGTGACGTCACTGTACCAAAAGGCCACCACTCAGTGAAGTCACATTGTGACTTAAATGTGACCTTCTTAGATAATTTAAAAAAAAATACAAAAATTCTTCAAAAGATGTTATTTAATGGAAATTTTTTTTTCTGTCAATTGAAAAAGTTTTTGTGACGCCACTGTAATGCCACTGCAAATAACGTACGTCACGTCACATCTGTGACCAAATGGCCACCATTAAGTGAAGTCACATTGTGACTAAAATGCGACCTTCTTAGAAAATTAAAAAAAAATACAAAAATTCTTCAAAAGATGTTATTTAATGGAAAAAGTTCTTTTCTGTCAATTGAAAAAGTTTTTGCGACGTCACTGTAATGTTACTGCAAATAACGTCCCTAATAGCATGAATTCTAATGAAATCTAGTCCCTAATGAATTCTAATTACCTATGAATATTATTATTTACAAAAAACGGTTTTACAATTTATTTTAACTTGAATTGTTTTGAAACTAATAAAAATAAAAGGTAAAAATACATTAAAAAATTCTTTAAATAAAAAAATTTAATCAAAGACACACTCATAAAATTATTGCATATTTAAGTTCCTAAAATACTGTATAGAAAAAGAAAAAACAAAACGGCCATGCGCGTGCAAATTTAAAATCGTCTGCAAACGAAAGGATCACGGAGTATGAAAATTACTCCGTGGTTTCTTACTCCGTGGAAAGAATAAATAAACGTAAACAGAAATATTTTAAATTGATGATAGACGCAAGAAGTTAGTTGGCGGGAATTTATGGCAGTTGTGGATTGTTTCGTATTGATACGGATTTAACAATTTAAACAAAAAGGTCTACTACAGCTCTTCCAAGTGCAAAATATAAGTCCGAGAAAATTAATGGGGCTTTGACTGTGAAAATGACTTGGTCTTTGCCTCTTTAATTATTATCGGATTTAGTTTTTGCGACAAAAAGAACGAATGACTTCGATGGAAAAAAAGGTATGGAAATTTTTTTTTTTCATGGTTGCTTTTTAATTATTATTGTTCTTAGGACGATTTTAATTAGCTACTCAAAAACATGCTATAAAACATCAATTCTCCATTAACTTTATAAAGTTTAATACATTAATTATTTATTTTGTTGACATAGAACACTTGATTATTAATAATTTGGATTAGGTTGTTAAAGGTAGTGATTTTAATTGCACTTTAATCTGCGTTGTTTCTTTATTTAAAATATCTGGTTAAAATAATATGTTTCCATAAACATAAAATCTTATATTTTTTAATAAAGAAGCTTTAAATAGAATAAAATTATTTGCAAACATCTTTTTTTAATTTTTGTATTAAGTAATCTTCTGAAACATTACATAAATTTATTTAAAAAATTACATGTTCAGAAGAGGAATTTATAAGAGAAGGAGAAGAACAATTAAAAGAAATCGTAGATGTTTCATATTAAAAAAATAATGATTGTTTAATGTATTTTTCAAATTGTGAAATGTTATAAAATTTCTAAATGGATAGTGGGTGAAAACGTTTCAGTTGTAAATAATCTTATTGGAATGTTTTCAGAAAGAACTAGAAGTCTGAATGAAAATTTGGAAGCTACGCAATCAATAAGAATTTAAACATGATTGTATTTAAAACAAATAGCGCAAATACTTAAACGGTATGAAGCTAGAAATTAATAACTGTATTTTATTATTTATTTTTCATTCTAGACACTTTTATTATTTCCTTTCCTGAATGATTTTACAGAGGTAAATTTCACAATATCCATTATATGTAGTATTAGTATACATCGTGATTAACACTAGAACACCCGGAAATTTTACTCAAGTTTGATAGTAATATTTCTCACCAGAATTTTTATTCTATTTAATTGATTTATTTAAAGTTAGTGGTTTAAATTTAACTTATTTCTGGAAAAAATTTCTGGCTCGAATTGAAATTTAAACGCATGGTCAGAGTCGAATCGACTCCTTCCGGGCATTCTAGTGTTACAGTGGGTCTCTTATTTATAATTACTCTCTAATATTATAAATAAAATATTAATAATTACAATTAACGTATTTGTTGTTCAATTTTATCGTTGGAATTTTTATTAGGTAGATGTGTTTGTGATGGACAGCCTTCCAGTAATGGATAGCCCCTTAATGTTTTTTGTTCATTAATATACTAATAAATATTTAGCTTTAATTTTTTTTCATAATTCCTCTTTGCATGTTTTAATAGTATTTTAATATTTATAGAAGATAGTATTTGAAGACAGTTTGCGATTATTTTTTGATTTGTGACAAATTTGTCACTAACTTTGTGACGGTGGCAGCGTTGTCAATGTTGTGAAGTCACACTGGGACACAATTATACAGTTATGAACATTATTATGTCGTGTAAGATCACTTACATCTATAATTTTATTATACTTTGGCGATACATCTCAATTAAATCTTGGGAGCAGCTATAAAAAGAATGTACCAAAAGAAAGTTACTGAATCAAAATTTAATGTCATGCAGACTTTAATCTTTGTTACAAATATATATATATATATATATACAGGGGTGCAAAAATCTAGGCGCCAGTGGCTAATCCCACACCACAAAAATTTCAAAGTCTTCTTCGCTCAAAATTTAACAGCAATCTTACTAGAATTTAACACGAAATATTAGATAAAAAGAAATGAAATAATTTTAGTGGTGAGAGACTGCCTGCTGGCGCCCAGATTTTTGCACCCCTGTATATATATATAGATATATATATATGTATTGCAATAAATGAGAATATTTAAGACAATTGAATATTCGATCTATAACAATTGTTTCAAACTTAGCAATGTTTTTCTAATAAGCATTAAAATTATCTAAGAAACACTTCCTTTAAGGTGCAGCCCTAGTCACAGAAAAAGACCCGGATGTTTATGTAAAGTCTGTAGAAGCGTTCTTTTCAAATATCTCGCTCAAATTTTAATATTTTTACATGATTTTTTATATAGGATAGCTGAAAACGATCCACAACCGGCCTAGTTTTTACTTTTTAAATTTAGGTTTCAGATTAAAAAAATATATATATATATATATATATATATATATATTTAAATTTCAAAACCGGTTTATACCGGTTCTGATATTGAAACTATCAAAATATAAAAAATATATAAGCAAAATTGAAAAGGTAAAAACGAGGCCGTTTGTAGATAGTCCTCAGCTATCCTATACAAAAAAAACATGCAAAAATATTCAAATTTGAAAAGAACGCTCCCATAGACTTTTTATTATCATCCGGGTCTTTTTCTGTGACTAGTTTTGCACCTTAAAGGAAGTGTCTATTTGATAATTTTAATGCTTATTAAAAAAACAAATTGTTAAATTTGAAATAATTGTGATAGATCGAATATTAAATTGTCTTAAATATTCTCATTTATTGCAACAGAAAAAAAGTATCAAAGATTAAAGTCTGCATGACATTACATTTTGATTCAGCAACTTTATTTTGGTACATTCTTTTTATCGCAGCTCCCAAGTTTTAATTGAGATGTATCGCCAAAGTATAATAAAATTATATATGTAAGTGATTTTACACTACATAACAATGTTCATAACTGTATAATTGTGTCCCAGTGTGACTTCACAACATTGACAATGCTGCCACCGTCATAAAGTTAGTGACAGATTTGTCACAAATCAAAAAATAATCGCTAACTGTCTTCACAACCTTGTCACTATCGTCACAAAATAGTCACAGTTTTAATAACAATTTTGTCACAAATGACACATTTTTCACATTTTGGTCACACCGTGACTTCACAAAATGGTCACAATGTGACGTCACAAACGAGCTCTAAAACGGCCATAACGACTTCACATTTTAGTCACTGTGACTTCACATCGACGTCACGTGACGTCACATCGACGGTCACAAAGTCACAATGTGACTTCACAACGACGTCACTGTGACGTCACCATGTCTTACGGGTAGTGTCTGCGGCGTTGACGAGTCTCGTGCATTTTTTCGATTCCTGCACAGCGAGTTTTGTGGATCCACTGATTTTTTTTTTAATGCACTCATAATGCTTTAGTTTGAAATTATAGAAATTATATTATTTGATAATTATCCTTACTAAATTTTAAAAATAAAATATTTGTAAAATTCACGAACGTAAGTTGTAAAATCTATATAACTTTCTACAAATTTACGCAGCAAAATTTTAAAATTCCTTTTCTGTAATTTTTATCTCTAGCAAGTAGTTGTTTTTCCCGAGTTTTTAAGTATGGAACGAAGAGTGCGAAGAGGAATCTGCGACCGGGTCAAGGTCTCAATTTGGCGCCCCCTCCCCGAACTTTTTCTTGTGAGAAGCTAAAAATGACGTTGGTAGTATAAATTTGGTGCCCCCCCCCCAAATTTCTGCGCCCGGAAAACTGCCATCTTCCCCCCCCCCCCCCCATCTTTCGCACGGCGCTGGTAAGTACACAATTATTTTTGTGACTGTTTATTGAAATAAACAATATCTGTAAAATGCACAAATAAAAAATTCCCCAATTTAAAATAATTCGCTTGAATGTACGCAGTGTGTTCTTAAAATTCATTTCTTTTAATCTTTACAGTGCTTAAATAATTTTTTACGCTGAGTTTTTTAAGGAACAAAGGTATTTTTCATAGCCGAAATCTAGATAGATTTTGTGCTGTTAGCGAAACGAAATTGACCAATCAGAAAATTAGCTCACTTAAAAAAGCAAAAACTTCGTAAGAATGCCGTTTTCTGATTGTCCAATCTCGTTTTGTTATCTCTGTATTCGCAAAATCTGCCTGAATACCGGGCATTAGATGAAAACATTGCATCAAATTTTGTAATTACTGAATCGTCTGCCGCATGAAACGATATCTGGAAGCAGTAAGAATTCTTTTAGTTTGTTTGATAGATTTTTAATTTGGAACGCGTGATCTATTTTCTTGGATAAATTATAAATAAAATAAAGTATCCTCTTTGTAGGATTTCGTAATGTAAAAAGGTAAAGGTAAGTGAATTTTTTTTATGGCTATTGTATTTTGTTTGTTTTAGAAACTGGTGCATATAAAGTTTTATTATTAGAAATTAGATTTATTAGTATATTATTTATTATTAGTATATTAGAAAGTCAATGGTTTTATATATTTATTGTGAATTTTTTTTTAAATCGGTAGATCGGGAACGGTCAATTTTTAAAATTCGAGAAATATGGAAAAATAATCTTTGTATAACTCGAGAAAATTCGCGGTAAAAGAAGTTAAATAGTTGTAAATTGTTTGTAAAAATAATATTTTTTTATAAAGGAATCATCCTTGAAATCGAGCATGTCGCTAATTGTCTTCCGAAAAACACGAGTTGTGATTGGAGAGAATCTCTAGGTTGCTGAAAACTCAGTTGGCGCTCGTGGATGCTTGGCGCGTGTTAAAAAATCGCCAAATCAGGTGTCTCGGCTGTTTTAGGAATATGCCGATATAAAAGACTTAAGTAAAACAAATTCTCAATAAAATTATCACTAACATTTTATGCTTCATGGCTGGTAAAAATTGTTAATGATAATCCAATTAAGAAAATATACATGAGAGACTATTTCATACTTTTGTTAAACTTTAAACATGCAGGGAAGAATGGGGCACATGTGAACATGGGGCAGATGTGAACATCGCATTTTTTCACTAGTTATTATACGATTTTTTAGTTGAAATAAATTATCAATGATGACAGTACTTGTAGACATATGGTAAAAAAATTTTTGAAGCTGTTTGACATTTTATTTGTCCTCGGCAGCCAAAACCTTGTTTATAGATCTCAAAAGTAAAATCTCAGTTTCAACTTGCTAAGCAAATAACTATTTATCCTTTCATTTGAATGTTAGTGTTTTAACATATACTATGAATACTAATAAATATTTTTTGTAAAAAAAGTCTTCAAAAATGAAGAACTGTTAATGATTTGTCACTTTAACTGAAGTGACCATGTGGGGGACACTTGTGAACAGACTACTTCTGGCAGATATGAGCAGTTCATAAGTGCCCTAATAACAATTCTCTGATTCTGTTCCTTTAGTTAACTTCATGAGAAATAATGTCAGCTTCTATATCTATAATTTACCTGCAATAGAAGACTGTCGTAGAATATTTGATTTTGTATTGAAACTTCCACAAAAACATCTGTCAACAGATACAGAAAGAGCAACAATCTCGTTTACATTACATTTCAAGTGTAAATTAAATAAATTTAATGTTTTCTAAAATGTTATAATATTATACAATATTTTAATAAACGGTTTACTATATTATTTTTTATGCATTGTTAATACAAAAAGTATTGCGTTAAAAAACTTTGCTAATTGTTCTGTTTAATTTTTCCAACCCTGAAATGATGGCTTACTTTTGTCTCTAAAATAGCTATGTATATCATGCTTTAATGGAGATAGATATCAGTAATATCTTAAGAAAGTAACATTTTAAAACTAATAACTACCATAAAATGCCAATTATTAGCATTTTCTTCCCCCTCCTTCTCCTCTCTCTTTCAAAAGCATCACTATCATTTAAAACCCTTCTTTATCATTAATTTAGAAGTAAATAAGACAAATACATGAGTGAGAACCTTTCGTATTTCGTCAGATTTTTTATAAGTACTATCTAAATGCCCCTATCTAAAATTTCCCCGAAACACAAACCACTAAGCAAAATTTAAAAGCTGTATTCTTTTTTTTATTTTAACAATAAATCAATCATCTGATTCCCCTCTCCCTCCCCCCAATCTACTTATTTTCATTTTGTAATTTAGTGTAAGCTATATTTATGTGAACTGTTCACATGTGCTCCAGACTCATAAAAAAAAGAACTTTTTTTGTCAAAGAACGAAAACATTAGGATACTTTCATTTTTGGATCATCTTTCAAACCAAGTTAAATAATTTTTTCCCCTTACTGATATGATAAATTATTCATTTATTCCTAACAGGGGTCTAGGTAAAGCTGTATTCTATATATAAAATAACATCATGAGTAAGAAATGATTGTTAGTCCCTAACAAAATTAATCTTGGGATAAAAAAAATTACAATTTCATATTTTATAATTTTATCTTAACATTCTTTTCGAATCCTAACATTTATTAATTCCTTTCCCAGTTTTAAAATAAATGTCATTTTTATTGTTCTGTGTTTCTATTGAATTAAAGCGGGTGGGGGGGGGACATGCTGCAAAGAAAATATTGTTTAAGTGTTATATATAAATCAAGTACATGCAAAACAAGTTACATTAGAAAACCATATAACTTAGAAAAACTTATCTATATATTGTGTAATCTACATATGGTACTTTAAATTTATTTTTTCAAAAGCTGCTAGCATCTTAATTTGATTTTGTGGTAACCCATCACTAAATTCTTTTCTCAATAACAAATAAATTGTATTTTTGTTTATTTATTTGGATCTGTCCTCCGCCTCTCAAAAAGAGATTATTTGTGCTCCAGAGAATATTTCTGTTAAATAGTGTATACGCATATAACTTATTTTTGTGATATCGTGATTGATTTCATTTCTTAAAATGGTTCATTACAAAAAGTCAGTCACGCTCCTCCCCCCTCTCTCATATATATATATATATATATATATATATATATATATATATATATATATATAAAGAAAGACATAAAAAAAAGAAAAAAGAATTATAATTTAATAATTGATTACAGTAAAGTAAATTCCAAAAGTAAAATGCATTATCATTAAATAGAAGCAATGTTGCATCTTGCTATACTAACAACATTTTTTCTTTAGTTGTTGTTTTTCTGAGCATACTTAAAAAATACATATTGATGTTTTTGATGGTTAAAATCACTTTAAACGTAATTTAAACTTATATCACGTCAAAAAAAATTTTGAGGCTTGAACCAAACCCTGCATGTAAGCCAAACGTGCAATTTTAGAAATAAACATAACAATATCAGAATATCTAACACTCATTTAAAATAAGTACAATTTTCATTAAAAAAAAATAATTACAAAATGAATCTGAATAACTTACCTTTTGTTACAAACGTAACGAAAGAATCCAGGTAAAAAAGATGACGAAATCGAAACAACGTTTTATTATTCGTGTAGTTTTAAGATATATGATGCATCTAAATGTCAGCATCAGCTAAAATGATCGCAGAAATCTTTTTTAAAATAGCTTAAACATTCATAACCAAAGATAACATAAAATCAACATGGCTGTCGCCGGAAGTGTTCTGTTTTTCGTGCGTCTGTTGCCACAAACGGAAACGCTCAATTATCAAGTCAACAAAAAATGAAAAACTTCCTGGAATTCCTGGAAAAATAAGATTTTTTTCTAAAACGGAATTTCTCAATTAAAAAAGTTAAAAGTCAAAGAATAACACCTGTAAAATTCAGGACACTTTTTTACAGTGTAGAAGTCTATCAATATGTACCCGAAATGCTGTGTTATCAGCAGCATACAACCTTTTAATTGAGAATGACACAGATGAATGTTTACAAGTAACAATATATGGACCAGTATATTTTGTTTTAAACTTGTCACAGATATACAATATCTTTTAAGAAAATGGATCTCAATTTAGCTTTCTGCCCGTACTGTTTATATCTCTTATCTTGAGCTGATTTAATGTTGTTATAAGCTTTGTGATATATCTTACTCAAATCATCAAGCAATTTGTGTACTTCAAATATGTTTATCAAGAAATGGTTGGTTGCACGACTTATCAAAAGTGTCAAAAATTAGAGAAAGTTCGCGTCCAAAATGAAGAAGATTAGGAGAGTATAATGTAGTTGCATGTTTCGAACCATTTTAAAGTGATTTGTGTATAAATACAGCGTTTTCGAATGAGTGACCTTCTTGTAAAAGAATATTAACCGAATATTTGATTGATTTATTGATTCGCTCTACAATTGCATTCGATTGTGGCCTGGAGGCAGAACTGTGTAGTACCTTAAAGCCCATTGTATCATTAAAAATATTATATACTTGAGAAGTGTACTGGGGTCCTAAATCTAATAAGACAACCGAAGGTCTCCCAAAGGTGGTTATGTAAGAGAATAGACATTTAACAACCTTAGATGCAGATATATCATTAAGTGGAAAAAGTTCAATATGTCTCGAAAAATGATCAGTGATAGTTAATGCATATTTGCCATTAGCAAAAGGTCCAAGGAAATCTGTACTGATAGTATGACCAGGGTACCTGGGAGTATATGTGGGCTGTAAAGGTGCGGGTGGAGTTTGGTGATGTTTAAATTGAAGACATTTGATACAAGATATGGCGAAGTTTAAAGTGTCCACATACATACCCTTCCAAAAGTATCTGCCTTCATAAGTTTTATTAAAGCCAAAGTGAGATAAATGTGGAATTGTTAAGACTTTGCTTTTAAGTGAATTTGAAACAAGAATGTGATACGAAAAAGTGTTATTAAAAATATTTTCCTTCTTTAACATTAATACCTTCGAATCAGGATGAATGAAGTAATTAGGAAATTTTTGAGAAGATCCTTTCTTTAAGATTTCTTTATAAACAACAGACAAAGTAGGGTCATTTTGTTGTTCACTAGCAAATGTTTCATTCGAAATTTCTAATAAAGGGTCAGGATTTGTTTGTGTACCATAAATAAGGTAGTTAACATGCATGTTAGAATCACTCGAGCTGGAGTGTGGAGTATCATATTCTACAATAGGTAAGGGTTGGGAATCATGAATAAGCTCAGGATTTGTAGCTAGAGTCTGTTGATTATTTTCAAAATGACAGCGAGATAAGTAATCAGCAGGTACATTTTTTTTACCTGGAATATGTTGAAATTTGTATGTGTATTCTGACAGATTCATGAGCCAACGAGAGATAATATCAGCCGGGTTTGTAGTTTTGTTGTACTTTTCTAACGGTTTACTGTCTGACAGGATTACAAATTCTCTGTTATATAAATAATATTTGAAAGCAGTATCCTATTTATGAATAGCCATGAGTTCTAATTTAAGTGCAGGATATTTCTTTTCTGACGCTTTTAAAGATTTCGAAAAGTATGCCACAGTGAACAGTTGTTTGTCATGTTCTTGTAATAAAACACCAGAAATAGCAACATTTGACGCATCAGTATTTAGATAGAACTTTTTGTTCCAATCAGGTAATCTAACCATGGGTGGATTAAAAAATATTTTCTGTATTGTGTCCAAAATTTTTTTATGTTTACATGTCCACTTAAATTTAGCTTTTGGAGTAGTTAAGTTTATGAGAGGTTGCACAAGTTCAGAAAAGGATGGAACAAGAGATTTGTAAAATGTAATGACACCTATGAATGCTTTTAATTGACGTTTAGTTGTAGGTGTTGGAAAAGATGTTATTTTTACAATGTTCGACTGAACGAGTGACTGAGATCTAATGCAAGTCTATATTTCTGTATACCTGTACCGTCTGGTTTCTTTTTAACAAGAAGCATGGGGCAGGCCCATTCAGAACAATGACGTTCAATGATTTTGGCATCAAGCAACTGTTTGATTTGGTTTAAAACATCCTTCTGCACAGCTTGGGGGAGAGGAAAAGGAAGTGTCTTTATGGGATAGTCATTAATGAATTTCAAATCAGGTACAATTTTATCGGTATGACCAAGTGTGTCTAACGATTTGGAAAAGGCAGGATAATAATTAAGTAACAATTTAGTTAAGTTATTTGCTTCATCAGAGTTTAAATGGGTAAGATTAAAATCCTTAGCCGATAATTCCTGCTTTCTTTTTTGTAAGATTTCATTAGAAGCCTGAATAAAATTTAAAAAGTGCTGTTCCGAGTTATTTTGCTTGTCAGAATTTTCAGAAGGATAATCAAGAATTTCCTCAATCTCAGATAATTGACCTATTTTTGTATGTTTAGGAAGGTGAATGGTCTTTTTAGAAGTGTTTTTAAGTGTTATTTAGAAGAAATGATGTATTTGTGAAGTTTTCCTTTTTTTACTAGATGTTTTATTCATTTGAACAATGGTATCATTTCCTATTAATTCTTTTTTTGCGCCAAATATTCAAATAAATAATTTATATCACTATTTATGTTGTTGTTAGTGTAAACAGAGCACCATATTTGTTGTTGGGGTTCTAAAATGATTTTACGAGTTAAGAACACACCTTGATTCGTTACAACATCACTTAAAGAGTTACATAGATTTGATTGATTCGCTCCAGAAGTCTTTTTACTGGTTTCTAAAGGAACAGAGAGATTATTATTGACATGGAGACACTTGTTAAAAGTATCTATGACAATATTATATCAAGTTATGAAATCGAAACCTAAAGTGCCTTCAAAACTGGAAGACTCGGGTATGTCAACAATATAAAAGTGATGTGAAAAAGCTCTTTGTTTTAATTTGATGGGTGTCCTAATGCATGCAGAAAACAAAGCATCAGAATTGACAGTTTTAATATTAACGTCTGTTGACAGTCTCTTATATTTCAAAACAGGTTTAAGTTGATTAAATATTTTTTGTAAAAGTAAAGATATTGTACTACCAGAATCAGCCAATAAAGTAATGTCATGGTTTGCTATGGTGGCTTTAACAAGAGGAAGTGATGGTGACGAAGTGTTTACACTACAAATTATCTGAACATTTTCACTTTCTGTTTACGTAGCAACGTTATTTGCTATCTTAATGCATTCAGAAGTTTAAGAACTGACTGAATTCACTAATCTACAGTTTGAAATTTCAGGTAAAGCAGGGTCACAAACAAAAGTTGCTGATGTAGAAGTACAAGACTGAGACAACACGATCAGCATAAAAATTGTATCTCTGTTTCAGTTTTCCTGAAATTGTGAAATGGAGTTTGTGTAATTATTTTTTCTTTGAGTGTTTGTACTTTTCCATTTAAAGCAAGAGAGGGCATCGTGATTGTTGCGACCACACAACTGACAAATAACTGCTGTTTTATACGAAAATTTGAGTGGGGAATAACGTCTTGGGTAGTTACAATTCTTAAAATTCTTTTTGAAACGTGAAACGCTTGCAGAATGTTTTGGTCTAGTCTGCACATTTCTTTGGTCAGTTTCTGTTTTAGTATCTGGGGGGGGGGGGGGCAAAAGACAATGCATTTATTTTTTCAGAAATTTCTCTTAGTTGGGATTCAATGAGATTTTCTGATTTGTGTACCGAGGGCAAGGAATGTAAGATTTTTTCGTTCCGTAAAATCTCATGAAGTGTTTGAGCTCTTTCAACTGCTGTGCGATAATCATTAATGCCTTCTTCCTGTAATTTTATTCTAATATTTGAAGGAAGGGCCTCTAGAAATTTCATGAGCTTAATTGTGTTACGTGCATTTTCGTCGTTGATATCCGCATAAACTGTAGCCGCAAGAACATTTAATCTATGTGCTAAATTTTTAATGGTCTCATAAGGCATAAGTGCTAAACTGGACAATTCGACAGAAGCTACACATTTACTAGGGGGTGAGAAAAATGATGCAAATTCTTTTTCTAGCAAATCAAGATCGGTTAATTTTTGTAGGTCAGGGTTTTGGGCTAGAAATTTTTGCGCAGGCCCAACTAATTTTCCTTTTAGAATTGCGATTGTTGTCTGTGGATTATACTTATTAATTTGCA
The DNA here is from genome assembly GCA_964019185.1 of Maratus speculifer. Lineage (NCBI taxonomy): Eukaryota > Metazoa > Arthropoda > Arachnida > Araneae > Salticidae > Maratus > Maratus speculifer. The sequence goes on from OZ025293.1 coordinate 99,464,562, forward strand.
CACACGACCTAATTTGATCAAAAAAGAATTTAAGTAAATCCGGATCTCCATCAAATTGAATAATATTGATAGGAATTTGTTTCGCAGCCGTGTTTACCATTTTTTTTCTAAACCCACGAATTACTGACAAATTGTTACACAGACAGAACTTATACTCTAAAAGTAAAGCACCTTTAAAAAGAGTAATTTGTCTAGTGAATAAAATCTATAAAATAGCAAAATAGTTACACCTTAAAAATATATAGTACATCACTTAAAATTAATCTTATTAAAACCTTTATAACAGAAAAGCAAAGGAACACATGCAAAACTAAAAGTATCAGCAAAACACCTATAATATTTTAAGAAAAATAATCTTATTTTTTCCTTTTATACAAGGGGAAAATATCTATAGTTCCTTTTTCAAATTGAAGAAAAAAAAAACAGTCCTTTTTTTTTTTTTTTTTTTTTTTTTTTTTTTTTTTTTTTTTAACCAAAGAAAAGTAATCTGATGTTAACCTTTGAAATAAAACATCAAAACTGGGTAGAAAAATCACTTTTAAGCACAAAAGAAAATATGCATATGTAAAATTTGAACCAAATAGTAGGGGGGGGGGTGGTTAAACATGCAAAAAAAAAAAAAAAATATCAAATGAATATAATAACTGAGGGCAAAATATGCAAAAATATCAATGAAATAATAAATAGTAATAGCAACAGTTACCGTGCTTTCGCAAACTCAAAATCTTTGCAAAAACACAATAACAGGAGTATATAAATGATCTGAAAATCAAACACAATTTAAAAACAAAAGCACCGTAATGTTGACCGTGGTGTACTGACTGTGGAAGCAGAACATGAAATAAACAAAGTACATAGGTTAACCTACTGTTTTTTTTGTTTAAAAATTAATAATCAATTAATTACTATTTTGTTAATTACACCAAAAATAATAGCTAGGGAAATGGGACAATATCTGCTCCCACACTCAAAACTTTCGTAAATCGATGAAAACTGAATATGTTCACTTTAGTGACTTCTTTTTTTTTTCACAGCAAAGTAGCACAATTTTTAGATTGTAACACAGGTATTTAGGTATTCAATTGTATCATCGAAGGTGCTGGATATTTTTGGCTTTCTTGTAATTATTTTACTTTTATTTATTTATTTTTTGTGCACTAGAAGATGTTTGAGCAGACTTTTTTTTGCCGAATAACACACACCTCACTATATTCGAGCAGATTCTCGGAGAAGATAAATTTTGCCGGTTAACACACCGGGGCATAACACCTTGGATTGGTGACTTGACTTTGGAGCAGCTGAGCACGGAAGCACACTGAATTCACAAAATACACTGTTAAACGCCCTCGAAGATTCTTAAACACTGAATTGGCAGCAGAGCACATAGGCTGCGGGCACACACACAGTTTTTCGCACTAACTTCTTGCGCTATCTTTGATCTTTCGTTTCGGCGCTTTGATGTATAAATTGCACTTCTAGTGTACTGAATCTGAACTTCAAGAGAGGAATATCAGTTGACAGGTTTACGACCGAAGATGGAGTCGATAAAAGTTCCCCTTCCTTTGTCAAATAGGTAGGGTCAGTCCCACAAAAACCATTTAACGAGGTTTCACCCTTGTTCAGTTCGAAAACAATGATTGATTGATTGCTCTTTTAGTGTAATAAAAACTAGTGCTGTTCGTCTAGACCTTAAGCACATGAAAAGATGACACCGTGAAATCGCGCACCACATTAGATGGAGATCACAGGCGATAGCAGGGGGGTTGTGACGAGGAGACGTTTTTTTAGCAGGGTAAACATCGCACCAATTTAGACGGAGCGCGCCGGTGAGGACAAGTGTGCCAGGTCCCTATCCGCAGTAGGCGAAAAGAACTCCGGGGGAGCTCCATACCGAGGCATGCAGGCAGTGCAGACGATTTTTTTAGGGCGGGAGAAATGCTGGAAGCTTCACGAGGGGTGACTGACCGCGGTGCTAGAATTCAGCGCTGGAAACCTGAGAGAACGTTGCAGAAGATCAGTAGCGATGTATTGGTTGTACCTCCCCCATTTTTTTTTTTTTTTTTAAACGTGGGGAAAACGTGGTCTGGCACCAAAAATTTATAACGTAGATTACTTTGTTGACGTTCATATGATGATTTTCGGCAGAGTACAATGCAGTACTGGAAAGAACAGAATAAAAGTACTATTGACCAGGTCCGTTATGAAGATATCGGAAAACCCCACAATGACGAATAAGTCACACTTTTATTTGTGCATATATATAATAAGGGGAGGTACAATTAGATGATCGGAGAGAAAGTCTCCGGACACAAATTCGAACCTTTTCGTTCGAGAGCAGCGGGTGAAGTGGCCGTCTTACAGAGGTAACACACACAGCGTTGGCGTAGAACAAAGTCGCCAAAATACAAAAGTTTGCCCATGCACAATAGAGACGACACTACAAATTGCAGCCAAAGCGCAGCCAGCCTGATCGGTATTCAATTTGACTCCCCTGCTGAAAAAAGGTGGTAAAGTTCTCATAGTTGCCAATACATTAATTTACACGTGCAGCAAGGGCTTTTGTAACGGGCGATAAGAAAAGTTCACACCCAAGAACTGCAATAGTTATGTCTAACAAGGGGTAACCAGATTTTAATGCGCAGATGTTAAATTCTTTTTAGCATTTTCTCATGAAGGGAAAGAGGCATTAAGTTGCAATTTAACCGCGTTACTGTTTCATGCCCATAAAAGGCAATGAAAGGAACATCCGATCAGACTTAGCTGACATCTGGAAATTGTTTTGAAACGGTTGATTAAAGTGCGGGCATATTTCTTACGAATAATCCAGAGGCATTAATTTTGGCGGTTAACTAAATAATGGCTGAGGGAAATTAAAAAAATATGAAGCATAATTTTAAACGAATTTTGAATTGAAAAGGGAACGGGGGTGCATAGAAATAATGTATAACAAAATAAGCAATATATAACGAAATAACCGTTATAGGTGTATGTTTTTTTAATTATTTGCTGTAACGTCACTCCAACGCTTTTATAGAAAACTGTTAGTTTACTGTGTTGTGGAGCATTCTCATTGGTCATAAAAGAGATATTCTATAAAAGCTGTGGAGTGACGCTACAGCAAATGGGTCAAATTTTTAACAGCGTAGCATTACCGAAATAATCGCCACGGGTGATTTTCAAGAAACGCTATTCCTGCAAAAGACGAGGAATTTGACTTCAAAAATTCTATCCAATCAGGCAAAACCTGATTGGGAAACCGAAATATGTATCGATTTAATATGCTCAATTACACCGTGATAAACGAGGATTCGAAATAAACATAAAATACAAAAGTTACGTATTTTTGTCCGTAGAATCCGAATCTGCTATAAAAAATGGGGGTTATAATTTAAAATTTCAAAGTTGGACCCCCTCTGACCTCCAGGGGGTCGGTTGCGAAGGTCAAATTTGGTATCACTGAGTAGCTTATTTAAAAATATTTAACACGTATAATTTCGTTTTTTAATCTCATATGTATTTCTCGAGTTATTCGACCGTTTCCAGACTTTTCGAACACCCTGTATATATTATATACAGGGTGGCATTCAGTGGGCGGATAGGCGTGCTTTGGAGTTTTTTAAATAATTTCTACTATGTAGGGCATTTCTAACATGTAAGGCAAATTGACCTGTGTGTTTCGATCTTTTAACGTATAAATATGCACCTCCCCTAAGAAATAGAAAAAGGATAATTTTCATTATTTGACGGCGGGATGTGTGTACATTATGCGTTTCCATGGATTCTGTTGTTTTTTAAAAAAAATATCTAATACGCTGATGTGGGTGTATGTTTTTTTTTTTTATTATTGCTACAGAAAAATAAAGGACAAAATATTAAAAAATAAAGTTATAAAACATTTTTTGTGCTGACTGTACAACGGATGAATAAGTATCGTAAATTCGTGGTACTTACGGAACCCGTTATTTTCCAAGTGAAATATCAGTATTTTCTTTATAAAATAAATAAAGCTTCTATAAACACTCGTAATTTTGCCTTCTTTAACAAGTGATTTTCAAAAAGAAAATATTAGTACTTAGTATTTCTTATTGAAATGAAATTGAAATGCAGTCTTATTGAAATTATTTCCTATTCTAGAAATTCCAGGATCCTCAGGAACTCCTCTTAGGAAATTTTAGTTTTTTTTTTTTTTTTTTTTTTTTTGGGGGGGGGGGGGTTATAGGTTTTCATAATTGATTAACTACTGCAAGAACAAAATAATAAGGCAGGGGATTTTTAGACAATTTTTGTTGATATATCATGATTTTTTGTAATTTAATATGTATTTTATTCCATTTAAAATTGTTTTTCATAAATTTAACCGCTTAACGAAAAGAAATTTATGCGGTAATTAAGCGGTTAAATTTATAAAAAACAATTTTAAATTGAACAAAATATATATTAATTTACAAAAAATCATGATATATCAACAAAAATTGTCGAAAAATTCCCTGCCCTATTATTTTGTTGTTGCAGTAATCAATCAATTATGAAAACGTATAATAACTCCCCCAAACTAAAATTTCAGGGTTCTTAAAGATCCTGCAATTTCTAGAATAGGAAATAATTTCAATAAGATTGCATCTCAATTTCATTTCAATAAGAAATGCTAACTACGAATATTTTCTTATTGAAAGTCACTTGTTATAGAAGGCAAAATAACGAATGTTTATAGTAGCTTTATTTATTTTATAAAGAAAATACTGATATTTCACTTGGAAAATAACGGGTTCCTTAAGTACAATGAATTTACGATACTTCTTCATCCGTTGCACAGCCAAAAAATGTTTTATAACTTTATTTCTTAATATTTTGTCCTATATTTTTTCTGTAATAATAATAATAATAATAATAAAAACATACACCCACATCAGCGTATTAGATGATTTTTTAAAAACAACAGAATATATGGAAACGCATAATATACACATATCCCGCCCTCAAATTATGAAATTAAATTTTTTTTTTCCTAGGGGAGGTGCATATTTATATGATAATAGATCGCCTATGTCAATATATTACTTAATTTTGCCCATAGAATTAAAAATATTTGTTCACATAATTTTAAAATGCATAATTAAAAAACTGTATAAGAAACTGCTATAAGATATGGTTATCCTTTACATTTGGTTAAAAAAATATTATCTGTATAAACATTTATTTAGTATTAACTGTCTATTTCCTCTTCAACCAATATTGCAAACATTAACAAGCTAATTTATGCAGCACCATATGATGTTATTGATAAGAACTCCTATAGTCTTTAATATATAATAAGTTATTTCATCATCTTAAAAATAATTAACACATTGCGCAAAAAAATGTTTTATAAAAAAATTATAAAAAATAAAAATAATACAAAAAAATAAAAAAATAGAAAAAATTAAAAAATATTAATAATAGGATGGTTGGGTGGGTTAGATGTTAGATTACAGTGGAGGGCGGTGTTGTCTGGATAATACGCAATGGTTAATTATTATACATTTAAATAAGAAAATTAACTTTACACATAGTATTAAAGTTTATGTTTACCTAAAAACTAATATGCATAACTTAAAAATGATCAAGTTATTGAGATAAGATATGGTTGTTTATTGTATTTGCCTTAAAGAAATTATTTGTAAAATATTAGAATAGAAATTATTCTTGGAAATTCTTAGCTATTAAATAATTTATTTTTTTCCTATAATAAAGGGCAGCACCATAAGCATATAATTTAATTAATATATTAATCCTATAGATGGCAGCACTAAAATAATTTTCTGCTAGAAGTTGTAGTAATATATTCTAGTTAAATAATTAATATAGTAATATTAATAATTGATTAAAAATAAAAATACAATACTTCTAACAGAGTAGCATTTATTTTTTTTAAATATATTATGAATTATATAGTATAATATATGTTCTACTAATTTTTATAATTATTGTTACAACTTTTTTTATTATCTATGTGATTTATACTATGACCATAACCTTGACTGTTAGTAAGTCACATGTAGTTTGTATCTGATTGTACTATAAATCTTGCTAGGATTTGGGTAATGGTAAATATTTTAGTATATATATCCTTTTTTTAAGGAATATTATATTATTGTTATTTTGTCATATTGATTTTATTTTCTTCAATGAGTATCTTTCTACTAATTTGTCATGGGAATAGCTTTCAGCCAGTCGGGTGTATTGTGAGTCGAATTCTTAGCTTTCAGCACGACTCATAACAGAAACTGGTTGGATGTTTTTGCTTTTTTGTTAAACTATACACTCCTGAAGAAGTAGTTTAATAGAAAAGCCTTCTACTGTCTTTTTATTCATTTATCTTTCATTAGTTTGGTAATCTGCCTTCTATTTCACTTCAAACTTCAACTGTTTTCAATAAGATGATTGTAAAAATACTGGTTTCATTGGTTTATTGTATGGTGATATATGAATTACTCTGCTTATATAATGTCCATTTATCCATATATTTCTTAGTAATTTGGTAATCTGCCTTCTATTTCTCTTTAATAATAAAAAATTAAAAATGTTAATAAGTAATAAAATATATATATATAGGTTGGTTGGGAGGGTAGATGTTAGAGTACGGAGGAGGGTGGTGTTGTCTGGATAAAAACGCAAAGGTTAATTATTTAAAAAAATGAGAGTGGGTTATTTATTTTAATCTAACTTTTAAACTGTTTAATTGACACCAATATATGGATATTTATTTAGTTATATCTGTAGTTAAATAGTTATAATTTAATTATCAAATTAATTTTAATGTTATTGATATAATTTTTGGTATTATTATTAATAATATTATTACTATTATTATTATTAAATATTTATTTATTTTTATTTTATTTTATTTTATTATATTTTTTATTTATTTTTTTATTATTTTTTTATTATCCTGTATTAAGATAATGAGTTTTTACCATGTAAAGTCAAAATAAATGTTACTGATTAAAGTAATTAAATGGTATATTAAGTTACATGTTAATATGATTTTTATCACTTAATTCTAATTTTAATTATTTTATTAATTTAATTTTATGTTATGATCGATTATTAATTATTTTCTCCGGTTCAATTATATTTCCATATATATATTTTTTCATTTTTTCAAATATTTATTACTCTGTTCCTTGTTTAATAATTTGGTCTTTGTGTGCTGGTAGCCCCAAATACGTATTATTTTGCTATTCATGGCTAATACGTGGATGAAACCGCACACTTCATTTGTAGTTCCAGAGCATTTGGGGGCCTGACGATTCTGCTTTGGTACTACAAATTTCATTTGCATTCATTTTCCTTATTTATTTATTCAGATTTCCTCGTTTTACTTTTTTTTTTTTTTTCAAATTCTATTCTAATTCCTTGTTTTGGTTTATTGTTTTATTGATAAAATCCATTGGTGAATCTTGTCTACTTTTAATGGTATTATATATATATATATATATATACATACATAAAGATGGCGACTTTGTTATCCATAAGAAAATCTATCCCCCCCCCCCCCAGAGCTGAATTCTGGCTGCGCCACTGATTACGTTTATCTTTATTACCAAGGGCAATTTTCAGGGCCATATTCATCTTTTGTTATCTGCTATCGTTACGTTTATTTTTATAATTGTTACGTTTTCTTTAATTTATACACATTCTTGTATCATAATGTGTACAACTAGAAGTAATTACGTCAATTCTTTGGATGAGTCAAATCTTCCGATTTATGAATCAAAGATAGAGTACTTACTGCTCTGGAATAGATCCGTATGAATTAGTATATGAAGATTGCGAAACAGACTGGAATTTATTTCCGAATATCCAGCATGGTGACATCGTAAATTACTTAGTGTTTTCCACCAGTTCGGCAACTCTTCAGGAAATGAAAGCTTACAAATCCATGGAAGCCCATAATTTTTTTTACTAGGGGTTTTGTCAAGTAGGAAATATATTTGAAATCAATTGATTCCAAGAAAGTTCTTCTGCTTGGTCAGGTAAGTTATTTGTACCAATAAAAATATTATTTTAAAATCTGTTATTAATTTCTCATTCTCTGAGTTTTTTTAGTAAATTTGCTAATATTATTAATAACATCACATAATGTAGCGTACAACTTATGCGCCAGTAAATAGATATTCTAGTTAGTTTTTAGTTTATAAATAAAAAAATCCCTACAAAAATTGAGCGTTTTTCCCCCTTCTTTGTATATATTACTCTATCTGGTACACTCTCTTGTATCTTTTATAATCTGTGTTATTTTTTACACTCTTTATCAAACCATAGATGGATCATAAAATAATATTCTCAGTATTTTCATAACTATAATTCAGTATTATTAATGTGAACAATTAAGTATTCTCAAAGATATTTTATTAATTATTGCTATTGTAATTACTAAATTTTCTATTTTAAAATGATTATCTTGTGTTAATATGCTTTCATTAAGTTCTGCGCTTAAAATTCAATTATCTGTATTTCTTTTTGTAGGGTGTCCATTACAGAAATTTTAAGTATATAAATTTATTTCTGCCAATTACAATTTAATTTTGATTCACACTAGGAAATTTGATAATGCGATTGGTATAACATTGTTGATAGATTAATATAAAATAAATAAAACTCGAGTAGCATATTAATCATTTAAACTAAAAATTCTAGTTTTCAGTTTGCAGGGTACCACTGTTGTACATACACATGTATATACAAAGGGGTGGAGAATTTTCTAGTTTCGGTAGGATCGGCAAACATGCTGGCGCGACATGACACATTCGACTTCGACATTCTGTTATCTGCTCTAGAGCTGCTTTTACATGCGAAGCGTATGGAGTATATCGACGGACACGCAAAAACATTTACTCTAGCACTCTGATTTTTTTAAATGCTAACTTTTAGCTAGGTTCTGGGTATTTTATAAGAAGTTCGACTAGAAACTAAAATCAATAGTTTTTTTAACCATCAGTTTGGGGCCCCTCAGGCTTGGGGGCCCCGGGGCCAGTGCCCCGGTTGCATATTAGCAACCTTTGCATGGATACGGACATGGGAAAGAATTCTATGCTGTGATTGGCTAATCCGTTCTCTCGTCCCTTTAACGGGAATTAAAATGGCATTGTCTTTCACCTTTTTAACCGGAAATAAAAAGGCGTTTTTTTGTTTATATTTGTCATAAAAAAGTTGTTATTCGGATCAGTGTGATAGATAAAACTTTGTCGTAGAAATAATTTAATATAATTTCTTCTTATTTAATTTTTTACACTTTTTATAGTTTCATAGACATATATTTATAATTTTAATGTTTAAGTAATGAACTGGCTCGCAAATGAAGTCTAAAAAATGTGCCTTCAGTATAATTTTGCACAAATAAGCAATGGTTGCATGAATCACAAAATATTATAGTCATCCAAAAAGGAATAGTTAAAATTATCTAAGAAGAAAACATAATATTTCTTGAATATAGCAGAATGATTGTATTTATGATTAAAATGTCTATTTTCATTTAAAATTGGATATTGTAACCACTGAACTAGAAAGCATGCATTTGGAGACTGAAATAACTTTGCAGCCTACAAGCAGGCACGTAGCCAGGGAGGGGGCTAAGGGGGCTGAAGCCCCTCCCGAAAGTTTGAAAATACAAAATTATCTATATAAAAAAAGAGAAAAAAGTTTTGTTTGTTTTTATCTTCCATTACATTAAAACCAATTGCATTTTTAGCTGTAAAAATATCCATACATTGAATTGCAGTTACGTTAATACTTCATTATATCAGTTATTTGGATATATTGTTTTTTAATAGGTATGTACCACTAAAAATATAAATTCTTTTTAAAAAGTAATTTTTACTGTCTTAATGCGCAGTAAAATTTTATCAAGTGTAATTTCTTATCATCAGTTTGACTAAGGAAAATTAAGTATAATACACATACGGCATAAGAAAGGTCACGAAAAATAAGGAAGACTATTTTCTACATGTTTTAGTCGTTGGAAAAAGGCTACATGTTTTTCTTTAAACATATGCAATTAGATTATCACAAACCATTATGTTATTTTAACAAACAAACGTTAGATTTCTTCAGGAAAATAGAAGTAGAGAAGTAGAAGAAGTAGAAGTTGTTGAGTTTTCAAAGAGCTCCAGGAAAAGAAGAAATTAGAGCAGTTCTTGGACTAATACTTGAAACAATCTTATTTTGTTCAGAAAGAAATAGCCACTGACCACGATGATGATCCTCTAAATTTAGAAAAAAAATATCGAATTCAGAAAACATTTCGAAAAACATCGGAAGATTTTTTCAACAGCTGGAGCTTTTTAGGCAGTCAGGGAGAAGAATCATTTTCTCATAAGCTTAAGCTTGTCTGTTTGTCAGAAGATTTTCTGTCTGACAATGATAATGAGTTCTTAAAAAAAAATACGTGTGGCACTCGGGGACTGCCGCGGTAAAGCTATTGCATAGCATTTTTTATCAACTTATGCAATTATAATTATTTATTTATTTTTTATTTATGCAGTTTTTTTTGTCTTTGATATTAATTCAAGCTAAACATTTTGAGCGTGATGACCGATAACAAATTTTTTTCTTGTATTGAAAAAATGAGAAGTTAATATCGTTTAAAATATTTTTATTATCTTACAATACATGTAGGTTAATCAGGAATTTTTATCATTGAAACTATACGTTTATGGTAGCTGAAATAAAAAAACATAAGTTTAAGACTTCATATTCTCAAAATATCTGAAAAATACCGCGTCAATGTCTGCCGAAGTCTACGGAGGGATGCCGTGCCGAAGTCTGCCAAACTGAAGCGACGTTAGCCGGATTGTTATGTTTTTTTTTCTCGTTACAGAATTTCTAGATTCTTTCGCCGCGCCCAAAGCCCGCGATAAAATCTATGCAATACCTTAATAAATTATAAACAAAATTTGGCCGCGCTACGAAAATTAGATCGCGAGTTATAAGCATTTTAAATTTTCCGAACCTCACCGTGGGGGTCTCCTGTCACCAAAAACTAACACTGTCTCATAATAAATTACCAAACAAAATTTGGCCGCACTACGAAAATTAGATCGCGAGTTATAGGCATTTTAAATTTTTCGACTCTCACCATGGGAGGATCTCCTGTCACCAAAAAATAACACTGTCTCATAATAAATTACCAAACAAAATTTGGCCGCGCTACGAAAATTAGATCGCGAGTTATAAGCATTTTAAATTTTTCAACCCTCACCATGGGGGATCTCCTGTCACCAAAAGTAACACTGTCTCATAATAAATTACCAAACAAAATTTGGCCGCGCTACGAAAATTAGATCGCGAGTTATAAGCATTTTAAAATTTTCGACCCTCTCCAAGGGGGATCTCCTGTCACCAAAAATTAACACTGTCTCATAATAAATTACCAAACAAAATTTGGCCGCGCTACGAAAATTAGATCGCGAGTTATAAGCATTTTAAATTTTTCAACCCTCACCGTGGGGGGTCTCCTGTCACCAAAAGTAACACTGTCTCATAATAAAATACCAAACAAAATTTGGCCGCACTACGAAAATTAGATCGCGAGTTATAAGCATTTTAAATTTTTGACCCTCACCGTGGGGGGTCTCCTGTCACCAAAAGTAACACTGTCTCATAGTAAATTACCAAACAAAATTTGGCCGCGCTACGAAAATTAGATCGCGATTTATAAGCATTTTAAAATTTTCGACCCTCAGCAATGGGGGGGGGGGGTCTCCTTTCACCAAAAATTAACACTATCTCATAATAAATTACCAAACAAATTTTGGCCGCGATACGAAAATTAGACCGCGAGTTATAACAATTTTAACCTTTTCGACCCTCACCGTGGGGGTCTCCTGCCACCAAAAGTAACACTGTCTCATATAATAAATTATCAAACAAAATTTGGCCGCGCTACGAAAATTGATCGCGAGTTATAAACATTTTAAATTTTTCAACCCTCACTGTGGGGGGGGGGGTCTCCTGTCACCAAAAGTAACACTGTCTCATAGTAAATTACCAAACAAAATTTGGCCGCGCTACGAAAATTAGATCGCGAGTTATAAGCATTTTAAAATTTTCGACCCTCAGCATGGGGGGGGGGGGTCTCCTTTCACCAAAAATTAACACTATCTCATAATAAATTACCAAACAAATTTTGGCCGCGATACGAAAATTAGACCGCGAGTTATAAGAATTTTACTTTTTCGACCCTCATCGTGGGGGTCTCCTGTCACCAAAAGTAACACTGTCTCATAATAAATTACCAAACAAAATTTGGCCGCGCTACGAAAATTAGATTGCGAGTTATAAACATTTATATTTTTCGATCCTCACCAGTGGGCGGGTCTCCACTCACCAAAAGCTACATTATCCTACCTTGTTTTATCTTAAGACGATTCTTTTCTATACACATTCTATCAGGAATTTTTATTATTGAAACTATAGATTTATAGTAACTGAAATAAGATATATAAGTTTGAGACTTGATATCCTCTAAATATCTGAAAAATACCGCGTCAATGTCTGCCGAAGTCTGCCGAAGTGAAACGACGGTAGCCGAGTGTTAGGTTTTTTCGTTACGGATGTGTTAGGATATTTCTCGTTACGGAATTTTTGGATTCGGTCGCCGCGCTCAAAGTCCGCGATAAAAGCTATGCAATAGCTTAAAAAAAAAATGTGATATAATATTGTTTGTTTGTAACCCATACTAAAGATGCCTAATTGATTTTACATAAATATGCAGAAAAATGAAGTAGAAATTATTTGTGAGATTTTATTGTACATCAAAACTTCGGGAACACATCTTCCAAACTGAAATAAAGATCACAAAACTAACATTTAGACAGACAACAGGTACAAACCTTCAAATTACATCCACTGACAAGTATTACACTATCCCGGTCTTATTTCCCCATGTAGAAAGTCTTATTCAAAATTTAAATTATCGATTCATTTCGAATGAAGACATTCTAAGAGATTCCCAGTTACATCTTCCAGGATGGAAGAATTCACTGAAAAAAGCAAGCAAATTAGAGAATCTGATGCAATATTTTCAGGATAAAGTGTCAATGTAGCAAATGAAAGCTGCAAACAAATTGCAAAGGGTGCAAACAAATTGCTAATGTTGACAACAACACAGGGGTTTTAAAAGTTTTAGTAATGTAATGTGACATATTACGATAAAATCAAGCACTTGCTGACAGTTTTGGTTGAAAACCGAGTAACAACAGTCAGTGCTGAAAGATATTTTTTGGCAATGGTCGATGACAGACTGAGTAGCTTTTCCATGATTTCCATTCTTTGGGAAATTTCAGAAGATCTTGATAAGTCAATCGGCATCATGGCTAAGAAGAAATTATGATGATTGCTTCTGTTGCACTAGAAAACAGTGTTGAATTATTGCTCCCCCGGAGCAATGAGATGTCTCACCCCGAAAAAATTGTGATATTGTGTTTTCAGTGGTCAAAAAGTACAATCCCCCCCAGAGCCCCAAAATCCCTCCCGGAGAAAAGTTCCTGAATTCAACACTGCTGGTAAATTTATTTTACCAAGAGTACCATTTATAATTATTATAATCAGAGAATGTGAATTACAAACATAATTTCTATAATTACATATGACTGTAGCAATTATTTTTTTTAAAAAAAATAATGCCTGTAATTTATTTCATTTATGTATCAATAGTTTCAAGATCTCGCCTTCGTAATGTCAGATTCTCGCACGTTAACATTAATCCTGTGTTTTAAATCAATGCATAATTTTTGTTTACATTCGAATATTTTACAATGTTTTTTTTTTTTTTTTTTTTTTTTTTTTTGATAGGGGAAAGTAGGGGAGGCACACGTTTCAGCAATTTTTTTAAAAATCAGTTCATTTCTTATTTGAATTATATTTTTTGCATTTTAAGTATTACATAATAAAAACAATGCATTTCTTCATCATATGAACCAGATATTAAAAGTTTTCCATATAAATTTAAAAAAAAAATGTGAGGATTTAAAAAGCTGAAATATTTCTGTTCAAACCTGCCCCATGTAGGGGTAGCTTTGAACAAGTAAGGGGTACCTACCTTTAAATAAATGAATAAAATATGAAAATATTGAGAGTTTTCATGAAACGCTGCATATGTTTCAGGAATATAAAGTAATATGAATAAAATTTAATAACTATATTTTATTGAAAATAATAATTTTTCTAATATTTAACCAAACTTAAATCCATTAAAGTTGATGTCAAAAATCATTATTGAAACAACACAGAGTGTCTCTCCAATTATGTTTAGTTGAGAAAACATTTTTAAAATATCCTTGTAATATACCAATATAATATCTGATGCTTCTGGAAAATTAAAATTTTTTATCCACACTTTTTATGAAAAAATCTGAAAATTCCATTTTGTCTAGTACGAAAGTACTAGTAATTCCGTAGTTTGGAAAAGAGTAAATGAATGAGTATAGGCTTTGTTAGGACAAACCTACTAAACCATGAATCATTATTGTGCATCCGGACTTTGCAAATTATCAAATAAATGAATGCCATCATCAATTTAGGTTTGAAACTTCCAATCGCTGATACATCCAGAGACTGTAATACATGTGTGAAGTAAGGAAGGATTTTTAACAATTTAAGTTCATGTTCTTTGATATTCTTAATTAACCTCTTTTCACATAGTAAAAATTCCAAAAATAGTAATATTTAGGTATACCAATAACTCTTTATTTCATAGTTTTAGATGTTCAATGGTGCCCCATCACATGGAGTTCAACATTACAATTGTTTACTCAATTCGGCTGAAGAATTTGAATAAAACAAAGCTTATAAACTAAAGATTAAATCTTTGTTTAAGTGTGGAACAATAAATCAAAATTTTAGGAATACAAAATTTTGAACAAAAATCTTACAACGTTATTTGCTTAAGTTTAGATTCAAGAGGAAGAAAAATACATATCTTGCTTAGACAGTATTGTGCATACAAAATGGATCAGCTTTGTATACTTATTGCACTGAAACAGTAGTAATCTATTGCCATAGACATTTTTAGAAAATTATTTATTTGAAGGAAAAAAATTAGAGTGTTCAAAGGTGCCCCCAGTTTAAACGTGCCCCCCCCCCATCTCCCCTACTTGAGGCTCATCTCAAACATTGTTAGTATGTGCTTTTTAAGTTTCGCAGAAAAATTTTCCTAAAAACTGTCCGGTTTACGAACTGGTTTGGAAACTGGAAGTGCTCTTAAAAATTGCAATAGTAATTGAAAAAATTAAATATGAAATAACAATATTTGACATAGTTAACAAGTATCCTATGTAGAAACACACATTAGGATAGGCCTAGATTATTTTTAAATTTTTTACTGAATATTACTCAGATTACTTTTGTAAGAATAGAAAAAATTCCAAAAGTGAGCCCCTCCCGAAAGAAAATCCTGGCTACGGGCCTGCCTACAAGCACATTAAAGCTGGATTTTTTTTTTTTTTTTTTTTTTTTTTACATCGTATTAAATTGAATAAACTTAGTTTCGTAAAACAATAATTCCATATTTTTGCAGCTACGTCGTAAAAATGCAGATAATTTTTTTTAAATGTTCATCTAACTAACATTTGATTTCTGAAGATCATTCCAATTTGAATCATTTAACCAGACGATATTACGGTGAACAGAAATGAATAATCGTCCAAAAATTGAAATTTTTCTTTGAAGTTTCACATTTGTATCAATAAAAATCTTATGTCTAGAAGTCTATGGTACTGAACATCATAAAACCATATCGGTTTGTTGTTTTCTCTCCCCTGCACTACGACGAGTAACGTGTTTGTGACGCTCCATATCATTAGCCAGTCTTTTAATGCATCGTCACTCCCTCGCGTTTATAGAATATCTCTCTTTTGAACCATGAGGAAATTATGCCTTTTCCATAATAAGGAAAAGGCATGTTTACAAACAAATACTTCTGTCAACCAATCTACCGCTACATTTTTTTGTCATAGTCATTGTAAAAATCATCTTGACGACGTAGCCCAATCAGGGTCGTACTGGCATAACAGAGAGGGCGGTGGCAAAATGGATAACAAGGGCGCCGATTGCCTTACAAAAGGGCGCAAATCCTTATATATATATATAAGGATTTGCGTCCTTTTTTACATATATATATACACATACTCACACACACACAGATATATATGTGACGATTTAAGGAGAACTCGAATTATTTCCACTGGTTAAAAAGAAACACGCAGTCATGGCAAGCGAGGGAAAAAACAAAATAAAATAATAAATGTAGAAGATCCAATAATTAGTCATGGGCTGCTGTAAATTCATTTATTAAATTCGTAATAATGAGGAAGGAAAAGCTCCTTTTTCAAAAATTCCATCATTATTTCAGCGAGCTGTCCTCATCGAAGAAGTAACCCAAGAAATCTTCTCTCTCATCTCGAGACTTCCACCTTCTAAACTAAAAAAAAAGTACTGGAACATTCTGTAACCTCAAACCATCATTCTTTTATGTAAACAGAATTCTTGTCCAGCTACGAGGCTATTTTAAACAGACGATAAATTTATTTTAAAAAATATTATTTAACCAATTTATAATTGACTCAGAATTTTAAATATCTTACGCAGACGATTTTTATAAATGATTAATTTTAAGAGAAAAAGAAAAGAAATGAATTTATTAATATGCACACATCAAAGGTTGACGTAGGATAAATAAATAAATAGATAAAATAAAATAATGATATTTTTTGAAAGGTATGGTTTTGGAATAAATTTAATAAGACTTTCTTAAAAAGGGTTGATAAAAACATAGAAGAAATCAGTTTTATTTGGAATATTAAGAAATAAAGTTTTAATTAAGAATATTTTTAATTTAGAGCCATCTTTTTAAATTTACGCATACTGGAATAATGTTTTTTAAGGCAAATTAAGAATTTATATCGTCTGCATAAGGATTAACAGATTAGATTTAGAAACAAGATTTTAATTTAATAATTTGAAGTAAGTACGGAATATTATTATAAGAAAATTAAGATAGTATAAAGGTTAGTTTTGGCGAAAAAATTTTAATTTTGTAATATATATATATATATATATATGCGCACACACACACATACTACATAATATACGAGTACATTATTATAAAAGCTTTATTCCTAAAATATATATGTCACCCAAAAGAATATTATATAATTACAGAAATGTAATAGACACGAAAATAGTTCTCCGCAAAACTGCACTTTTAAAAAATCTTGATATTAGGCAAGCCAAATTAGAGGGTTTGTTTCCACCACACTTTTTAAAACATATATACCTCTATTTTCGACAGAGATACCGCGGACACGCTAGCGCATAAATTACGCAAAAAATCGGTGACGGGACGCAGAAAAATAGCTCTTACACGTCCCATAGAATGCGTAATTTCGTCAAAAAATCGCAAAAAAGGCGACATTCGTTAAAAAAATTGCGAAATAGCGATTATTTTCCGGCAAATTTCGTCTAAAGATTCGCGAAAAAATCGCTAATTTCGTCACAAAGTCTTAAAAAACGACAGATTTCCTCAAAAGATCGCGAAAAACGACAAATTTCGTCTAAAATCGCGAAAAAAAAGCAAATTTTGTCTAAGAATTCACGTAAAGCGCCAATTTTTGTCAAAAAAATCATGATAAAACGTCAAATTTTGTCAAAAAATGCGCGAAAAAAACGGCAAATTGTCAAAAAAATAGCGAAAAAACGGCAAATGTTGTCAAAATTAGAGAAAAAAGCAAATTTTGTCACAAAATCTTGAAAAACAGACAGATTTCCTCAAAAGAGTGCGAAAAAACAACAAATTTCGTCTAAGAATCGCGTTAAAATGGAAATTTTGTCAAAAAATTTACAAAAAAGCGCAAATTTCGTCAAAAAAATTCCGAAAAAACAGTAACTTTCATCAAAAGATCGTGAAAAAAACACAAATTTCGTCATAGGAGCATGAAAAAAAAAAAAGAAGTTAATGCCGGGAGTGAATTTTCCTGTTCCAAAAACTAATTGTCTTGCTTCAATTGATTTATTTATTTATTTTTTGCTGCTCTAGAAACAGATTTTCCTGCTTCCGTTTTTAACTGCTCCAAGTATTTCTGAGTAAATTTAACTCCTGAAAGTACCCATTCATTAAATTAAAAATACC
This sequence comes from Maratus speculifer, assembly GCA_964019185.1. Taxonomy (NCBI): domain Eukaryota; kingdom Metazoa; phylum Arthropoda; class Arachnida; order Araneae; family Salticidae; genus Maratus; species Maratus speculifer. The sequence continues at coordinate 99,482,728 of OZ025293.1, forward strand.
CCTTTACTCAACAAGTTTTTTTATTTCACTAGAAAAAATATTTTTTTCAATAAATTTATCTTGCCCCTTTTTAAAAGAAATGCTAACAAGAGTGACTCTTGTTATCTTTTACGCACAAATAAGCATTATTTTATAATTAAATATATATTTTGCACATTTATTTTTAAAAAAGTAAAGAAAATTTCTCTTAATATTTTAAAAAACTTAATATTGGTTTTAATTAATTATTTATTATTATTAAAATAATTATTTCATTTCATTTTTCTTTTGCAAATGAACAAGTTTTGCATCGAAAAACATGACTTATTAGTAGTGGGGACCCGCTTTTGTAAAAAAGGGGCCCAAAATTTTAGAAGTTCTGGGTCCCAGGGACCCAGGATTTTTCAAGTCCAGCGGCATCACTGTAATTTCACTCACGTTATCTAATGATATATTAAATAAGCCGAATATTACTATTGAGAAATAGTGGGGATTTAAGTAAAAATATTTGCGAAATTTAAGCATTGTGTTAATTATCTTTAACCGCATTACATCAGTTAACATATGTGAAGAAGAATTGCATATTAAATAAATGTATCTATGATGCCCTAAAAAGTACAATACAAATCTCAAGAAATATGGAATACTATTAATATGGAATGGATTAATATTTATTGAAAATTATTTAACTAATAAGAAGTAAAATTTGCTTTTAACTATATATTACATTTACTTATATAACTCAAACTTTATCTCGAATATCTGAATAACAGCATCCATAAAATTATTTCGAATTAAAAAATAAAAATAAAACGAATTAAAACAATTTCATTGGCTCAAAACACAAAAGTTCAAAACATTTTATACAATTCAATAATATTTTATATAATACAATCTCTAGGATACAAATACTAATTATGATGTAATTTTTTTTCCAAACCTTAATAGTAATTAAGTTTTTTTTATGTGATTTATTATTATTTTTTTAAGGAGGGGGGGGGTATTTGTTTTTTCTTTTTTTCTTCAATAATACTTAAATTAGTTTCAAATTAAATTTAGACTATATATATATATATTTATATATAATACATATAAAAAAATTCCCCCTATTATGAAATCGATTAATAAAATAACAATGTGACATTTTTTGTAAAAAATTAAAATTAAAAAAAAAGGAAATACTTTGTATCAAAAGCGTCTTATAGAATTTTTTTCATAGTGAAAATCACAAGAAATATGGAATATTATGAATATGGAATGGATTAATATTTACTGAAAACTGTTTAATTAATAAGAATTAAAATTTGATTTTAACTATGTATTACATTTACTTATTTAATTCAAACTTTATCCCGAATATCTGAATATCAGTCTCTACACAATTATTTCCAAGTAAAAAATAAAAAATTAAAATTAAACGAATTAAAATTAAAATAATAAATTAATTCATTGACTCAAAATTCAAAGTTCGAAACATTATTTTTTACAATTCAATAATATTTTATATAATACAACCTCTAGGATACAAATACTAATTTTAGTGTAAAAATGTTCCAAATCATGGCAAAAATGGCATATATTTTACAAGAATTATTTTTAAAAAGGGTTTCTTTCTTTCTTTCTTTTCTTTTTTTCTTATATATATAATACCATTAAAAGTAGACTAGATTCACCAATGGATTTTATCAATAAAACAATAAACCAAAACGAAGAATTTGAATTGAATTGAATTATAATAAAAGAAAAAAAATGGTGAAACGAGTATATCTGAATAAATAAATAAATAAAATAAAATGAATGCAAATGTAATTTGTAGTCCACAGAGCAGAATCATCAGACTCCAAATGCTCTGGAACTACAAATGAAGTGTGCGGTTTCATCCACGTATTAGCCATGAAATAGCAAAATAATACGTATTTGGGGCTACCAGCACACAAAAACCAAATTATTAAACAACGAACAGAGAAATAAATAGTTGAAAAAATGAAAATATATATATACATTAAAACAATAGCGTGCAGCAATTAGTGTCAGTAACATGAGCACAAACTAACCATATTTATGCACGTGGAAATGATAAACATTACATTCATATATAATTTGGATAAAAAGTAAGAAAACAAAATATTGAGGGAAAAAAACATATCTAGTTATCACCATTAATGTAGAGGACTGCGCTATAAAATTATTAATAAATTATAAATGCAGGAAGCAATAGTTTATTATACAAGCTGAAATAGTAACACGTAGAAAAAGCAGTTCGTTAGTAATTATATATATATATATATATATATATATATATATATATATACCGGGTGTCCCAAAAATGACTGATGGATTTTAAAATTCAATAACTTGCAAACGGTGACAGCTATTAAAAAAATTTTTGCAGGAGGGCTATGTATAATGTCAGGAGTTTTTTTACCGCAATTCTTGATTTTAGTTCGAATTTCAAACAACAGATGGCGCTGATGGCGGTTGGCGGCCAGTCGACGCCGAGACTTACTTCATTCAGCTTTGGCGCAAAAGAAGAAGATTAAGGCTATGGAGTACGTCTCATTCTACAGTACAGTTTTGCTCTCAGGCCCCGATTCTACACTCATTCGATATGATTTCAATGGAATGCGTTGTTGCCATGGAAATAACAGATTGTTCTATAATGGAATACAGCGTTCAGAAGTGGGCATAAATTTCGCAAGCAGTATTTGAGTTTGCAGAAGATTTTCGTTTAGGAAGTTTTATTTTCCCGGATTAAATTACTTTTTTATGGGACGATTTAAAGAATATTTTATGCGTCATATTTTAAAACTGGATAAAGAGATTTTTTTCAATTTGATGATTTTTGTTATATTCTTAAGAAAATTTAGATCTTTTAAGAAAATTTGGCAGTAGATTTTTATGAATGTTCAAAAAATAATCGTGAAAACTGCTGATAGTACATTATTGTGTAAAATAACTACCAAAAACAAATATAATAAGTTGCCTCGTTTAGCCCTTTTCAATAAGATTAGTCTATCGTTGCATTAAAATAGAAAAAAATAAATGTGAGTTAATTAAAATTTATTTTCCCGGATTAAATTACTTTTTATGGCATGATTTAAGGAATATTTTAGGCACCATATTTTAAAACCACAGTGTTAAAAATTTGAAACCTTTGCTGCATCGTCACTCCTCCACTTTTATAGAAATAGATTACTTCACTTTATTATGGAGCATTCTCATTAGTCAAAATAGAGATATTCTATAATAGCAGTGGAGTGACGATGCAGCAAAAGTTTCCAATTTTTAACAGTGTAGGTGAAAATATCTTGCTCTTTGTAAAAATCTGCTGCATTTTGTTGTATACGCACTCCGCTTGTATAGAAACGGTTACTTGATTGTATTATGAAGCATTGTTATTGGTCGGAAAAGAGATATTATATACAAGCGGCGGAGTGCGTATGAAGCAAAATGCAGCAGATTTTTATCACTGTGGGGCCCGATTCTGAACTCTTCGATATGATTTCAATGGAATGTGTTGTTGTCATGGAAATAAGAAATTCTTCTATAGAAAAATACAATATTCAAAATTGAGCATGAATATAACAATCTAAATCGATCTAAAATTTCTTAGAATATAACAAAAGTTATCAAATTAAAGAAATCTCTTTATCTAGTTTTAAAATATGATGCATAAAATATTGTTTAAATCGTGCCCTAAAAATTAATTTAATACGGGAAAATAAAACTTCCTGAACGAAAATCTTCTGCAAACTCGAATACTGCTTGCGAAATTTATGCCCACTTCTGAACGCTGTATTCCGCTATCGAACAATCTGTTATTTCCATGGAAACAACGCATTCCATTGAAATCATATCGAATGAGTTCAGAATCGGTCCCCACAGTGTTAAAAATCTGCTGCATTTTGCTCCATACGCACTCCGCCGCTTGTATATAATACCTCTTTTCCGACCAATAACAATGCTTCATGATACAATCAAGTAACCGTTTCTATACAAGCGGAGTGCGTATACAACAAAATGCAGCAGATTTTTACAGTGTAAGAGCAAGATATCTTCACCTACACTGTTAAAAATTGGAAACTTCTGCTGCAACGTCACTCCACTGCTATTATAGAATATCCCCTACTTTGACTAATGAGAATGCTCCATAATACAGTGAAGTGATCTTTTTCTATAAAAGTGGAGGAGTGACGATGCAACAAAGGTTTCAAATTTTTAACAGTGTGGTTTTAAAATATGGTGCCTAAAATATTCCTTAAATCATGCCATAAAAAGTAATTTAATCCGGGAAAATAAATTTTAATTAACCCACATTTATTTTATTTTTTTCTATTTTAATGCAACGATAGACTAATCCTGTTGAAAAGGCCTAAACAAGGCAACTTATAATATTTGTTTTTGGTAGTTATTTTACACAATAATGTACTATCAACAGTTTTCATGATTATTTTTTGAACATTCATAAAAATCTACTGACGAATTTTCTTAAAAGATCTAAAATTTCTTAAGAATATAACAAAAATCATCAAATTGAAAAAATCTCTTTATCTAGTTTTAAAATATGATGCATAAAATATTCTTTAAATCGTGCCATAAAAAAGTAATTTAATCCGGGAGAGTAAAACTTCCTAAACGAAAATCTTCTGCAAACTCAAATACTGCTTGCGAAATTTATGCCCACTTCTGAACGCTGTATTCCATTATCGAACAATCTGTTATTTCCATGGCAACAACGCATTCCATTGAAATCATATCGAATGAGTCCAGAATCGGGGCCTGAGAGCAAGACTGTATTGTAGAATGAGACGTACTCCATAGCCTTAATCTCCTTCTTTTGCGCCAAAGCTGAATGAAGTAAGTCTCGGCGTCGACTGGCCGCCAACCGCCATCAGTGCCATCTGTTGTTTGAAATTCGAACTAAAATCTAGAATTGCGGTAAAAAAACTCCTGACATTATACATAGTCCTCCTGCAAAAATTTTTTTAATAGCTGTCACCGTTTGCAAGTTATTGAATTTTAAAATCCATCAGTCATTTTTGGGACACCCGGTATATATATATATACATATATATATATAACATATAAATCAATTTCAAATTAGAAAAAAAAATTCTTTATCTTACAAGAAATTGACAAAATGATAATGTGACTTAAAAAGTTTTTTTTTTCTTGTAAACAATTAAACTTTTAAAAAGTAAAATTACTTTGTTTTAGAAGTGCTCTGAATAGATTTTTTTTTTTTCGCAGTACAGATCTCAAGAAATAAAATCGTTCATTAAAAATTTTCTGGTCAATAACTTCCTCTTTCACTCATCTCCCCCAGCTGACTTTAAAATATTATGAATATTAATGGATCAATATTTATTAAAAATTATTTAACTAATAAAAAGTATAATTTGATTTTACTATATATTACTTTACTTAGTAAATTCAAACATTATCCCGAATATCCGAATAACAATCACCATACAATTGTTTCCAAATCGAAAATAAATATTAAAATAAAACAATTTAAAAAAAAAATTTGTATCAAACTCAAAATTGCAAAATATTATATAATACAACTCAATAATATTTTATGTAATATACTCTCAAGAATACAAATACTAAGTACGGCGTAAAAATTGTGAGAAAAGTTCGGGGCAAGATTAATGTCGATTTATGTAAATTATTAAAAAAAAAAGTTTTTTTTAAACAATAAAATGATATCATATAGAAGTTTTGATTTGAATAGTGTTTTTTAAACAGTTTATATATATATATATATTAATACTCTTGCGAAAGTGATACAATTATTAATAATAAAAAAGTAATAATAAGTAATCTTACCTTACATTGTTTTTCAATGGGCCAATCATAGATCTTGCTATGCAAAGTGCATGCAACGTCAATGGTGATGAAATTTTTAGAGTGCTGTACACTTACACTATTTTAAAAAAGTACGAAGCGCGAGCTTATATAGAAAAATATTTAAGATTACAACTAAATATTTAAATAACGCAGAACACAGGCAAATAATGTAAACTAAAGGCGGAATTGTTGTTTGGAACTGGATCGGTTGAAAATTAGAAACACATGTATTTCCGGTTTCTGTGGAGTTTTTTAAAATCTTTAAGATTACGACTAAACAGGTAAATAACTCAGGACACAGGCGACAGGCATATAATGTAAAGAGGGAGTTGTTCTTTGACACCGGATGAAAATGAAACGAGAAAAATGAAGCAGGTTGCACTGCACCCCAAGAGCACTTTATGTATACCGTACCGGCTATCGGCTGAAAATTAGAAATACATGCTTTTCCAGTTTCTGTGGAATGGACAATATATGACTGATTTCGCTACTCTCTTTTCCTTTGGATATAATGTGTTTTGGTAGTATTTCAAATGAGCGGACTTATATTTACAAAGGTTGTACAAGCAATAGATTTGCTTGTATTTTCTCCAGAAAGATAGAGATCCAGAAATCTCAGAATTCGGTATAATCAGTAAAAAATGTCACACCTGATATTAATTACTACAGTCACACTGGCTATATGCAGAGCTCATATTCAGTTAACTTGAACCCCCCCCCCCCCCCCCCTGAAATGACAATTTGTCTTCTTGGGAACACTCATGTTATTGACTAAAAGCTTTGAAAGCTGAACACAAACATCTGCGCTTCTCTGAACTACGTAGATTTTCAGGGGTTTATATATTTATATTGATAATATGTGTATTTTTCATTTTGTAACTTGCGGTGGTGTTTGAAGTTTAAAGAGGTTAAGCAGATCAGATCCAGTATAAAAACAGTTTTTAGATATTGGCATTTTTGGATGCTAAAAATTATTGACTTTTCAAAGCGATATAAAAAATTAGCCTATTCTGCTTTCAAAAGCAAAATTTACATAAGTTTCCGTTGCAAACTCTCCTTAAAAATTATTCTTCATAATCTGGCCTATACTATCATTTAATAAATCAATGATAATATAGGTTCTTAAGACTTATATTATCATTAAGAAATTATAGAGTGCTTCAGTTTATTAGAACTAGGAGCACTAATTTATGTATGTGTAAGGGGCAGTATTGTTACAAAAACAATATAATTGTTTATTAAAGTTCTTTTCACCAAAGAGCTGAACGAAAGAAAGAAAAGAAAATCTGATTAGGGGCGCCAGCATTACAAAATGATGGTAATAATTTTTTGAAAGTTATTTTTCTGTGGCGTTGAAAAAAAAAATCTGATCAAGGGCTCCATGTTTACAAAAAGACGATATTAGTTTTTTGAAAGTTTTTTTACATAAACAAGGAAAAAAAATCCGACCAAGAGTGTTGTGATTATAAAAACATGATATTTGTTTTTTGAAAGTTATTTTTAAAGAAACACTGAAAAAAAATCTGACCATCGGCGCCATGATAACAATCACAAGATATTAATATTTTGAAAGTTATTTTTACAAGAGGCGCTGAAAAAATCTGACGAAGGGCGCCATAATTACAAAAACCGATATTAGTTTTTTAAAAGTTACTTTTGTAGAGGCGCTGAAAATATCTACATGGTATTAGTTTTTTGAAAGTTATCCGTCAAAAGGGCGCCACAAATATCTAAACAAGGGCGCCATGATCAAATTTAAAGTTATTTTAAAGAAGTGTAAACAGGTTTTTTTTATAGAGGTTTTTTACAGAGGAAAAAATCTGACTAAGGGCGCCACGTTTACGATATTAGTTTTTAAAAGTTATTTTTACAAGAAGTGCTGATGAAAGACGACCAAGGGCGCCATAATTATAAAAACCGATATTAGTTTTTTAAAAGTTATTTTTGTAGAAGCGCCGAAAAAAGTCTGATCTGGGGCGCCACGATTCCAAAAACATCATATTAGTTTTTAAAAGTTATTTTTAAAGAGGCGCTGAAAAAGATCTAAACAAGGGCGCCATGATTACAAAAACATGATATGTCTATTTTAGGTTATTTTTACTGAGGTGTTGATAAAGTCAGACCAAGGGCGCCATGTTTCCCAAAACACGATAGTAGTTTTTTGAAAGATATTTTTACAAGAGGCGCTGAAAAAAGCTAATCAAGTGCGCAGTAATTAGAAAAACCGATATGAGTTTTTTAAAAATTATTTTTGTAGAGGCGCCGAAAAAAATCTATCCCAGGGAGCCACGATTCCAAAAACATAATATTAGTTTTTTGAAAGTTATTTTAAAAGAGCGCTGGAAATGATCTAAGCAAGGGCGCTACAAAAAAAAGATATTAGTTTTATTTAGGGTTTTTTACAGAGGAGTTGAAAAAAATCTGACTAAGGGCGCCATGTTTCCCAAAACAAGATATTAGTTTTTTAAAAGTTATTTTTACAACAGGTGCCAAAAAAACTGAAGAAAGGCGCCATGATTACAAAAACACAATATTATTCTTTTTTAAGTTATTCTTACAGAGGCGGCGCTGAAAAAAAATCTGATAAGGAGCCTGTTATTGCAAAAAGACGATATTAGTTTTTTTTTTAAAGTTGTTTTTACATAAAGATGGAAAAAAAATTGACCAAGAGTGCTATGATTATAAAAACTCGATATTAGTTTTTTGAAAGTTATTTTTACAGAAACACCGGAAAAAAACCTGACCATGGGCGCCATGATTACAAAAATCGATATTAGTTTTTTAAAAGTTATTTTTTAGAGGCCCTGAAAAAAAATCTGACAAAGGGCGCCACGCTTACAAAAACATGATTACAAAAACACGATATTAGTTATTTTTATAGTTATTTTTATAAAGACGCTGAAAAAATCTGAACAAGGTCACCTCTCACAATGTGACCAATTAAAATAAAAATCTTTTCTTTTAAATTGGCATTCCACCTCTTTTTCTCATCGTTTGTATTTTCACAAAAAAAGCAGAATAAATATAAAACTACAGCGCAGCCACCTATGGTGCTAAATGTTTGATAAATATGTCATCGCCTTTAATTTGCCAAATGAAAATTTTTGAAATTTTATGCCTTTCAGAATGCATAACTTAAAATACTCCCATTAAAAAAAAAAAAAAAAAAAAAAAAAAAAAAAAAAAAAAAAACGTGACGAGGGGCGCACCGGGCATTTGCCTCGCTGTCCGGTGGGCCAGTACGACCCTGAGCCCAATCATATCATACTTACTCATGCATTGGCAAACTTAGACCAATCAAATTCCCAAGGTACATCCATACAGTGTCAGTCGTTAAAGAATGGACAGGTTTTTCTCCCTCATCCACAGTGACGTCAGCTGCCCTTTCCTTATAGTCTGAAGTAATCGCTTTCGATAAAAACGGTGGAGTGACGGTGCAGCAAAAGGGATAATTTTCTTACAGTGTACGGTGGCGCCCTCATATATTTAGAAAAGTCGCATTGCAAAATTTTAACACTACTTTCCCCACCTGTCTCCTATTGTGTGGTTTCGACCATCTAGCTGATCTTCATTGCCCTGTAAAAAACTTGACCCTTTTGCTGCATCGTCACTTTTTGACCCATGAGAATGCTCCATGATAGGCTGAAGTAATCGTTTTCTATAAAAGCGGTAGAGTGATGATACAGCAAAAGGGTAAATTTTTTACAGTGTGTAACAACCTTTATAATCTGTTTTTAGTCTGTTCCTGAACGCATAAAACCGCTCAATGAACACTTATTCCTTTTAAAACCACAATAAAGACTCACTCCATATTCCTGCCTCCTGAGTTCGCGCGCTCTAGGTGCGTTTTCACTGGTCGTTCTAACGACCTAAAAAACCTTACCTAACCCAAAACCTAACCTAAGAGCGTCTTCACTGGTTACAGATAAATCCTTACGCCAACCAATCAAAGGCAAGTCTTTACTGCGCAAGCATCTACTTTAGGGCTTTAACAGTATACAGACAGATCAGCTGATATTTAATTATAAACAAATAACTTTTGTTTGCGTTCATCATGATAATCGTAAATATTTCGTATAAAAAATAATAGAAAGTTTTGACTTTTTTTTCTTACTAAAAGGGTTAATAATGATCCAAAAATCATTTTTTATCCAAGTTTCCAAAGGAAAATACATAAAAGCACACAGTTACTATGATTAATATATTTAAAAACACATAATTAAATTTTCACTTATGAAAAAGTGATAAGTTAAACACTTTGATCAGGTTATCTCATGTGCCCAAATGACATAAATTTGTCGAAAATGTTGGGAAAATTGTTCAAATGGCATAATAATGATTACACTAATTAGTGTATCTCTATCCATAACATGTCAATAAAACACATTGTGTTAGGTATTTCTTTTGAATTTGTTTAAAAATTAAATGTTATTACTAAATAAGTATAAAAGTTAAAAAATATGTATTTTTTTAACCATTCTTTTATAAACTACAAATGTTTATAAATATCACGCCTAATTTCAAGACTATAATTCATGATGGATCAAAAAACTTCTCTTCATTAATTTGGCATGACTCTAATTATGGAAAATTTACCACCAACTTGGTAAAAAACATAAACTGCTGAATTTATTAAAGGAATTATTTTTTCTCTCTTTTTTTCTGATATGACAACAGTAAAGGTGAAAATTAAAAACCATTTTTTAAACTATGAATTCAGAATTTTTAATTTTTTTTCGAAGTTTAATTATAATTGACTTAATGCTAAATTATTAATTGATAAAAACAGATACAAAAATTATTTGTTTATTTTTGTAAATAAAAATTATTTCATTATTTTTATTTATGTTTCATTTCTTGCCTTCAAATTATTTAAAATATTTTGTTGTTACAGTTTCACTGCCAGTTGGCATATTTTAATGGTACAGTTGATGTATAATTAACTCTGCTTGTTGTTATTGTAACCTTTAAAAATATTTACCTTATAACAAGTGGCTACCAGAAAAATGTTTTAAAATTCACTTTATTACTTAAAATAAATTCCTAAAAAGAAAAAAAAATGCCGAGAGAAGCACACAGGTGTAGATATTTTTTTGCCATGGTCTTAAAACAGCCGAGACACTTGATTTTGGCGATTTTTTTAACATGCGCCAAGCACCCACGAGCGCCAACCGAGTTTTCAGCATCTCTGAAATTTTCCCCAATCACAACGCGCGGGTTTTGGCTGACAATTTGCGATATGCAGAGCTTCAGAGATGACTGCTTTAATAAAATAAACTTTTACAAACAATTTACAACTAGTTAACTTCTTTTATCACGAATTTTCTCTATGAAAATAGTTTTCTTGATATTTTTCAATTTTTAAAAATTTGCAGCTCTCTATTTTCTGATTTTAAGAATTTTTTTCACGTTCAGAACTTTATATACACCAATTTCTAAAAAAAAAAAAAAAAAACCAATAATTATCAAATAAATTCAATTAAAATTCACCTACCTTTGCTTCTTCATTAACATTAAAGAATCTTGCAAAAATGATCTTTTATTTACTTTACTCACATTATATAATATTTAGTCACATTATTATAATCACATGTTCCAAACTAAAAATTTAGCAAACAAACAAAAGAAAATTCCTTCAGCTTCCAGACATCATGTCATGCGAGAGACAATTCAGTCATTAAAAAATTTGAAGCTTTTCTCTAAATAAGCTAACATCAATGCATTGTTTTCATCCAGTATTCCGGTGGAATTTCCGAATAAAGAGATAGTAAAATGACAATAAACAATCAGAATTCAGCAATTTTTACAAAGCTTTCCATTTTCTAAGTGAGAAAATTTTCTGACAGGTCAATCTTGTTTTGCAAACAACGCAAATACTATCTAGATCCTGGCCATGAAAACTACTTTTGTTCCTAAAAAAAATCAGTATAAAAGAACTATTTAATCACAATAAAAATTAAAAGAAGTTAATTTTAAAAGCATGCTGTGTACATTCATAAGAATTTGTTTAAATTGGGGAATTTTTTTATTTATGTAATTTACAGATATTGTTTATTTCAATAAACAGTCACAAAAAGAATTGTGAACTTATTGTCAGCATTGTGCTAAAGGGAGGGGACAGGGGAAGGCGGTCCCACAGGGTGCAGAAACTTAGGGGATGCCAAATTTATACTACCAATGTCGTTTTGAGGGCTTTAGTGTCAAGTTAGGGAAAAGGGGGTGGAGGCAAATTTCCGGGTGCAGCTTTCTCTTAATTTTCTTCGCCCATGCTTACGGCTAGTGAATAGATATAGTTTTAATGCATTTTGCAAAGTAAACAATCAATGATTTAAATTAACAATTAATCAATAATTTTTAAATATTGATCTGATATCATAATGTTATTTAAACTGCCTTCCTACATCAGAAATAAATTTCAATACCTTTTAAGGAAAACACCATAATAAAAAACACAGAAAAGGAATTTTAAAATTTTGTTGCATACATTTGCATAAAGTTATATAGATTTTATGACTTCCGCTCATGAATTTAATAAATATATTTTATTTCTAAAACTTATTTAGGATATTTATCAAACATATTATCTATTTCGATAATTTTAAACTAAAGCACTTATGAGTGTTACATGCCCATTAAAACAAAGTAAAAAAAAAAATCATTGGATGCACGAAACTCACATCAACTAACGAAACTAAAATTGAAAAATTCATCGCTGAGTGCACGAAAGTCGCTTTGAAAAAGTTTCTAAAAATGAGCAAAACTGCAGTTATTAATCACGGCAGGTATCAAACTATTAAAATGTCTATAAATTTGTCGATAAAATTTTGAAATATTTTTTTCGAATATTTATGATACATAAATATGCGAATTTTTAAGTAAGGAAAAAAGTATTTCTGATATAGGAATTCACTTTCAATAACATCAACACGTCATGACAATCAAATGTTAAAATCATATTTTAAATCATTGAATATTTATTTCAAGAAAAGCGTACACTCAGTATATTTGTCTGTCCTACCGCACATATATTTCCAAATTTATATTACTATTTATTGAAATAAGCTAATATCTAATACAGCGGCTTATTTATTTTAGAGAAAATTCTTTTACATGCTTGCATAAATATGCAAGTATATTCAAGTATATTAACAAAGCTTGATTGAAGCTGGCATTTAACTAATTTGACGATTTAAAAACCTACGAGCAAGGCTAAACAAATATTCCTTAACATTTACAATTATTAAATGAACAAACAGACATTTAATTCAAAATTAACCAGAAATACTCAACCAAACAACCTAATATAATCAATGAAGTAAGTAATTAATTTTAAGAAACAAATATTTATAAACAAATACTTTTATTCTTTGTACTGTTAACTTTCGATAAAATAATTTTGAGAACAGTACATTATATCTTTATTGCTACTCAAAATGAACTATATAAATTATAAATATTATTTTAATATTATAAAATGCATCTGAATGATTACAAAAGACAGATAGATATGTATATGCATCTACAAAATGAAAAACATTAATAAAACTTACCTTTTTCTTTCAATCATAAAAATTAGTTTCTGCTTGACGCAAAAGAATAGTTCGAAATAAAAATAACTATTAAGTCTGGCTCCTGTAAAAAAGACTCTAGAACCGGTCTCAGGCCCGTTCTGTTGCAAGGTAACTGGTCAGTCCACTTTATTCTAGGGATGTCCGGCATTTCCTTTTCTCAATTCAACCGAACATTCCGCGAATAAGCAGTCTTTTTTTGTCCTAGCGATGAAGTTCCCTCCCTATAAGGTTTGGAACCTTCGAAAGCAGGAAACCTACTCAGGGTTTTTCTTATCTCGGTCAGACTATATGTAAAATGAAAATTTCATTTTTAATGCTACATTTCTTCACCGCCATTATTTGGCAAAATACTCTTTTCTGATTGGCTGCACTTAGGTAATTTGTGCTTAGGTTTGAACACGAATCAAACCTACAAAATCGCTTTCTAACGCTCTAAAATCTTGTGCTTAGGTTTAAATTTAAAGTTGGGAAAGTTAGACCTTGGGTAGGCCCGTGACATTGACGTCTAATAACTGGACTAAGAAATGGCAACCTTTTTTTAATCCAACCAGTGACGTCTAATAATTCTAGTTATTTCTGATCTATGAATCCAACACATGGAGCAAAGAAGGTATACCTTCTTTGCTCCATGATCCAACATTACCTCCCCACCAGTACGTGATGGTGGGAGCGAATGCGCGCCAAACCGGTTTCTCCCGCCGGTCCCCCCACCAGTCACCAAGACCTATTTCGTCTGCGTTGTGTTGTTGTGTTGTGAGAATTAAGGCTCCTACAATACGGGCTGAATTACGCCTCCATTAAGTTTCCAAAATGATTGCATGATTCGGCGCCTTAGCGCGTAGATGGCGAGGCGACTAAATTTAGTGACTCAATCTCTTTCACGGGAAAATATAAGAATAGACCGTTCGAAGAACCGGTTTGTTGTATGCAAGTGATTAGGTTGGCGCGATATTTGGCGAAGTTCTCCAATGCAGATTTATTCTTTTAAGTTTTTATAGGCAAATTATTCCACTTTTCTTCATTTATATGGAATTTAAATACTCCAAACCCATCCCTGAACATGTCAGAATAATTTTCTGCTCAACAAACGTTCATTTTTAATGATTTTGTAGCTTTAAAATCATTCAAACGATTCTCGCCTCATAGGAATCAATGGGAAACAAACGGTAACTGGGAAACAAGATGTTTGATGATTCAGCTTGAGTTAAAGGAGCCCTAGTGAGAATGAAAGCAGAAAATTGCCAAGAAGGGATAATCGTCAAAAAAGACACCCTTTTGTCAAGGAAAACTTTCGCCAAATCTGGGCCATTCCAGCTTCAAGTATTTCCGAAGAGAACAAAGGGATCCGTTATGTCTTATGCCACTGCAATGCTAGAGCTACTAGATTTACGAGCTGAAGCATCCGCCATTGATATGCCTTTGGGTTTGCCATATGTATCCAGGGCCCATTCGCTTCTATGTAAACAGAGAGCAACGGTGCTGCATTTTGACAGTTATTTTCTATTAAATACACGTTATAATTAAATACGAAATTTATGGTAAGATGTTGCTCTGCTATGAATTGTTCAAACCATTTTAGAAAAGGACACAAGGCGTTCCAATTTCTGGAAGAAAACACAAAACAAACAAAGTAAATAACCAACTGTCGTCGAAATGATTGGCGCGGTTTTTAAAAGCGCCAAATTTAAAAGTCGGTCAAAACTTGTAAAAATAAATGATGATTACGATTCTTTTAGATTTAATTTTTTATATCTGTATTTATATAATTCTCGTATGATAGCGGTTCCCAATCAAGGGTATGCATGCTCTTGGGGATTGCGGGTTTTCTGAGGGCATGTCTTAAATAAGTAATGTTTTAAATCACAAAAATGTTAGAAATGATAATGTAATTTTTATCGATTTATTATATGATTGAGAAAAGATAACAAATAAGAAAAATTGCACAATTATTATTATTATTATAATTTATTTATTATTATTATATAGTATTAGATATTTTTATTAATTATTTTATTATATTAATGTATTATATTTTATAATGTATTATATTATAATTATATAATTTTTTGTAGATATAAATATAATATATAACGTAATAACATATTAATACATAACTTTATAATTAAAAAAATAATAATATATAAATTGTTATATATAATTAAAATTATAAATAATTTAAAAATATAAATATATAAATAATGTAAATATAATTATATTATATTATAAATATTATCCCAATATATATACATATTATGTTATTTTGTATAATTATATTGCATTATACAATATAATAAATAATAGATTATATATATATATATATATATATATATATAATAAAATAATATAAAACTATATAAATATAATAAATTATTCATATTTAATTTAATAATTGTAATTTAACAATAACAATAGTAATAATAATAGTTTAATAAATGACTAATTTATAATTTAATAATTAATAAAATATATTAACTATAATTATAATAAATGCATTATGTAAACAATATATTTAAATAATATATAAAGTATTATGTATAATTATTATGCATTACATTAATGTATTAATTATTAGATTATTTATTTATTTATTTGTTTATTATTTATTATTTAATTATACATTTATCTTTTTGATTTACTATGAGTTGATAGAATATCATTTTTTAAATATATATTTGTTAATAAGTAGATTTTTTAATATTTGATTTTAATTAGTTATACATTTAATTTTTATTGATTTACTATGAGTTAATAAAATTTAAATTAATTCTTGCCAGTGAAATTAATTTTTTAATATGTAATTTTATTTATTTATACAATTATGTTTATTAATTTACTATCAATTATTACTATCAAATATAATTTTTTTTATGAATTCTTGTTGGTGAAACTAATTTTAATTTAATTTAATTTATTTATACAATTATTTTTATTAATTTGGTATTAGTTAATAAAATATTATCATTTTTAAAATCAATTCTTGTAATTGAAACTAATTTTTAATATTTAATTTTATTTATTTTTACAATTATTTTTATTAATTTACTATCAGTTAATAAAATATATAATAATTTTTTATTTTTTTAATAATTTATTAGAACAGAAAAAATACATTCTTCATTACTATTTTATTTTTAGCACATATTTATTAAGTTTAATATCTATCAGTTCCTTGTCACTTTTCTGCTGCGTCACATTTTTTCAGCATTTGTTTTTTCTGTCACTTTCTTCCAGTCACTTTTTTTCCGTTTATCACATAGATGATGCATTACTTGTAGTTCAAGTAATATATGATAAACAAATTTCTTGAGATCGCCAATAAGGCGCTAAAGTCGCCTCTGTGGTCGCCAAGAAGCAGGGATGTACCCACAGTGTACCTAAATATGGCGGTGGCGGTGATGCTCCGGCCCATAATTCTAGAGGCTCTATGCAATGCCTTCTCGCTTGTGACGTAGTGGAGGCCGTTTCCCTGACAACGATCGCGTTTTGAGTTTCGTGGCGATTGTGGAACCAATAGAGATCATCAGTGTGACGTCACAGACAACTCAACCCCGCATTTCCATGGTAATTGGGTCAATACAAACCGAAAGAGTTTAGAGTTTGTTAGAAATGCACGATATACCTTCAAAAAAAGTCTTTCAATATGAAATCAGATACCGTTCAAAGGCTGATTGTTAAATTGCTGAAGTTTTAAAAGCGATCCGCAAGTGTTTGGGCCGAATTGTAACTTGTTTAAATCAGTTTCAGGGTTGAATTTTTAGCTTCACGATAAAACAACATACTTCATCTCAATCTTTTTTTTAACTCTGTGGTTTGTTTTGAACCAATTTCTGGAGTTGTGACGTCACCACTGATGAGCTCTATAAGGTTAGTGATTTCGCTTCCACTTCATGACGTTTCACGTTTGTCGTCTGCTCAGTGAATAGGCATTGTTGAGGGGCAGTGCTTATAGGGCATTCCAACATGACGTCAGGAACATAACCGCCCAAAATCTTCTATCTGCGCAACTTCACGCACATATTATTGGCATCTTTCAAGTGAATGTATGGTTACTATTTTGGCTGCTTTATCGCACTTCATTTAATTGCCAAATGCTTTATTGAAGTTAGTCTTAAGCATTTGTTTTTAATAGAAAATTCAGAAATCTTTGCGCTATCTACACTTGATTGTAAATGAAAGAAATATATCACGTAAGTGTTTTGTAACTGTTTTCTATTTAATATTCTGTCCGATTACTTCTTGTTCAATATTTCGTATAATTTTTTATCTGTTACGTGAATAGTAATATTTCTAGTGCTAGAATCATAATACTTGTAAACTTTTTGTATATTTTTATATTAAAGCTTATTTATCTTTATGATAAGTATACTAGAATATTTTATAGAAAAGACATTGTATATTTTGAAAAATATTTGTGATATACATGCTTGTTGATTTTTTTTTTCCTTTCAATCAATACGCAACTACAATATTCCCTTCTAGTTCCTGCAAGATATATTCACAATCACCCACAGAAAATATATATTTAAAAATATTTTATTAGAGTTTTTTTACTTTTAAAACAGTCAATTTTGCAGACCTATTAATATGAAAACATATATCTGCCCACTCCCCCCCCCCTTTTTTTCTACTCAAATAAGTATTTTATTTGCTAAAAGTTTTATTTAAATGAAATGAAATCAAATAAGTACCAAATAAATATAACACAGTTTATGAATTTTCTGAACTCATTTAAGCTAAACAAGTAAGAAAAATCATGCCTTAAGCATAGATTATGAAGCACTTTCTAACACTTCCTGAAATCATTAACAAAACTTTGTTGTACATCTTGGCGATGAAGAAGAATGTAGTAGTGTGATTAAAGTACGTTTTTAATCCTTCATTATTTATGATAGTAGAATATAATTTATCTTATTGTAATTAATATTGTTGAAAAATTGCATTTCTCAAATTTAAACATAGATCGAAATCATCATAAAAGTAAATAAATAGTTAATGACGATTGTTTATAGTGCCTAAACATTCAATGAATGGGTAATTTTTCCTTTATTGTATTTAGTAACAAGATTCTCAGTTGTCAATTTAACATAAGGTTTTGTATCAATGAAATTATGTGTCTTAAAAAGGTTTAAAGGCAGATTTTTTTTCCGCAAAAAAATTTATCATACTACTTTGATTTTGTAGTATACTATATAAATGTAAACTTTAAAGCAATTTATTTAGGTGAATTAAAAGGGAAAAAATGCATAATTTATTTCATGGTATTTGATGTCATATTAAAGTAAACATGGGGTATATTTTTAATACTTAAATCTTGTTTTATTAAATCTTGTTCTGTGCTCTTTCAAATTTATAAAATGTGGATTTTTTTTTCTTTTCAGTGTAATTTTCTGCTCATCACATCACCAACAAGTCCCAGCATATTGATTGAATGTGTATTGTCTATGCTGTATGGTTTGCTAATTCACTTCATACCATTGACAATACTTTCTCAATTATTCCTACTTCTGTATACTAATGTTAGCTATGGAAATGGGAAATAAAGAGAGGCATTTTCTGTTAAGTTCAGAATGGTGAAGGATGGAAGATAATGAAATTGCATTCTACTTCAATGATAATTCATGGTAAAATTTGGATTAATGATATTAATTATAGTAATTCTTATTTATTTACTTTTTGCTTTCTTCATTTTAATTACATGAATTTCATCAATGGTTATTATTATTAATATTATTATTATATTAGCAGTTGCCATATTAAAGGTAGGGGCAGAAGCAGGGTCGTACTGGCATAACAGAGAGGGCGGTGGCAAAATGGATAACAAGGGCGCCGATTGCCTTACAAAAGGGCGCAAATCCTTATATATATATATATATATATATATATATATATAAGGATTTGCGCCCTTTTTTACATATATATATACACATACTCACACACACACAGATATATATATATATGCGCACACACACACATACTACATAATATACGAGTACATTGTTATAAAAACTTTATTCCTAAAATATATATGTCACCCAAAAGAATATTATATAATTACGGAAATGTAATAGACACGAAAATAGTTCTCCGCAAAACATTGCACTTTTAAAAAATCTTGATATTAGGCAAGCCAATTTAGAGGGTTTGTTTCCACCACACTTTTTAAAAAATATATACCTCTATTTTCGACAGGGATACCGCGGACACGCTATAGCGCATAAATTACGGAAAAAATCGGTGACGGGACGCAGAGAAATAGCTCTTACACGTCCCATAGGATGCGTAATTTCGAAAAAAAAATCGCAAAAAAAGGCGACTTTCGTTAAAAAAATTGCGAAATAACGATTATTTTCCGGCAAATTTCGTCTAAAGATTCGCGAAAAAATCGCTAATTTCGTCACAAAATCTTTAAAAAACGACAGATTTCCTCAAAAGATCGCGAAAAACGACAAATTTCGTCTAAAATCGCGAAAAAAAGAAAATTTTGTCTAAGAATTCACGTAAAGCACCAATTTTTGTCAAAAAAATCATGATAAAACGTCAAATTATGTCAAAAATACGCGAAAAAAACGGCAAATTGTCAAAAAAATGGCGAAAAAACGGCAAATGTTGTCAAAATTAGAGAAAAAAGCAAATCTCGTCACAAAATCTCGAAAAACCGATAGATTTCCTCAAAAGAGTGCGAAAAAACAACAAAATTCGTCTAAGAATCGCGTTAAAATGGAAATTTTGTCAAAAAATTCACAAAAAAGCGCAAATTTCGTCAAAAAAATCCCGAAAAAACAGTAACTGTCATCAAAAGATCGTGAAAAAACACAAATTTCGTCATAGGAGCATGAAAAAAAAGAAGTTAATGCCGGGAGTGAATTTTCCTGTTCCGAAAACTAATTTTCTTGCTTCATTTTTTTTTTTTTCTGCTCCAGAAACGGATTTTCCAGCTTCACAATCCGTTTTTAACTGCTCCAAGTATTTCTGAGTAAATTTAACTCCTGAAAGTACCCATTCATTAAATTAAAAATACCCCTTTACTCAACAAGCTTTTTTATTTCACTAGAAAAAATGTTTTTTTCAATAAATTTGTCTTGCCCATTTTTAAAAGAAATGCTAAGAAGAGTGATTCTTGTTATCTTCTACGCACAAATAAGCATTATTTTATAATTAAATATATATTTTGCACATTTATTTTTTAAAAAGTAAAGAAAATTTCTCTTAATAATTTAAAAAACTTAATATTGGTTTTAATTAATTATTTATTATTATTAAAATAATTATTGCATTTCATTTTTCTTTTCCAAGTGAACACGTTTTGCATCGAAAAACATGACTTATTAGTAGTGGGGACCCGCTTTTGTAAAAAAGGGGAAAAAAAGGGGCCCAAAATTTTAGAAGTTCTGGGTCCCCAGGGACCCAGGATTTTTCAAGTCCAGCGGCATCACTGTAATTTCACTCACATTATCTAATGATGGATTAAATAAGCCGAATATTACTATTGAGAAATAGTGGAGATTTAAGTAAAAATATTTGCGAAATTTAAGCATTGTGTTAATTATCTTTAACCGCATTACATCAGTTAACATATGTGAAGAAGAATTGCATATTAAATAAATGTATCTGTGATGCCCTAAAAAGTACAATACAAATCTCAAGAAATATGGAATACTATTAATATAGAATGGATTAATATTTATTGAAAATTATTTAACTAATAAGAAGTAAAATTTGCTTTTAAGTATATATTACATTTACTTATAACTCAAACTTTATCTCGAATATCTGAATAACAGCATCCATAAAATTATTTCGAAATAAAAAATAAAAATAAAACGAATTAAAACAATTTCACTGGCTCAAAACACAAAAGTTCAAAACATTTTACACAATTCAATAATATTTTATATATTACAATCTCTAAGATACAAATACTAATTATGAAGTAATTTTTTTTTTCCAAACCGTAATAGAAATTAAGTTTTTTTTTATGTGATTTATTATTTTTTAAGGGGGGGGGGGGGGTATTTGTTTTTTCTTTTTTTCTTCAATAATACTTAAATTAGTTTCAAATTAAATTTAAACTATATATATATATATATATATAAAATTTCCCTATTATGAAATCGATTAATAAAATAACAACGTGACTTTTTTTGTAAAAAATTAAAATTAAAAAAAAAAGGAAATATTTTGTATCAAAAGCGTCTTATAGAATTTTTTTCATAGTGAAAATCACAAGAAATATGGAATATTATGAATATGGAATGGATTAATATTTATTGAAAATTGTTTAATTAATAAGAATTAAAATTTGATTTTAACTATGTATTACATTTACTTATTTAATTCAAACTTTATCCCGAATATCTGAATATCAGTCTCTACACAATTATTTCCAAGTAGAAAATAAAAAATTAAAATTAAACTAATTAAAATTAAAATAATAAATTAATTCATTGACTCAAAATTCAAAGTTCGAAACATTATTTTTTACAATTCAATAATATTTTATATAATACATCCTCTAGGATACAAATACTAATTTTGGTGTAAAAATGTTCCAAATCATGGCAAGAATGGCATATATTTTACAAGAATTATTTTTAAAAAGGGTTTCTTTCTTTCTTTCTTTCTTTTTTTTTATTTATATATATATATGTAATAAAATAAAAAAAAAATTTTTGCGCCATTTTTTTTTATTCTCTCTTAGCTTCAATTCTAAATTTGTGGAACATATTTCAATCTTAGTTTCGTCTTGTAACAGCTAAAATTCTTTTTCTTACTTTAGTTATTAATAAATTATTTCTTGCTTCTCAAAAAGGCGGGAAGTATTTCGTAAGCTTTTTACTTTCTGGCATATTCCTGCGATTTTAATTTAATTTTTTATTTTTTAACATCGCGTGACAAGTGTTACTACGCGTTGCTAAAGGGTTTAGTGTTCCGAGGAAAAAATATAGTTCTTGCCAATAGACCGCCTATTACGGCCAATTAGAATTGATCATTTTGTCCGTTAGAGGCTCGAGTCCATCCTGATTGGATTTTTAAAATGATTGACGCGGAGTAGGAGGGCGCTAGTTTTGTCGTGAAAATGATTTTTTTCATTTGGCTTTTCAGGAGAGTAGAATGCACCTTTTCTTTAAACTATCAAGACGCGCGTTTTATTTCTCCGCTGAATTAGAAATGTCATTTTTTCCGAGATTGTAGAACGCCGGAATGTTGCAGCTTAGTGAGCGAAGGCCGTAGTGATATATGTGTGGAACGGTGATCTGTGGAGTAACTTAAGTTCGTGCTCTAAATAATAAAGAACTAAAACACTGATTTTCTTGCATTGTTATTGGAGAAACTCCTACGAGAACAAATCCATGGCTTATCCACTTACCAGAACGACTGCTCATCCCACTATTGAATCTTAGTGAATAGTAGTATTCTACAACCAACATGGTATTCTATTAGTGATTATACACTATTATAGAACATCGTCGTCGTTTTATTACATATTAGCCGGCAGGATGAAAAATGAACCGGCGTAAAACTTTTGAGAATAAGCTGCATGCTCTTCATACACTTACAGTTGTTCCTACATTTTTCCTGGTATTGTTTTCATCTTAACATTTAATACAGAAAAAAAAATAACTATAATATCTTCCATCTAAATGGTATGTCCAAGACTGAAGATGGATGGGATCAGCTGCTGTGTGTTAATACTAATATTGTAATTTTGTTTCCTGCAATAAGACTCAATGTGTGTTACTAACAGTCAGAGTTTTTGAGATGTTAGCTGCACGCATCTTTAACCTCATCTGCGTCTACTTCCACCCATGTTACGACGAGATGGCCTGCATGGAAAAACATCTTCATGTGCATAAATGATAAACCTTTCAGCTGAAAAAAGATCGTCTTATAAAGTTTTGTTTGTAATTATGTGTGGTATCTACATCTACAAATATTTTAAATGTGAAATATACCTCGCATTCTAGTGAGAAACTTTTCAACTGAGAGATATGCAACTAAACTGTGAGATATGCAAAATAAAAATTACAAAAGATCACCTGCATGAAATCAATTCAACATCATTTTCTTTTATTTATTTATTTACTGTATTTTCTAGGTAAAAGTGCATAAATATTTTGATAAATTTTCATTTCATAATAAATGAACACCTGCTGTATGGTTGCGAAACTACGGTAGATTCCATCAGTAATACAAGATAATTGAAATTTACACCTGTGAGTCGTATCTACGAAGTTCTTTATTTTTGTTTAGTTTAATAAAAAATTAGGTATTTGAACAAGGCCACATCGAACATGTCTGTAAGTTATTATTTATTATTTTATTGTTTTATTGATTAAGAAATTTAATGATAATTTCTTTGTTTAAATTCTTGATTTTTTTTCTCTCTCTTTTATTACAAATATTAAAAAATAAATTTGTTCTTAATTTATAATTAGTTAAAATTTTCTGCTCATAGAAATTTTATTTAGTTTTAAAGGTGTTATTTTTTTTTTTTAAATCGAAAGATGGATTAATTTGTTGTTAAAAAAATACTCTGTTGCAAAATTTATTTTCCATACGTAAAGAAAAGTATTTTTGTTTTAAAATTATTTGTTATTTCCCATGTATGGAAACCCGATATTTATTATTTTATTACTTATTTATTTATTATTTATTTATTTTTATTATTATTTATTGAGGTATTTGAAGTATAGTAATTGAATTTTAATAATTGAAGTATAGCATTTAAATATTTTCCATATGAATTATCCTTCTTATATGCTATTAAGATCAGGATTAGTAAAAGAAGAAAAAATGTCAGAAAATAAACTTGATATTGTCCCTTTTGAATTTGGGTTGGGCATGGATATATTTAAATGGTTTAAACATTTTGATCGAGAATGTTCGGTAGAAAAGAAAGATAATGAGTGGAAACACCAAAATATTTCAAAATATTTAAAGGGGGAAGCGCTAAAAACTTATATAAATGATTGTTTGGATTGTGCTACTTATGAGGAAATTGTCGAGATTTTAAGTGAAAAATTCATTCAAGTTAGAGTTCCAAAATTTTCTGAATTTACTTCCTTAAAGTTAAATGATCTAAGTGATTTGGATTCTTATTTTAGAAAGAAAGTTGAGATTGGAAGGCAACTTCAGCTTGAGGAAAATTTAATTATACAGGGATTAATTGATGGCCTTCAGCCGGAGTATCAAAATTGTTTGATGGTTAACCCTC
This sequence comes from Maratus speculifer, assembly GCA_964019185.1. NCBI lineage: Eukaryota > Metazoa > Arthropoda > Arachnida > Araneae > Salticidae > Maratus > Maratus speculifer. Next base: position 99,507,346 of record OZ025293.1, read on the forward strand.
CTTCCAATACTCGTGAATGGTTTCGCATTGCTAAACAATTAGCAGCGATTCCAAATCATACCTCTAATAACGGCAATAGAAATTTTCAACAAACTAGACCAATGCACAATCCCAATCCTCAGCCCAGACATTGGACTCGACCTACTCCAAACAATCCATCCCAAAATTTTAATCCTAGGTTTTTCACTCCTAGAATGCCTACGACTCATTATCAGAATAACTACCCAAGTCGTCCGTGCCGTATATGTTTAAACAGAGGCATAGAAAATGCATATCATTGGGAGAGGAGTTGTATATTTAACACAAATTCCTTTCAAACTCAAACTCCTGCTCATATTCAACCATCTCCTACTAATAATATTTGACAATTAATCATCCCTGGATATGTGGGCAATAACAAAGTGTATTGTGTGGTGGATAGTGGATCAACTGTCTCAATTTTACCCCTCAAATTTGTTCGATATTTAAATGGTAATTTACATAATGTTACCCCTATTACTATCAGACAGGCACAAGGAACTCTTACAATTAATAAATCTTGTCGATTATGTATTAAATTTGGTAATATAAAGAGATATGTTAATTTTTTAGTAAGTCAACTTGATTTGGACTATGCTATTTTAGGTTTACCTGATTGTGCCAAATTTAAATTGAAAATTGATTGCGCAAAAAGCCAGGTGTTACAAGACAATATTTCGTTAAACCCATATGTCAACATATCCAGTGATAACTTAGAATTGCTTCATTTTGATATTATAAAAAATGATACTACTGTGCAACCCGATTATGGAAATACCATAACTCCTCAATCCTTGTCGCGAACTAATAATGATGATTATAATCTATTGGGGGATCTGAATGCTATTCAAAATAAAAATGTAAGGGAACTTTTAAGGGATTATTTAGATATTTTTGCAAAAAATAAATATGATGTAGGGAGAATTAATATTGAACCTCAGCGTATTTATCTTAAATCTGACCTACCAATATCTTTGAGGCCTTATCGTACATCCACTGCTGATGAAAAAGAAATATCTCAGCAAATCCAATCATTATTAGCTGCTGGGTTAATTAAAGAAAGTTATAGCCCGTACTCTTCTCCAGTTACGTTAGTAAATAAACGAGATGAAGGTAAAAAAAACCCGAATGTGTGTTGACTACCGAAAATTAAATTCTATCATGAAAAATGACGCTGAACCTTTACCCCGAATAGATGAAATTTTAGACAAATTAAGTGGTGCCCAATATTTCTCTACACTAGATTTAGCCTCAGGCTATTGGCACATACCTATTCACCCAGCCGATTCCGAAAAGTTAGCCTTTACTACTAATTGTGGGCTCTGGGAATGGAATGTTCTCCCCTTTGGTGTAAAGGTAGGCCCCCCAATTTTCAACAGGACAATTAGAAGAATTCTTACAAAATATAAAATAGACTTTGCTTGTTATTATTTTGATGATATAATTATTTTTTCTAAATCAATAGATGAACATATACAGCATCTCATCCAAATTTTTGATTTATGCCGAATAGAAAATATTAAATTAAAATTATCTAAATGTACTTTTGCTCAAAAACAAATCAATTTTCTAGGGTATGAAATCCAAAATGGAACTTTAACTCCAGCTAATACTAATATAGAAACGATTAAAAAATTAAAACCTCCTACTAACACTAAAGAATTACAAAGATTTCTTGGTTCTATAAATGTGTATCATAAATTTATTGACAAATATGCTGAAATTAGACACCCCCTAAATAAATTACTTAAGAAAGATACTATTTGGGAATGGAATACTGAATGTCAAAACTCTTTCCAAAAATTAAAAGATGCCCTCATTGCTAAACCAACTTTAAAGATTTATGACCCAAAATTACCCCTACACATGTTTGTTGACGCTTCTCAGGTAGCGGTAGGTGCAGTTCTTAAACAACCCGACCATAATAACTTTTTACATCCAATTGCTTATTTTTCTAGAGGATTGAGAAGTTATGAGAAAAATTATTTCATTACCGAACTAGAGTGTCTTGCTATCATTGATACTTTAGATAAATTTTATCATTACTTTCACGGTGTGCAATTTACCATCCATACTGATCATGCATCTCTTGTTTGGTTAAAAAATGTCAAACATTTAAGAGGTCGATTATTTAGGTGGTCATTGAAGTTAAGTATGTTCGATTACAAAATAGAGTACTTAAAGGGATCTACAAATGTCGAAGCCGACATGTTGTCCCGAAACCCTATTTCTCATTTTTGTAAGCCCCTTACTTTTCTTCTTGACGTTAAAGAGATTATTGAGATGCAAGAAAAAGAAAATGTGTGTGGATCAAATTATATTAATGACAATGGACTGATTATAGTTAAAAGAAAAGGTTTTCGTAAAGTGGTAGTTCCCATGTCCCTAAGAAAAAAATTGCTTAATGTTGCTCATGAACAGTTTGGTCACCCTGGTGTTCAAAAAATGCAAAATTTAATTTCTCCTAACTATTATTGGCCAGATATGACCCAAGACATTACTAACTTTGTTAAATACTGTGATATTTGCCAGAAAAATAAAAAACCTAGACAGAAAAAATTTGGCTTATTACAAGCTATGCCCACTACAGATCAACCTTTTGACTGTCTGTCTGTTGATACTGTAGGAGGGTTCAATTATTATAATTCTACAAAAAAATATCTCCATATTATAATAGACCATGCCACAAGATATGTTTGGGCATTTCCTTCCAAAAGTGTCACTACAGAAACTTATACAAATTGTCTGAAACAAATTTTCAATATCAAAATCCCTCAACAATTATTCTGTTTTAGTAAGATTTCAAGTGTACAGTCCCCTCAAAAAATACTTACAAGGAAGGTCTCCATTGGGGGCATACTCAGAATTTTTTGAAAAAAATACGAATTAAACTACTCATGTAGGTAATAAAGGATCAGTGAAAATTAGCGGCGGAATTACGTTATTAGATATGTAAAAAAATAAAATAGTTTGAAATAATTGGCGTGAAAAGCTGAAAGCGACGCGGGATTTGGCGAGCAGTGCATTTCCTCGCCAAAAGCAGACGATTTTAACGAATCTGAAAATTGATTTTAATTGACTTCACTGTTAAAAATCTGCAGCATTTACTGCAACGTCACTCCACTACTTTAATAGAATGTCTCTCTTCTGACCAATGAGAATGCTCCATAGCACGGTGAATTGACCGTGTCATACACTGTTAAAAATCTGCTGCATTTTGTTGCAACGCACTCCACCGCTTGTATATAATATCTCTATTCCAACCAATGAGAAAGCTCCATTTCACGGCCAAGTAACCTTTTTCTATACAAGCAAGGGAGTGCGTTGCAACAAAATGCAGCAGATTTTTAACAGTGTAGTTTTCAATTTGGAATAATTTTAATCAATTTAAATTGTGTTTTAAATGATAAAATATATTAATTTCATTTTGTTATAGGTACATATAAACGTATATGACAAAATTACACTTAAAGTAAAGTAAAAATGCAAAACTAAAATTACTTAAACTAAACTAATTTAAATAAATTGAACATAGAAAGTTTTTTCTTTAAAAAGTATTCGAAGCGCAAAAGCGTATTTTTCAAAATTTCGTTTTTTCGCCAACCGGAGATAAATCGCCAAATAAACGAAATTTTTATTATTTTTTTAAGGACGTTATAAGGAGGTTCCGCCGAAATTTTTTTTATAAACATACATAACTATATGAGAAGAACATTCTGTAATTTTTTGGTAGCTTTCATTACAAAAAGTAAAAAGCTACCTATTGCAGCCGTCCGGAGGAAAGCACTTCCGGAAAATTTTGGTATATTTTCACCGATCATGACCCCCAGACCCCAAAACCACCCTCCGTTCAAATGTTGACATATATATATATATATATATATATATATAACCATATATATATATATATATATATATATATCTGATTTTTGTCATGCGATAACTAACGTATTTATGAACCGATTTGAATGAAACGTGGTATGTACATAGTACATACAAATGTCTCGACCGAGTTCGTTGGCCAGCATCATCCGCCATTTTGTTTCAAAATGGCGGCCATTTTAAATTTTTTAAAAATTTTAAAATTTAAAATTAAATACGAAAAAATTAAAATTTGAAAAATATTTTTCTTTTACGTGTTAGAACTTAAAACAAAGATTCCAGAACATTTTTTATTTTGTCAATATCTTAAAAAATGATTGAGTTATAGCACTTTGAATTTTTCTTATGGCTGACATTTTGAAACGATCTGATTTTTGTCACGTAATAACACGCGTATTTATGAACCGATTTCAATGAAACTTAGTATGTAGATAGTACATACAAATGTCTCGACCGAGTTCGTTGGCCAGCATCATCCGCCATTTTGTTTCAAAATGGTGGCCATTTTAAATTTTTAAAAAAATTTTAATTTAAAATTAAATGCGAAAAAATTAAAATTTGAAAAATATTTTTATTTTACGTGTTAGAACTTAAAACAAAGATTCCAGAACAATTTTATTTTGCCAATATCTTAAAAAATGATTGAGTTATAGCACTTTGAATTTTTCTTATGGCTGACATTTTGAAACGATCTGATTTTTGTCACGTAATAACACGCGTATTTATGAACCGATTTCAATGAAACTTGGTATGTACACAGTACATATAAATGTCTCGACCGAGTTCGTTGGCCAGCATCATTTCGTTGGCCAGCATCATCCGTCATTTTGTTTCAAAATGGTAGCCATTTTAAATTTTTAAAAAATTTTAAAATTTAAAATTAAATGCGAAAAAATCAAAATTTGAAAAATATTTTTCTTTTACGTGTTATAACTTAAAACAACGATTCCAGAACACTTTTTATTTTGTCTATATCTTACAAAATGATTGAGTTATAGCACTTTGAATTTTTCTTATGGCTGACATTTTGAAACGATCTGATTTTGTCACGTGATAACACGCGTAATTATGAACCGATTTCAATGAAACTTGGTATGTACATAGTACATACAAATGTCTCGACCGAGTTCGTTGGCCAGCATCATTCACCATTTTGGTTCAAAATGGTAACCATTTTAAATTTTTTAAAAAATTTAAAATTTAAAATTAAATGCGAAAAAATTAAAAGTTGAAACATATTTTTCTTTTACGTGTTAAAACTTAAAACGACGATTCCAGAACACTTTTTATTTTGTCTATATCTTAAAAAATGATTGAGTTATAGCACTTTGAATTTTTCTTATGGCTAACATTTTGAAACGATCTGATTTTGTCACGTGATAACACGCGTAATTATGAACCGATTTCAATGAAACTTGGTATGTACATAGTACATACAAATGTCTCGACCGAGTTCGTTGGCCAGCATCATTCACCATTTTGGTTCAAAATGGTAACCATTTTAAATTTTTTAAAAAATTTAAAATTTAAAATTAAATGCGAAAAAATTAAAAGTTGAAACATATTTTTCTTTTACGTGTTAAAACTTAAAACGACGATTCCAGAACACTTTTTATTTTGTGTATATCTTAAAAAATGATTGAGTTATAGCACTTTGAATTTTTCTTATGGCTGACATTTTGAAACGGTCTGATCTGAACGATCCACAATGTTGCTTTAAAATGGCATACACTTTATGATATCGTGGAATGTGGTGACTCTCTAAATCGCTTAAAATGAAACCAGGTTGAATAAAAGATGGCTAATTTCTAAAAATTCCTATTAATATTCAATCTTTACAAAAACTAGTATTCAATCTTATAAAATCACTAATTTTATAAGATTATTTCCACTAATTTGAGCTTAGTATTTTTGAACAATGTAACTTACCTTAAAATAAATAAATATATAAGTATGTGAAAGCTACCTCTTCCTCCCGGCATTGCCGGAAGGACTTTTTCAGATTTTTCTGAGTATGCCCGTATGGAGACCTTCCTTGTTAGTGACAGGAATGCTGCTTTTACTTCTTCAAGATTCAAAAAATTCCTGCGAAATCATAATATTAAACAACGTTTGACCACTGCCCATCATCCACAAACGAATGGGAAATGTGAAAGAGTAAATCAGACATAGTAACTAGATTAAAATGTAAAGTAAACTCCACTACCTCTAAAATTCCCTGGACTAAGCTTTTAACTGAGGTAATTAATGAATATAATAATACACCCCATTCTATTACCAAATTTCCACCTGCGTACTTGCTTTTTGGCCAATTACCCTATGACTCCCCCTTACAACAAAATTATTATCCCCCTGTTCATGAAGTACTTAAAATTGCTAAAACAAGAACTGATGAATTTCATTTAAAAAATAAAAGATATTATGATAAAGATTATATCGAACCAAAATTTAAAATAGGAGATCTAGTTATCTATGAAGAATTTCAGTACCCTAATACTAGAAAGTTGTCACAAGTATTTAGTGGCCCTTATAAAATTCTTAACAAATTATCCGAAGTAAATTTTGAAATTGATAGGCAAAACCAGTTCAAAAGTTCAGAAATAGTACATGTATCTAAATTAAGGCCTTATTATTCCCCTGATAAATTTAAATTAAGTCATGAGCAACAACCCCCTAATCAACAACAACAAACTCAGGTAAAAACTGTAGCTTAAACTATATCTCTAGTTTATCATTTTATAATTTTTTCTCTTAAACAGTAAATTTCTTTTCATATTTTAATTCAGATAATATCCTGTAATTCTCACAGAATGGCAATGATATCTCTTGACTGCAGCGAGAGTGTCACTTGTCTGGAAATTTTTATATTTGTTTATTTATGCCGGCGTAGACGAACAAAGTGGAAATTTCTTATTCTGTACTGAATTACTCTACTTAGAATATTTTTTTTTCTTTCAACTGAACCTATTTGTAATATTAAATTTAATCTATCAATTATTAAATTAATTATTTGCCAAGTAACAAAATTTTTATCACTTTATTTTAATATATTTTTTTTTCTTTCTCTCTTTCTTTGCTTCTGCATTCCAGTCCAATTACATGTCAATTATAATATAATTTTGTTTCTTTTTCTCTTTCCTACTTGCATCTTGCAATGTTTTATCACACCGAGAGAATATTTATTGCGTAATTATTTGACATGAATAGATCTTGTTTTTTATTTTTATCATTTATTAATATTTCTTTTTAAGAATCTTAGTAGTTTAAAGGTCACGTGCATTCTCAAACATGAACAAAATTTTTATTTATCTTTATTTTATTTTAATTTATCATATTATATTTTAATTTTTTTTTTTTTGTACATATTCCTACTTAATCCTGTACTCGGATTACCAGATTAAGTAAATGATTTCATAGTTGATTGCATTTTTTATTTTATTCCACTTCTCTCTATATTTCATCCCAAAAATATGAGATGAGATAAACGAGATTAAGTATTTAAAGAATGTCTTTTGTGATATTTATTATTACTTATTAAGAGATTTACTTATACCCATTATGAGATTTACTTACACTTATGATATTTATTATTATTGATATTTTTCCTTATTATGTTTCTTAATTATATTGTTTATTATTTACATTGTTAAATTTTATTATTACTATATTATAAAATGTGTTATTAATTAAAAATACAATTATAAAAGTATTTTCACAAAGATTCCAAAATGGAACTGTTATGAATGTTCAAGGACTTACTCACACAAAAACTGAACTAATATTATAATGTTAGCTGATGAATTTGGACAGTTAAATGAATTAGACATCCTTAAAATGAGGTAATGAACTATGCCATTCCAAATATGACTTTAAGAAGATTTTTGAAATAAACTTTTAAAAATTGATTTCTAGATTTGACATTGTTAAAAAAGAATTTAACGTTATTGTTTTTCATTTTTATGTTTCATTTTTATGTTATTACTATGGGTAATTGCTTATATTTTCAAATTACTTTTTGATGTGTACTTTAAACAAGATTATATCTTGTATTTGTATTGAAGCCTATTTTATTGTATTTAAATTTGAAGTTATTCCACGCATCACCTTGGTGTTTTTAAATTTGAATTCTATATTTATATAAAAAAGAGAAATTAATTTAAATTTTTTTTTTTTATTCAGTATCTAATTATTATTACTTATATCAACAACTTCGTGAGCTAAGTCTGCATCATCTCCCTTTCTGTGAAATTGCAGGTCTCAGACCTACTTTTTCACCCGTCTTTCTGGGAGGGGGGATTTGTAATAAAATAAAAAAAAATTTTTTGCGCCATTTTTTTTTATTCTCTCTTAGCTTCAATTCTAAATTTGTGGAACATATTTCAATCTTAGTTTCGTCTTGTAACAGCTAAAATTCTTTTTCTTACTTTAGTTATTAATAAATTATTTCTTGCTTCTCAAAAAGGCGGGAAGTATTTCGTAAGCTTTTTACTTTCTGGCATATTCCTGCGATTTTAATTTAATTTTTTATTTTTTAACATCGCGTGACAAGTGTTACTACGCGTTGCTAAAGGGTTTAGTATTCCGAGGAAAAAATATAGTTCTTGCCAATAGACCGCCTATTACGGCCAATTAGAATTGATCATTTTGTCCGTTAGAGGCTCGAGTCCATCCTGATTGGATTTTTAAAATGATTGACGCGGAGTAGGAGGGCGCTAGTTTTGTCGTGAAAATGATTTTTTTCATTTGGCTTTTCAGGAGAGTAGAATGCACCTTTTCTTTAAACTATCAAGACGCGCGTTTTATTTCTCCGCTGAATTAGAAATGTCATTTTTTCCGAGATTGTAGAACGCCGGAATGTTGCAGCTTAGTGAGCGAAGGCCGTAGTGATATATGTGTGGAACGGTGATCTGTGGAGTAACTTAAGTTCGTGCTCTAAATAATAAAGAACTAAAACACTGATTTTCTTGCATTGTTATTGGAGAAACTCCTACGAGAACAAATCCATGGCTTATCCACTTACCAGAACGACTGCTCATCCCACTATTGAATCTTAGTGAATAGTAGTATTCTACAACCAACATGGTATTCTATTAGTGATTATACACTATTATAGAACATCGTCGTCGTTTTATTACATATTTAACATATAAATCAATTTCAAATTAGAAAAAAAAAAATTCTTTATCTTACAAAAAATTGACAAAATGATAATGTGACTTAAAAAGCTTTTTTTTTTTTTTTTTTTCTTGTAAACAATTAAACTTTTAAAAAGTAAAATTACTTTGTTTTAGAAGTGCTCTGAATGGAATTTTTTTTCCCAGTACAAATCTCAAGAAATAAAATCTTTCATTGAAAATTTTCTGGTCAATAACATCCTCTTTCACTCATCTCCCCCAGCTGACTTTAAAATATTATGAATATTAATGGATTAATATTTATTAAAAATTATTTAACTAATAAAAAGTAAAATTTGATTTTAACTATATATTAATTTACTTAGTAAATTCAAACATTATCCCGAATATCCGAATAACAATCACCATACAATTGTTTCCAAATCGAAAATAAATATTAAAATAAAACAATTTAAAAAAATTATTTGTATCAAACTCAAAATTGCAAAATATTATATAATACAACTCAATAATATTTTATGTAATATACTCTCAAGAATACAAATACTAAGTATGGCGTAAAAATTGTGAGAAAAATTATTTTAGTTCGGGGCAAGATTAATGTCGATTTATGTAAATTATTAAAAAAAAGTTTTTTTTTAAACAATAAAATGATATCATATACAAGTTTTGACTTGAATAGTGTTTTTTAAACAGTTTATATATATATATATATATATATATATATATATATATTAATACTCTTGCGAATGTGATACAATTATTAATAATAAAAAAGTAATAATAAGTAATCTTACCTTACATTTTTTTCAATGGGCAAATCATAGATCTTGCTATGCAAAGTGCATGCAACGTCAATGGTGATGAAATTTTTAGAGTGCTGTACACTTACACTATTTTAAAAAAAGTACGAAGCACGAGCTTATATAGAAAAATATTTAAGATTACAACTAAATATCTAAATAACTCAGGACACAGGCAAATAATATAAACTAAAGGCGGAAATGTTGTTTGGAACTGGATCGGTTGAAAATTAGAAACACATGTATTTCCGGTTTCTGTGGAGTTTTTTTAAATCTTTAAGATTACGACTAAACAGGTAAATAACTCAGGGCACAAGCATATAATGTAAAGAGGGAGTTGTTCTTTGGCACCGGATGAAAATGAAACGAGAAAAATGAAGCAGGTTGCACTGCACCCCAAGAGCAATTTATGTATACCGTACCGGCTATCGGCTGAAAATTAGAAACACATGCTTTTCCAGTTTCTGTGGAATGTACAATAGATGACTGATTTCGCTACTCTCTTTTCCCTTGGACATAATGTGTTTTGGTAGTATTAAGGCTGTGCAAGCAATAGATTTGCTTGTATTTTCTCCAGAAAGATAGAGATCCAGAAATCTCAGAATTCGGTATAATCAATAAAAAATGTCACACCTGATATTAATTACTACAGTCACACTGGGTATATGCAGAGCTCATATTCAGTTAACTTGACCCCCCCCCCCCCCCCCGCCCTGAAATGACAATTTGTCTTCTTGGGAACACTCATGTTATTGACTAACAGCTTTGAAAGCTGAACACAAACATCTGCGCTTCTCTGAACGACGTTGATTTTCAGGGGTTTATATATTTATATTGATTACATGTCTATTTTTCATTTTGTAACTTGCGGTGGTGTTTGAAGTTTAAAGAGGTAAGCAGATCAGATCCAGTATAAAAACAGTTTTTAGATATTGGCATTTTTGGATGCTAAAAATTATTGACTTTTCAAAGCGATATAAAAAATTAGCCTATTCTTCTTTCAAAAGCAAAATTTACATAAGTTTCCGTTGCAAACTCTCCTGAAAAATTATTCTTCATAATCTGGCCTATACTATCATTTAATAAATTAATGATAATACAGGTTCTTAAGACCTATATTATCATTAAGAAATTATAGAGTGCTTCAGTTTATTAGAACTAGGAGCATTAATTTATGTATGTGTAAGGGGCAGTATTATTACAAAAACAATATAATTGTTTATTAAAGTTCTTTTCACCAAAGATCTGAACGAAAGAAAGAAAAGAAAATCTGATTAGGGGCGCCAGCATTAGAAAATTATGGTAATAATTTTTTGAAAGTTATTTTTCTGTGGCGTTGAAAAAAAAAATTTTTTTTTTTGATCAAGGGCTCCATGTTTACAAAAAGACGATATTAGTTTTTTGAAAGTTTTTTTACATAAACACGGAAAAAAATCCGACCAAGAGTGTTGTGATTATAAAAACATGATATTTGTTTTTTGAAAGTTATTTTTAAAGAAACACTGAAAAAAAAATCTGACCATCGGCGCCATGATAACAAACACAAGATATTAATATTTTGAAAGTTATTTTTACAAGAGGCACTGAAAAAAGCTGACGAAGGGCACCATAATTACAAAAACCGATATTAGTTTTTTAAAAGTTACTTTTGTAGAGGCGCTGAAAATATCTGTCCAGGGGCGCCACAATTCCAAAAACATGGTATTAGTTTTTTGAAAGTTATCCTTCAAAAGGGCGCCAAAAAATATCTAAACAAGGGCGCCATGATCACATTAAACTGATATTAATTTCTTTTTTGGTTATTTTAAAGAAGTGTAAACAGGTTTTTTTTATAGAGGTTTTTTACAGAGGAAAAAATCTGACTAAGGGCGCCATGTTTACGATATTAGTTTTTAAAAGTTATTTTTACAAGAGGTGCTGAAGAAAGATGACCAAGGGCGCCATAATTATAAAAACCGATATTAGTTTTTTAAAAGTTATTTTTGTAGAGGCGCCGAAAAAAGTCCGACCTGGGGCGCCACGATTCCAAAAACATGATATTAGTTTTCTAAAGTTATTTTTAAAGAGGCGCTGAAAAAGATCTAAACAAGGGCGCCATGATTACAAAAACATGATAGGTCTATTTTAGGTTATTTTTACTGAGGTGTTGATAAAGTCAGACCAAGGGCGCCGCCATGTTTCCCAAAACACGATAGTAGTTTTTTGAAAGATATTTTTACAAGAGGCGCTGAAAAAAGCTAATCAAGTTCGCAATAATTAGAAAAACCGATATTAGTTTTTTAAAAATTATTTTTGTAGAGGCGCCGGAAAAAAATCTATCCCAAGGCGCCACGATTCCAAAAACATAATATTAGTTTTTTGAAAGTTATATTTAAAGAGGCGCTGAAAAATATCTAAACAAGGGCGCCATGATTACAAAAACATGATATAAGTTTATTTTAGGTCTTTTTTTTTTTTTTCTTACAGAGGTGTTCATAAAATCAGACCAAGTGCACCATGTTTCAAAAAACAGGGTATTAGTTTTTTTTTAAGGTCATTTTTACAAGAGGCGCTGAAAAAAGCTCGCGAGGAGGCGCGAAAAAAATCTGTCCAAGGGCGCCACGATTCCAAAGAACGCATTATTATTATTATTATTATTATTATTTTTAAGTTATATTTAAAAAGGCGCTGAAAAAGATCTAAACAAGGGCGCCATGATTACAAAAACATGATATAAGTCTATTTTAGGTTATTTTTACTGAGGTGTTGATAAAGTCAGAACAAGGGCGCCATGTTTTCCAAAACACGATGGTAGTTTTTTGAAAGTTATTTTTGTAGAAGCGCCGAAAAAAGTCTGTCCTGGGGCGCCACGATTCCAAAAACATGATATTAGTTTTTAAAAGTTATTTTTAAAGAGGCGCTGAAAAAGATCTAAACAAGGGCGCCATGATTACAAAAACATGATATGTCTATTTTAGGTTATTTTTACTGAGGTGTTGATAAAGTCAGACCAAGGGCGCCATGTTTCCCAAAACACGATAGTTGTTTTTTGAAAGATATTTTTACAAGAGGCGCTAAAAAAAGCTAATCAAGTGCGCCGTAATTAGTAAAACCGATATTAGTTTTTTAAAAATTATTTTTGTAGAGGCGCCGAAAAAAATCTATCCCAGGGCGCCACGATTCCAAAAACATAATATTAGTTTTTTGAAAGTTATATTTAAAGAGGCGCCGAAAAAGATCTAAACAGGGGCGCCATGATTACATTAAAATGATATTAGTTATTTTTAGTTTTTTTTACAGAGGTGTTGAAAAAATCTGACTGAGGGCGCCATGTTTCCCAAAATACGATATTAGTTTTTAAAAGTTATTTTTTACAAGAGGTGCTGAAGAAAGTTGACCAAAGGTGCCATAATTATAAAAATCGATATTAGTTTTTTAAAAGTTTTTTTTGTAGAAGCGCCGAAAAAAGTCTGACCTAGGGCGCCACGATTCCAAAAACATAATATTAGTTTTTGGAAAGTTTTTTTTAAAGAGCGCTGGAAATGATCTAAGCAAGGGCGCTACAAAACACGATATTAGTTTTATTTAGGGTTTTTTACAGAGGAGTTGAAAAAAATCTGACTAAGGGCGCCATGTTTCCCAAAACAAGATATTAGTTTTTTAAAAGTTATTTTTACAACAGATGCCAAAAAAAAAAAAAAAAAAAAAAAAAAAACTGAAGAAAGGCGCCATGATTACAAAAACACAATATTATTCTTTTTTAAGTTATTCTTACAGAGGCGCTGAAAAAAATCTGATAAGGAGCCCGTTATTGCAAAAAGACGATATCAGTTTTTTTTAAAAGTTGTTTTTACATAAAGATGCAAAAAAATTTAACCAAGAGTGCTATGATTATAAAAACTCGATATTAGTTTTTTGAAAGTTATTTTTACAGAAACACCGGGAAAAAACCTGACCATGGGCGCCATGATTACAAAAACCGTTATTAGTTTTTTAAAAGGTTTTTTAGAGGCCCCGAAAAAAAAATCTGACAAAGGGCGCCACGCTTACAAAAACATGATTACAAAAACACGATATTAGTTATTTTTATAGTTATTTTTATAAAGGCGCTGAAAAATCTGAACAAGGTCACCTCTCACAATGTGACCAATTAAAATAAAAATCTTTTCTTTTAAATTGGCATTCCACCTCTTTTTCTCATCGTTTGTATTTTCACAAAAAAAGCAGAATAAATATAAAACTACAGCGCAGCCACCTATGGTGCTAAATGTTTGATAAAAATGCTAAATATGTCATTACCTTTAATTTGCCAAATGAAAATTTTTGAAATTTTATGCCTTTCAGAATGCATAACTTAAAATACTCCCATCAAAAAAAAAAAAAAAAAAAAAAAAAAAAAAAAAAAAAAAAAAAAACGAGACGAGGGGCGCACCGGGCATTTGCCTCGCTGCCCGGTGGGCCAGTACGACCCTGCCTACAGGTAGCTTTCAGCCAAATCTTGTGGCTCTGTTTATGGTGGTCTCTTCAGAAACCATGATTAGAAATTAAAATAATTTTGGGAGAATGAAGCATTTTGATAAGTTGAAATTTATTTCCAATGTTCTTATATGAAGTAATACCTTAAAACATAATCCATTTTTTCTAAAGATCAAACTGCTGACATACTAACAAAAGAAAACATAATTTCATTTAACATCTCCTCTTGTAGTAACCTGAATAAGTATGCTTATTCAAATTCCCTTTCTTCTGTAATCTGATTTTAAATAGATTCAAATTTCTAAATTCTGATTTGTACAAGATTGTCTTTGCAACTGCAATAGATCCATTATTGAAAAGACTGCCAGTATTTCCAATAACTTTTTCTTTCTGAGAAATAGTCAAATATTTTCTTTATAGGAAAATTTTATGGCCCTTTTTTTTTTTTTTTTTTGGTACCTAATATAAATAATAATTAGGATTTTGATTCAAGATTTAAAATAATCCTGTGTATTTCCTAGTGATGAGATTTTTATATTTTGTATAGTAACAAAGATTTTTTATATTTCTTTAATAATTAAGTTTCAGTGTAATGTTTGTGATTTTTCTTGTTTAATTGGGATTTAGATAGTCTGAAAATATTTTCAAAATCATATTTACTGAAAATTTAAAATTATTTTTCATTTTACATCAAAGGTTACTTTGCATAGAGGGGAATATTAAATAATCAAATATACATCAAAAAATATAGTTAACTTGTGAATATTTTCAGAATTGTTTCATTTTTTTTTTCTCATTTAGTGCTTGTTGTTTAATTAAGTTATTACTATTATTGCATGTCCTCATTCATTTCATTTTTATATTTATTATAATAAATACATTTCTTTCTTACAGTTTTCTCAAGATGTCACTTCAAATGTCTTATCTAATCTTGATGACTGCTGGTCAGACACAACAATGTTGCCATTATTGTCTCTTGGAAACTCTCATCAAAATTCATTTGTTTCTCTTTCAGCCAGGTCTGAAGTCTATCAAAATAACAATCCTGCTCTTCCTCTTTCTAGTAGTACACCTAGTCAATCTGCTGATGGCTTTGCTGGAATTTTACATAGCACATCTCTGGAATCTACTACCGAGGAAACTTTCCACACTATTCCTTCCTCACTTGGTATGGAAGATTTTTTTCTGTTTAAAATATATATTTATGCTGCTTTATTTTTGAGTATCATGTGCAAATGCCATATAATGTAGTTAATAGCAATATAATTATGATGTCCAATTTTTTTTTTTTTTTTTTTTTTTTTTTTTTTTTTTTTTTTTTTTTTTAATAAAAACAATATGATTTTTTTAAATCTAAATTTGTTTACTTTTAAACCTCACACAATGTCATTATTTTATGACTTTTATTTGAATTTATAATATAAAAATTATACACACATGCTAAAAATACTACCAATTTATGTTAATATTATACAGTTTACATAAATGATTAAAAGGTAACATTTTAGGCTATCAAAATATTTTATTTTACAAAATGCGTGGAAAATTACAATTCTGATATCAAAAATAATTTTAACCTTAAGTATTTTAGTTAAAATGAAAATAACTGCACAGCACAAAAAAATTTCAAACTATTTTGGAAGCTAAGATCTTAACTTCTGTATTTTGTTAAAATACTGGTACAGAAAAACAAGTTTAGCAGATTTATCAGTTCCTAAGCGATTCTTAATTTTGTAATGTATGAAATCAAAAGCAGAAAACAATCATTCTACTGAAACAGGTGAAACTATTGCAGTTAAAAGCTGATTGATCATGAATTCCCTACTAGTATAATTCTTTTTGATAAAAGTAACATGTGCTTTCTACCATCCTAAACTTTTTTCTAACCATTTCTCCACACAATGAATTGCTAAAGGACTGACTTCTTCTCCTGTATTAGATTCAAACAAAAACTTATTGAATGTTTGAGATTTTATTCAAACTTTAATATAATAGGCATCATCAAAGTAGAATATTTCTCTTTATGAAACAATAGTGCTGACATTTTCTGAGAGCTTGTTAATTTCTCACCTGCATAATGAGGATCCAAAATGTAGGATAAAAAATGTGTTGGGCTGAATGCTTGCTTGTAACAAGTATTGAAAGCTTTTACACATATTTCATTTAATGCTTATTTTCTGCAAATGAACTGCACTAGTGATTGAATAATTGTGTTTTTTCAGTGTGATCAAGAGCCACTGGAATTTGAATCAGGCATTGAAGTAAATCTTCAGTATGTTGTTTGAATTCAGAATTTGTAATCTTACTGTATACATTTGTATCTTACTGTAATATCACATATAATACTGTGTATTTGAATCAGGCATTGAAGTAAATCTTCAGTATGTTGTTTGAATTCAGAATTTGTAATCTTACTGTATACATTTGTATCTTACTGTAATCTTGCTGTACACATAACGCTGTGTAGCTGAAAATCCTGCAACACCGATTATCAACACCTGTATTTTTATATTACCTATATGTATATATTTCAATATGTATTATCTAACAAAAGTTCAATATTTTTTGCTTATTTAAATTGGATTACCCTATTTGTAGTTCATGTTCTTATGTATATGATTAAATTTTAGGTCATTCAAGTGTTGGCTGTGCTCTTGCTGAGTCTATTGCTACCCTTCATAATGACACTGATCCTATTCCTGCTAGTAGCCTAATAAATACAGAATATGGTCCAGACTTACCAGATCTTTTGTATTCTAACCAAAGTCTTTCTGCTCCACACAATGAATTGCTCATCCATGATTTATTCACAGATGATGATTTTACATTGACTATGTCATCACAAGGTATGGCATGTAAAAATATCATTATGATAGTATGTTTTCTAGGAATCACAAGGTCTTCCACATTATAATAGAACTTAGAAATATTTAATTTCAAATATACATGCAATGTCTTTATGTATCTCTTTTTTCTTTGTTTTGTCTCTTTTTGCTAGTTATTTTGTAAATTGTGAAACCCAATGGTTTATGTGAAAACTATCTTCAAAATTGTGAATGACATCTGTGAATGATACAAAGCTCATACCTTTGCTCGTTTTGTACTTACTCTTGCATCTTCCCCCAAACATAAATGCATTCCAGCGCCAAAACTAGCCTTTTTTGCGCCTGGGGCAAACACGGATTTTGGCGACCCCCCCCCCCCCACTCCTCACATATATGCATTCTTAATAACTAACACACCAAAGAAAATCTTAATTTGGCGTCCTCTTCACCTTCTGTTCTGTTGGCGCCCAGGGCACATGCCCCCTCTGGTTTCGGCTCTAATTCTTTTACAAAAATAGAGTATAAAAAACATATTTATTGAAGCAGTATGGATTTATATGTTAAAATAAATTTCTTTAATTCTGTGAAGCATAAACTAATTAGATAATTTTTGTGCTCTTAAAAAATATTTCCTCTTGTGGTCTTTAATTATTTTAAACTAAAGATTCAGATACTCCAAGAAATAAAAAAATATTCCTACTATTAAAAAAAAATATGTAATTCATAATTAAGTTTAAGATGTTGCTCTAATTAAACAATAGTTATCTCAAATGAAACAATCCACTTTGTCTCTAAAGGTTGATGCAAGCAATTAAAATTAAAGATTTTTTATTTATTTATTTATTTCATTTGTTCTTGCTATTTTTTAATACCCTTGTGTTTAGTATATATATAATTGATTGCATTCTGTGAGTATAAAAAAAAATTTAACCATGCCAATCCATTGATTCTAAAGAGACATAAAAAACAGCGCTATATCAGTACCCAAAAATAACAGAGATAAAACTTTACTGGAAAACAATAGAAAAAATTGTTTGGAGTAATCTTGTGTTAAAATAGTGCCATCTTTTCCTTATATCTTCCAAAATCAGCTGGTACAAAGAGTAGTAGCTCATTGCTATATTATTTTTGCTATATGAAATCTATCAATTCTATATTTTCCAAGTTTCAAAGACATAATCTAGCAGTTTTTCATTAAAGTTTAGTGGCTTTCATCGTAAGCATTGTTTTTATTGTTGCCCTAAATGAAACATATAATCCCTGCTTTTCATAATTCTAATTCTTGTAAGAATTAAATTATGTAATTTTAAAATATAGTTGTGATTTTTCATTCCATGATATGAACTATTAAAAGTAGAAAGAATGACAATAACTTTATCAAAGTAGTAATAAACACTTATAAAAAATGCCCTAAAGGATTAATTGTTTTCCCCCTTGGTAGTGTAAAATTCCATTGTATTTATGACATTTAAAATAAATTCAATTTTGAAAAAAAAAAATTTTTAAGTAAAATATCTTCTTAGACAGTAGACTCCCTTAAATCCGCATTCCTAAAATCCACGAACACCAGAAATCCGCACATTTTTTTCAGATCTAAACAACGAAATCAAAGATGGCGCTGAAGTCAGCGGCTAATTCATTTTTTTTTTTTTTTTTTTTTTTTTTTGCTCTCTTTTGGCTATAACAGCTGATTTATTACTAAATAAATTTACATTACTTTTGACTTTGATATAAATTAGCATATCTATATCAAAATTCCAGGGCTCTAAAATGGAAATATCCACAAACCAAAAATATATTTTAAAGTTGTTTGGCTTTTTTTTTTTTTATGTATAGACAGATTTATTTGTAAAGATATAAAGCAATATAAAAAAGTCATTAAAACTCTAAATAGCAATAAAAAAAGTTAGAACACAATGTTACACACACATATATATATATATATATATATATAAAACTTTTACAATATGTTTTAATAATTGCATGAGCCAGAACGATATTTACCATAATTTTACAAATCTGAACTTTATTTGTCATAATTTCAGAAACTAGAATATCGGTCCAGTTTGTTCCCGTACATTTCGAGCCTTTAAAGATTCCCCTTCTTGTAGTTTCTGGAAGATATTCGCAAGTGTAAACTAGTCAAAATGTCTATTTTTCTTGCGTTTGTTTCATTGTGTTTCAATATTTATTTTTACATTTTCAATATACCGTATGTATTTAATATCTAATCCTGATTAATGTAGCTAAACACAAGGTTTTTCGCGAAAAAAATGTTAATTTACTTCTGAAAAAAATCATGAGACTCCTAGTATTATAATCACCATAAAGCATTACCGCCTCGTTTGTGCGAAGGAGAAAACTTTTTCTTCAGAAGTAGCAAATACACGGAGCAGACGCACAATGTAACGGCGCATTGTAAAAAAAAAAAAAAAAAAAAGTTTTAGTTTTGTCTTTGAATTGCAGAATGAAAGTAGAAGCTACGCTTTAAGGGTAATTATTATTATTTTAATATGTAACTTTGGTTAATATGATTGAACTCGAACTTTTTCATAAAGGAAATGCATATTTTATTTTGAAAAACTAATGATGGCACTAATATCAACAGTAATTGCTATCATTTTCCAATATATTTTTTAATTAATCAAGCTTTTTTTATTTATTAACAAAGGCAAATATTTTTTTTATAAAAAAAGACTGATTTTTCCTCTGCATTTTGTATATTTAGTATTGTATCATAATTATTTACTTTATTTTAATATTTTTTTTAATTTTTATTTTACTTAACTTTTTTTGAAATAATTATACTTGCTTTTTAACTAATAAATTATTTAAATATTTTGCTTAATTATTTTAATATTTCAGTTTATATATGTATTCATTATAATGCTTAATTACCAATCAAATTAATGTTTCAAAAATGTAAACAAATCAATGACCAGAAATCCACAAAATTCTAAACAACCCCTGGTTCCAAGCTTTGTGGATTTGAGGGAGTCTACTGTAATTATCATTTTGTGTTTGAAGTGCACTGCATCTAAAAATAGGTTTTATCAAGTAGCATTTTTAACTGAACCAGCAAAAACTGAAAGGAAAAAATATATAAAGTAAAGTTATTTCTACTATGTATTAAAATTATGTACTATACATGTAAATATTAATGAAATTGATATTCATCTATTATGATCCTGTTAAGCAAATTTATATCATATTAACCAGTTACTGGAAATGGGAGTCAACTCCACGTTGTTTATTAAATCTAACTATCACATTGGCTTTTTTTTTTCTTTTGTTCTTGAATAAAATTATCTCCTCCAGTACCAAGTAGTTCTTTTATCTTTACATGATTTTCAGAATATATTGCTTTTCCAAAATGAATTCCACTTCTGTTTACAAAAGGTGAAGAAAAATCATTGCATAAGAATATTCATGTCTCCAGTTACAGGTTAAACATTTTGTGAACAACAAAAAAAAATTTAATATCAAAACTAATAACAATGTAATTTTTAATTAAATCTTCTTAGTGTACATGGAAGAGATGCTATTTAATAACAGTGTAAACAATATCAATGTTACATTGTGATCTTAAACTTAGTTTTCTTTTACTAAAGAATTTTGTTTATCAAATTTTACTGAAATCGATTTCATTTTAGCAAATCAGAGGATCCTCAATGAAACACATGTTGATACAAGCAGTGATTCTGCCTCTGGTAGAGTTCCATCTGTTTCTGATTGTGTAAGTGTCTTTGTATCAATATAATAATGGTATATATTTTATTAAATATACAGTTTTCAATCATTTACATTCATGAAATTTACTTCACAAAATGTCAATTTAGGGTGAAACCCCAAGTTATTGACACCTAACCAGCAACTGACATTTCATCATAAATGTAATTCAAATTAGTAATTAGTTGTAAAATTCTGCAAAATAATGTCATCTAGTGGTAACTTGCCTTTAACAGTTATAACTTATGTGTGAGTTATGCTTTTCCAAAATAAAGTTGGTGTCAGTTTCTGGAATTATTGATCATATTTATGAAAAAAAGTTAACTTTTAGTAATAAGAAGTAAAACTTCTCAAAAATAATTGTTTCATGCATCTACTATACTTTCAAAGACAAAATAAGTGTAAAAAAGATTTAAAACTTTGTAATTGTGATTTAAACAAGAAAAAATCCTTAAGGTGTAAGTTATTAGAGATTTCACACTGTTAAGCATTTGCAACTTTAGTTCACCTGTCTGCTTGTCTATAACTTTTAACTTATGTAAACATTACTTTATTGTCAAGAAATTAATATATTAAGAATTACTATATAGCTGTTCCCTTTTGAAAATAAAGTGTGTAGCATTTACGATTCATGAAAGATATTAAAATAATGTATTGATACAGTATCCTCTATAGGTGGCATGTAAAAAGTGGTTTTAGCCTTATGCTATAGACTGTATAGACTTCAGAGAACTAAATTTAACTTACTATGTGATGTATATAACTTCTGTAACTTATGTAAAATAAGTCAAAATTAACTTCTATTGATATGTATTGTGACCACAAATGCTTTATCAGAATTTAGTTTTTTGCATAAAAGTTTGTGGACACAATACTACATAAGGAAGGTTTATCGAAGAAAAGGCATTTTCAGTTATGTTATACAGTTTCCTGCTAAATTTAATCTTAGTACTCTGATGTTTATAGCAGTCTATAAGTCATACAAGGCTAACACACCAATTTTGATACATTGCCACCTATAGTGGTAATTGTTAACAAGTTTACAGTATTTTAATGAATTTTCTGAATCGTTTATATAGATATCTCCTTTCATCTTATGAAATAATGAATCCTCTTAATATTCTGACAGTATTGTAAAGTGTTTCATAATGTATTCATAATGCATGACTTTTCATCCCTCCCTCCCTTGTAGCAACCAGACTGGGCAGATTCTTGCTCTGAATCATCATCTCACCATGGTGAAAACCAAACTCATTCATTTATACCTATTTCTGGAAGAGGAAGTTCATTTAGTCAAAATTCTGAGCTTTATCAATCAACTGTACATCCAAAGCGACAGAGACAGGTTGAAAATCATGTAAGTCAATTTTTTACTACTAGATTTAATGATCATGATATTAAATTTTAGTTTTAATAATTATAAGTGTTTTGCTTATGTATTTGGGCAAGTCAGATCTCTTTATATTATTAATCCTTATCCATCTTTTTCGATTTAAGAATGTAAAATATCTTTTGTGAAATGCATAAATTGGATGACTAGAAAAACATCTAAATCAGATTAATCCATATTTAAGGAATTGGCTAAAAGGTTTTTTTTTCTTTTATCAAATACCAGAATAAATTGTTTTAGAAATTAGACTAGCTACATTAAATAGACTGAAAAACAAAAAATTATAGGTGATATACAATTAAATTATTATGACATACCATTTCACCAATTCAAATAATCTCTTAATACAGTAAATTATGTAATTTTTTTAAATAGGTCATACAAAAAATATATGATTATGTGAGTGAAAACAGTAAGCTCTGTTCTTAGTACATGCTTCGTAAATTAATACTTTATATATATGAAAGGATGAAAATTATTACTTCTTTAAATTTAAACTTAAAATTCATAAAGTGTCAGCTATTGTTTCTTAATTTTAATTCTGAATCTTAAAGCTGTCTTGTCCCTGATAACTTTCTTTTCCAGCCTAATATTTATTACTTTAAGGCTTCAAGATCAATCCTTAAGATTAAATTTGCTTGCCTTGTGCTTTTTGTTACAGTTTGTGGTTGCACCCAGGTTGACAAAGCCTAGCTCTGTCATTCTTTGTCTGGACAGAGCCCTTCTTTCAGTTAAAGTTTCCTCCTTTATTGATAAGTCTTTCCTAAAATTTAATAATAAATAATAATAATTTTAATTTCTCCTTTTTATACCAAAAACCAACCCTTTTTGCATGAGTTTTTCCATTATGAACTGCTAAATAAACTTGTGCCCCTTGATTGTGAACAGGGTTGGCACGGTTTAAACCAATTGGTTTTAACCATGGTTTAAACCACGGTTTAAACCAAATGGTTTTTTTCTCAAAAAAACCAATTGGTTTTTTTAGAAGAAATCTAATGACATTTTCTTTTTTTTCTTTATAATTTACGTGTTTCAGATTAATAGACATAAATAATTTCTACTTTTAACACTTTATTTCAGTAATAAGTATTATAAATAGTGGGTTTAGGTCTTTTTTAATGCATATGGTTAAACCAATTGGTTTTTTCTATTAAAAAAAGCAATTCGTTTTTTAGAAGAAATCTAATGACATTTTCTTTTTTTCT
Source organism: Maratus speculifer (assembly GCA_964019185.1). Taxonomy (NCBI): domain Eukaryota; kingdom Metazoa; phylum Arthropoda; class Arachnida; order Araneae; family Salticidae; genus Maratus; species Maratus speculifer. The sequence goes on from OZ025293.1 coordinate 99,530,788, forward strand.
TTATAATTTACGAGTTTCAGATTATTGGATATAAATATTTTCTACTTTTAACACTTTATTTCAGCAATAAGCATTAGATATATTGGGTTTACATCTTTTTTTATGCATAGGATTAAAATCAGTACACATTGGTGAACATATCTATTGCTCTTGAGAAAAAAACTTCAAACATATGAATTGATCAAAGATAAAATGGATTCAATATTTAGTATAAAATATTTTAATATTTTTAATAATGCAGATTATTTAATGCAATTAATAATGTAACGTAATGATGTTTTAAGATTTTGCACAAGCTATAAAATAAATTTTCCTTTTGGGAGATTATCTTGAAGAATTAAAAGCAAAGGCTGGTTGCTAGTTATAGCATTTCAATAATATTTTTCCCCCCTCTGCTATCTGCTGAATCTAACGACTAAAAATGTTAACTTCAAATTGTCACTCAGAAAGAAAAAATCCTAAGAAGTATTTGTAATTTATTATTTGAATAATTGTGGAAAAGAATATTTATCAAACTACATCCAAATGTTTATTATTAGTAATCAAAAGATTGTTTACAAAGATTTACATGTCATCAATGGTTCACTGTGTAGAACATATAAAACTTTCAACATAAGGTTGTTTGCTAAAACTGTTTAAGTTGAAAAATGAATTTTCAATTTTCAGTACAAATTCACTATAATTATTGAATTTAAATTATTTTAAATGAAGTTACACTGCTTATAAACCAATAATGTCTGTTTTTATCAGTAAATATGCATGTATATGTAATAAGAAAGGATGTTTGTAAAAAAACCTGATTTAAACCAAAAAAACCTGGTTTAAACCAAAAAAACCGGTTTTTTTCCAACCCTGATTGTGAATTTTGGCGAGCATTTGCGAACAAATAAATTTTCAGTGCAGCTGGATCTGATTTCAGAAAAGGGGACGTAATAAAAGCATAATACAGCAGGTCCTACACATTCTTTCTTGCATGTGATTACTCAGTTTACATATGATGTTAAAAGAAAAATCAAGATGCAGAAAAGAATGGTCCCAATATTACAGCTTATTCATTACATCTTACATCTACTTATAATAAAATCTGAGAGAAGAAAAGTGTAGGTAACCAATACAGTAACTTTCTGGTCTATGAATCGACTGTAGGTAAAGGCCATGTTGGGCTTAATGGAAAACTTATGTTAACATATAACAGATAAATGATATTTTCTTCTATTTGAAATAATATTTGTTGAACATATTTACCTATAAAGCATGTGTATCATATCAAATTAGAATATATTAAGTTCCAATTTAAAAATAAGCTATTATAAACAAAACAAATGTTTCACTGTTGCCACTCAAAAGAACAAATTTTAAGTCTGGAAATAGATGAATGGCTCTGAATGATTAATTAAAAAAATAATAAAAACTAATATCCAGTTATGCTTTTAAATATTTGTAAAAGCGTATTAAAACCTTTAAATATATTTTTTAATTAAATTACATTTTTAAATTTTGTTTACATTTATATGCATAAGTTTACAACATTTAAAAAAAATAAATGATTCTTTCAAGCCAATGTTTTTTTCGTCGATTATGTTGTGTGGGCTGACTTCAACTTATGTTGTGGTGCCATCTATTGGCATCACTATGAATGAAGAATTTTTTCCATTGAAATTAAAGTTTAAAAATAAATAAATAAATAAATAATAAAAATTGCAGGATGTAATAATGTGACTAGAGATATTTTCTTAACATTTCCTTTACATGATTTTATAATACCATTCAATAGGTATAAATAAATGGTATAAATATAGGTATAAAATTAAAAATATATTTTATTATGATTTCTTTGATATAATTTAAATTTAGTTTTATTAATTTTTTTTAAAGATGTTAACATTTATCTGCTTATTTTTTAGCTCACAGGCTATCAAAGCCTGGGAGCTTATGTGCCCGTGCGTTCTGTATGTGCGTAACACAATAACTCATGTTAAAAATATCCGATTCACTTAAAATTTTGGATATATGTATATTCTGATAAAGCACTTTCCTGATTAGTTTTTGGAGCTCCTTCGAAATGTATAACAGGGGGAACGGGGGCTAGTGCCCCTCCCCTTAATTGATATAAATGGGTTTTTCATGCAGAATTATAAGTTTTTTGTTCAAAATTTTTATATGATAAATCATATTCTTAATTAGTTTAAGGGGTTCAGTGATTAAGTATAAAAGGGGAAATGGAGGGAGCTGTTCCCCCCATACTTTATTTTTCTAATGGAATTAATCCTTGAAAATAAAAGGCTGTAATATACAATTAACTATGCATAGATTGTGAGCTAAATGCCATCAGTTTAACTGGGCAATATTCTTTTTTTTATTTTATTTTGTTTTCTATAATAAATAAAATACTTTATTTTCTCAAGGTGTAATGGATATATGAGATGTTATCATAATTACATTAATAAGACTGAAAATTATTTTTCCATATTTTTTTATTTAATTATAATTTTGCATACTTTTCAAAGTTATTATATTCAAAAGTTACTACCACTAAAAATCAAAATTTTATCTGCTTTGATGCAAGTACATGTAATACATGATTGTTAAGTTACATTTTAATGACATTTGATAAGAAATCTAAATTTTGTTTGAAACACAAGCACATTTCAAGTAGATATAAACTAAGCTTTTAAAAATTGGTGTAATTAAATTAAAATTTTATAAAAGAAATAATAATAATGATTTTGGTTTTCACTAATACGGGGGTGAATTTTTAAAGTTTCATTGCTGAAGTTTTTAAATATTAATTTTAATTTAAATCAATGCCTCCTGCTTCTGCATATTTTCTATAAGAAACTACAATTTTACACAAAGCTCTTTTGTTTTTATTAAATGCTGCTAGATGGCTCCAAATCCATACTTAAAAATAAAGCATAAAGCTTCATTAATCTATGAACTAGAAATCTATCTTATATCCTTCCCATATATGACTAAAATCGCTTTTTAGTTTTACACCAATCATGATCCCTAGACCCAAAAACTACCATTAGTAAAAGACTCATATATAGATATCACTTTTTTATGGGCATGATAACTTCTACAATTTTGCTCAAATCTCTTCCAAACTAATAATAAGATCAAAGGGCATAAAATCTCTGTTAAATTCATTAATGGGATATTTCGGACGAAGGGGGTGGAAATAGGAAGGATTTTTGTGAAATTTGGAAAAAAAACAGAACCTCTTAGTTAAAATAGATATTGAATCAGTTTAAAGTTTATATTACTTCTAAAAAATGGACCAAAAGTTTATGCATGACAGATTTTTGATAAAGTTAAAAATGGGTTCAAGGTGAATACATATATATATATTCTTTTATGAGAAAAAATGATGGAAAGATGAAAAAAAATGAAAAAATGGGTGAAACAACAATGAACCACAAAAGAACAACATAAAAAAATAAATAAATAAACTCCCTGCTCTTCAGAAGGTGGGAGGAGCAACAGGCATCAAAAAGTTATTAAAAAGTGTATCCTCACAGGTTTCGCAAGGCATCACAAAACCGCATACTGCAATTGTATAAAGAAAATAACTGAAAATAATCAATCAAAAAAAATTTTTTTTAAATAAACCAAAACTATAAAATGAATTAACATTAAAAACTGAATTTACTAAATAGCCAACAACAAAACCATAGCATAAATCAACTTGTAACATAACATAAAATATTTTTAAATTTTCCAAAAATAACATATGTAAAAATCTCAATAACTAAGCAATAAACTAAACTAAATAAACAGCAATGTGATGCCCCCACCTTTACCTGTGAAGGAAACAGAAAAAAGATACCTGTTAAAAAATTATCACATTACACCTCCATACTTGCATGAGCGAGAAAACTGTTAGGCCTAGTATGGTAGCAGGCCAGCTTGGGCATCACATTGCTGCATGTCTATTTAGTTTACTGCTTAGTTATTGAGATTTTTACATATGTTATTTTTGGAAATTTTAAAAATATTTTATGTTATGTTACGAGTTGATTTATGCTATGGTTTTGTTGTTGGCTATTTAGTAAATTCAGTTTTTAATGTTAATTCATTTTATAGTTTTGGTTTATTTTTAAAAAAAATTTTTGATTGATTATTTTCAGTTATTTTCTTTATACAATTGGAGTATGCGGTTTTGTGATGCCTTGCGAAACCTGTGAGGATACACTTTTTAATAACTTTTTTATGCCTGTTGCTTCTCCCACCTTCTGAAGAGCAGGGAGTTTATTTTGTTTTGTTTTTTTGATGTTGTTCTTTTGTGGTTCATTGTTGTTTCACCCATTCTTTCATTTTTTTCATCTTTTCAGCATTTTTTCTCATAAAAGAATATATGAACTTTGCGCAAAATAGTGCTGCTATGCTCCGGTTGCATAAAGATAGTAACTTTTTACACTCAGTTAAGATATATAGGGCTCTTGGGAGAAAAAGTCCATAACTTTGTCAATTCTTAAGATATCAAATCCAATTAAATTTATTTTGAATTTTCTTTATATTCTCTAAAACTTTTGCAGCTACAAGTTTTTTCTAGGAGCAACTCTTGTCATAAAAAAAAAAAAAAATAAAACAAAAACAGAAAAGGGGGTGGAAGAAGGAAAAAATCCATAACTTCATTGATTCTTGAGATCCAATTAAATTTATTATACACTTTCTCAATGATATTTACAACTTTTACACTGAAAAGTTTTTGGATAAGACCAATACTGGTAGCAAAAACAAGTTAAACAAAAATAGGGGTTGGAAAAATAATTAAGTGTGTACTCAAATCCAAACTGCTTATATTCTAACTCATTTTGCTCTCAAACATCCATTTGGCATGTTTTCTTCTTTAGGAACTATAATAATGTAAAGTATTGGCCAGTTTTTTCATAAAAGCAGAATATGTTTCAAAAAATGCTGTCAAAATAGGCATTTTGAACAGAATTTCCTGAAGCTATCATGATTTTAAATTTGAGAAAGTATTCAAATAACAAATTGCTAATTTATTGATTCATTTTTAAATACATTTTTGCTCAGAAATGCATCCAACTCATAGGTTCTTTTATTTAGGAACTGCATAGTATGCCATATTGGTCAGTTTTTTTGATAAAAGAGTATATTTTTCAAAAATGCTGTCAATATTAACATGTTTTCTGAACAAAATTTCCTGAAGTAATTATGATTGAAGAATTGAGGATGTATTCAAATAACCACTTGCTTATTTTAAGTCTCATTTTAAAATTCACTTTTGCTCTCAAGCACATTCAATTGGCAGTTTCTCTTATTTTGCACTATATAATGTGCTATATTGGTCAATTTTTCATAAATTTGGAATATATTACAAAAAATGCTGTCAATGTGGGCATTTGAGCTGAATTTTGCTTAAGATAATTCTGGTAAAGCCTGCTCTTACAGAAAAATGAAATTAAAAATTCTTCAAAAGTGACCAAATAAAGTTGTTAAATTGGATTTATTTCTCATCATATTTTATTTTTAGCTGTTGAAATGAGCACTTAATTTAAAAATCTACCTCTGCCTGTAGACCAAGCCAACAGGTATTTCAATTAATACATTTATTTCTTCCACTCAAAATCCAGTATTTTGTGAATTTTATTTAACACAAATAAAGTATTCCATTTCTTGTTTTATATCAGATCTGTAGACTTGAGCATTTGCATTGCTATCTCTGAGATCATTATACACCTTTTTCATTAATTTTTAATTAACTGCAATATTAACATGTTTTGCTGAAATATGAGTGTACTTTGTCAAAAGCTGATTCAAAAATGTTTTGTATATCTCATTTGTTATTGTGCTTTTTGCATGTGCATAGATAAAGGAATATTAACATCAAAATTAACATACATGACTACATACATACACAAACACACGTATGTATGCATTTACTGCGAAATTATCATTTTTATTTATTTATTTTCAGAATACAAGAAATACAGATCTCAGAAGAGCACCATTTGATCATACAAATGGAAGTGATGCACCTTATTTTCCTATTAAAAGTGAATATTCATATGAAGATCATGAAGCAATATCAAATAACCAGTTATCATCATACCAAAAATTCGATTATAATGCTGCTACACCATCTGGTGCTGCATGCAGTAGTATTTTACAGCATAATCATTCATATCATCTACCATTCTCAAGCAGTGAATCACATTATAGACCTGTTGCAAGAGATAAAACAAAGTCTTCATCATCAGAAGAAGATTCATTCAACAAAGATGAAAAAAGAGCAAGAGAATTAAATATTCCTATCAGTATTGATGATATAATTAATTTAGCTATTGAAGAATACAATGAAAGGCTTTCAAAATATGAATTGACAGATCAACAGCTAAATTTAATTAGAGACATCAGGAGACGGGGCAAAAATAAAGTAAGATATAATACATGATATAATGCATTACCTATATTTTCTCTATATGTATATGCATACACTGTGAAATTATTCTGAATCAGTATTTTACTAGTCATGTAAAATTGCTAAGCATATGAAAATACTTCCATGTACATCAAAGTATTTTTGTAGTCTTTTTTATTGATTAAAAATGTTTTAACAATGTATTCATAAACCATGATTTAAATCACTTAAATTCAATATTATGGAATGTGTTACCGTATTAAAAGTGTAGAAAACAACTGTGTTATGAAAGCAATAGCTAAATTAGTATTCATCATTAGTATTCATAGTAGTATATCAATATTTATAATTAGCAAAGCTTGTGGTCTATCATCCCTTATAGCAGAATCACCATAGCATGGCAAAAATGTAGCAGAATAGTAAAGATTATGTGCAACGAGAAAAAAAAAAAAAAAAAAAAACATTGGGAGGAAAAAAAATCCACACATGAAACAATGGAAAGATCTCTATCATGTTCCAATTCAGCAGAATGATATTAAAGTTAACAAACTTCTGTGCTATGGCAATTTTTTTTTTCAAAAAATTAGATATTTTTAGTAATGGCTATTTAAATATATGGGTGATTCTCAAAATAGGGGACAATTTCAAAAGTGAAATCTTAAAAAAATTACTGTTAGCAAAATTTCTGAAAAAAAATAGGTGTTGTTAATATAGTATTAGGTATACTTTACATGTAGTCAGCAGAGCTAAATATTTAAAAATTAACTTTAAAAAAAATAATTAGTATTTTTTGAGCCATGCTAATGACAAAACAAATTGCATGGAATAAATATATTAAGAAAGTTTTATTTTCTTCCTGTTTAAATATTTTTTTCTATATTTATTAGCCTTCCTTTTCAGCAAATGGTTTCCATTTTTACATATATACATATAAGGAGAATAAATACATTACCAAAGAGCAAACTTTGTTTACATGAGCAACATTCTGACACTAACAATGTACGAAGCTGTCTTAGTGATTTTCTGACAGATTTAATGCATATTTTAGGGATAATAAATGTAATACCTAAATTTATATGTAAAATTAAACTTTATAAAAGATACAATATAAGCAATGGTTACATTTATGCACATAGGAGTCTTTAGCATGGACAGAAAAACCATGCTAATGACACTGATATTTGTCCATGCTAATGACAAATTTTAATTTAAATAAGATTATGAGCCACGATATAATCACAATGCAATAGTCCTTTCTGGGGCTTTTTAAAACACAAAAGTCCTATGCAAATAAGTAAAATAAAAATTTCAATTATAAAATAAACATTAAAATTATTATTCATTCTAATGACATACAGTTGATGTACGCCCCTAATATTCAACTTCTATTCTTAAAATACAATACATGCTTCTATTTTCAGGCTGGGATAAAATGGCTACTTGTTGTCATGGAGAAACTTTATATTTTCAAAATATTGTCATATGTGAAAATGAAATTTTGATTAATAACCAGCTGTTATAGTATGACCTTGTTTTGAAAATAGAATATGGAGGACAAACTTTAATTCTTTTTTTATATACTATAATTTTATTTTTAAAAAGAAATTTATTGGATAAATCCTCTCCTTGATTAATTTAAAGAAAGAATAACATTTGTTTTATTTTATAAACATGATATTAACTCTTGAAAAAAGCTAGTATATACAAGGCACAGCTGCTGTGGACATCCATGCTAATGACATTTCGAACATTTATTCTGTTATTTTAAGGTGTTTTTAACTAAAAAGTGAGTAATTCTTGAGTGCAAATAATGAATAATATTAAGACAAACGTATCTAAATATAAAAACATGACAGAAAACCTCTCAATTTTTTTTGTATGCCGAAAGACATAAATTGTCCCCTATTTTGAGAATCACCCATATATATATTGGAATTTTTGTTTGAAATTGTTTAAGTATTACATTTTTTTTTATTTCTTGTCATATGTTCAATTTGTATTTAACTGTTGCAAAAATTATGAAAAAAAGCTATTCAAATCTCTTTAGTAACTTCTGAGAAAAAAGGCACTTGAATACCAGCTATTTTAAAAAGGATTTCAGAAGTAATATTGTTTTTTACTTGGTTTTAAGAATCAAAATTCGTTAATAATTTCTGTCTTCAGTAAGTCTGAACAATTATTTTGTGCTTCATACAGTCAATCAAGTTTATTAAGAAATCTCATTAAGCATTTTAATTTTTTAACAAAATTATAATAGTTTCAGTTTTTAAAGTGAAAGTAAATGGAGGGAAACAACCCATTTTGAAGCTTTTTTAAAAAATTTATCATGAAAGATTTTTCTTTCTTTTCGAGTTATTAAATTATTTCCAGACATCTTGTTTTTGATATGCTGGGTATGAGGTTTATAACTTTAGAAGTAATTTCATTGCTATATTAAATTTTTGGAACCTAAATTAAGGCCTTAGTAAATCTCATAACATTCTGTGAAGATTATAACTTCTTTTTAAAAATTGATGTGATAACATATTTATCTGCTAGTACAGCAATTTTATTTTACACCTCCAGAAATTCTTCATTTAAGAATAAAATATCACTATATATTTAAAGATGAAATTCCAAATTCTGATTCATCTGCTCTTGACTGCATGTTCATTTTAAAATAATATCATTTTTAGCTGTGAAAGATTTTTAATTTTTCTGGTATTAAATGCAAATTGCTGCAGCTGTTGAAAAAAAATATATTGAAAATCTCTATATTGAGATTTAACAGTTGTATAAATAAAAAAATATATTTATGTTTATCTTTCTTAGTGACCAAGTTTTACTTCTTTCACTTTGAAACTTTCTGTCTCTCCTCCTCGCGAAAAAAAAAAAAAAAAAAAAAAAATCTGTCACTTGTGGAAAATTTTCAAAAACCAATAGCTATTTTTACTTTCTTCTATCTTTACAAGAAGAAAGTATTGGATTCATGAAAATTTTCGACTTCCGGTTTTCGACGGATTTATACGTTTTAGAAGGTCCTGAACACGTTTTGACTATTTTTAGAAAATGTCTGTCTGTGAGTCTGTCCATCTGTCTGTATGTCTGTCTGTATGTGACAAAAAATTTGTGGGCGCTCTATCTCAAGAACTAATACTTGAAATTTAATAAAATTTTATATTCAGTTAGACCTTGATATGAATTAGTGCCTATTGGATTTTGGTGAAAATTGGCCTGCAGGTGGCGCTGCTATACTACGTTTTTCATGATTTTCAAGATTGCTATATCTCAAGAACTAATGCACAGAATTTCACCAAACTTCAGATTCTGTGACCCCTTGATATAAATAGACGCTGATTAAGTTTTGGTGTAAATTGGCCAGCAGGTGGCGCTGCTGTGCCACGTTTTTCATGATTTTCATGATAGCTATATCTCAAGAACTAATGCACAGAATTTCACCAAACTTCAGATTCTGCGCTACCTTGAGATACATAGCCGCTGATAAGGTTTTGGTGTGAACTGTCCTATAGGTGGCGCTGCTATGCTACATTTTGCACAATTTTTGCGATAGCTATATCTCAAGAACTAATGCAGAGAACTTTATCAAATTTTAGATTCTGTTACACTAGAATATATAACATAATTAGACATTGATTACATTTTGGTATTAACCTTGCAACAGGTGGTGCAGCTACGCTGCATTTTGCACGATTTTTCCGATAGCTATATCTCAACAACCAACGCACAGAATTTCATCAAACTTCAGATTTTGTTACAAAATGACATATAACATAATTACACCATGATTACGTTTTGTTATAAATCCTTCAACTAAAGGTGCTGCTGTGCTATATTTTACACGTTTTTTGTTACGTTTTGTTATATCTCAAGAACTAATGCACAGAATTTCATCAAACTTCAAATTCTTTTACACCATAACATAATTAGACGCTTTTTTACGTTTTGGCATAAATTGTCCAAGATATGGTGTTGCTGTGCTACGTTTTGCAAATTTTTTGTTATAACTATATCTCAAGAACTAATGGACGAAATTCCATCAAATTTCAGATTCTGTTAGGTTTTGACATAAATAGATGCTTATTAGGTTTTAGTATAAATTACCCATCATGAGGCACTACTAAGCTCATTTTCTCAGAATATTAATAAAATTTTGCGTTTTAGGCTTTTCGAATACCAGAATCTCATTAGGCTAGGTCAAATGTTCGAGGAAATTCGATAGTGGGTAACTTTGGGGTCACCACGTTTTTTTTTAAATATTAAAATGTACTTATGAGATAGAAGAAAGTTTTGGGATTGACACATCCAACTAGTTTAAAATGTATATCAATGATGACAAATGACTGCTTCCATGGCTTTTGCTTTAATTGCTATTACATCACTTTTAAATATAGCAAATCACCAAATAAGATGAACAAGTATACTTTCAAATGAAACTTTTTGAAAAGTATAACTTAATTTAGTGATAATTTGTCATTTTAAATAATTTTCTAATTAATTTTTTTTAATCTGTCTCAATAATGAATAATTGTTTTCTGTATAAAGTAGCTAGTGATAGATGAGTTGTGACAATTTGCAACTGTGAACCTGATTACAGAAAGTTAATCATATGATCAGATTAACCATAAAATACAACACTTTGCTACTAAGCTAAAATCTATAAATGAAAACACAGATTTTAATTTTCATTTTGTAAATGTTTTTCTGTTTTTTAAATAAATTAAATTCATATTTAAAGAACTTGGATGATAAAAGTGGTATGTGACAAAATAAAACTCATATGATTGAAGAAAATAAATGGTGCTCTATCATGTGTTTAGTTACTATTTGTAAAATTTGATAATCAGAATGATTTTTATTGATAAAGGAAGCATTTGACAATAAATGCAAACAGATATTTCAAAATTTACAGCTCATTTTCTCAAAACAATGATTATGTCACTTACCACTTTTATTGTTTGAGCTCTTCATTTGTTTCAAAAAATTTTCCATGTGTTTAATAATACTGAAAATACACAATTATATTTTTTTACATGATGTTATTTTTCCTGACGTACTGCAGTATTATGGCTTTGTGCTATTAAAAGTGTTTATAGTGTAGAAGAGAAAATGAATAAATACTTTAATTCTTATTTTGGAATGATGAAACATAACATAAATTATGTCAGTTGGATACAATGGAGTAAAACATTCTATTTTTCAGAATGCAAATTTACATTTTCTAGTAAAAATATTACATCACTTTTACTGGCAGAAGCATTTCACCCTTCAGAAAAAAACTCCCATCTCATTGCCAGTGGAATAAAAAAAATATATATTGAAAATCATTAAAAGAACTATATTTTGTGAATGAAAATGGTTCATTATAGTCTTAGGCACCATCCATTAAAATTAAAAATTATTTTTTTTCTTATTGTAATTCAAATATGGCATCAATAAAATCTGACCAATAATGAGATTATGATAAATAAATTCTGTTTTTTTTCTTTACAGCAACAGAAGTAACTTGATTGCCACCATTTTCAAGAAATTTCAATAAAAACTCTTAAAATCAAAATATAAATATGGGGAAAATTTTAAATATGGTTAGTGTGGTCTCATTTAAATTTAATAGCTTTCAATTTAAAAAATAATTAAAATTAATTCAGCAATTTCAGCACAGCTGATGAAAAAAAATACTTGTGTTTTAAGTATATAGATTATCATAAATAGACTTTTGATCCTGGTATATCATATATATTTGTTCTAACATAACTATGTATGTTTTTGTGTAGGTAGCCGCACAGAACTGTCGGAAACGTAAAATGGATCAAATTAGTAGCCTGCAACAAGATCTTGATGCTCTACAGAATGAAAAAATGCAGCTAAAATCAAAACAAAATCTCCTTCTTCAAGAAAAACATTGTATTGAAGAAAAATATGCTCAGCTATATCAGATAGTTTCTCAGCATACAAACTGCAAACCACCTAGCTCATCCAATTCTATTCCTGGTCATAGCAATAATAATCAGCAAATGACTGTACCTTCTACATCTGATGTTTATATGTCTGATGATGATTCTGATCTTAGTAGAGGAGCTAGAACCAAAAGAAAATTAAAAAAGTGACACCTGCATATAAATAGATTTCTTTTTACATTCTTTGAACTAATTTAATCTTACTTTCTGTAATGAATGGAATATTTGTGATACCTATACTCAACATTTGTCAACATCTTATTTATCATTTTGAATGTTCATTTTCACATTTTTTTCATGGATTAATGTTGTTCAGTTTATGATTGTTTTGTCTCAGCATTTTTATGTTTTTAGTATAAAATAGTTTCATGTCATCAAAATAACTTTTTACTGTTATAAAATTTTCCTGGATGACGTAAAAAGTATATCTAAGCTATTTAATAATTAATAATGTATTTTATAAGCACTTACAAGTTGTTAATAATTAAAAATACTAATCCTATGCAATGTAAAAAAAATTAAGGTCTTCCACTATTTATAAATTTTTAATGTTTATTTCGCTCTTATGTTTTTTCAATTGCTGTTATTGTTCTTAAATTTCTGAATATGATTTTTTGACGGGTATTTAATATAGATCATTTATCAAACATTTTTTTAAAATAATATAACATCATATGAACACGATTAAAAAATAATGTTTGATTAGAATATCATTTTGTTACTCAATAGCAAATATTGAAACTCGCACCTAAAGTCAGTGGTGCACAATTTTTTTTATGAGAAAATTGTTTGACACCAGAATACTTGAAAAGTGACATTTGTTTTATTTGATAACAAAGTTTCAGTCATTATCATAAGGAAAATTATTCTGCTTGAAAATAGTGGTATCTTTGTGGCTCGCAAGCCACAGGTTATGCACCCCTACTCTAAGTGCTTAAAAATATATACATGTTGGTCTGCAAAATTTTTGACACAATCTGAAAGAATTCCTGTTGTTTTTAAAAATTTCTGTAGTGAAAATTTTCTTTTCCTTGTTTTTCCATCAAGCATTCATTATTTTACCATACGTGAGGAATAAAATACATAAGCAACTTTAAGTACACTCTATATCTTATATGTATTTCTGTTATATTTAACACATTTAAATAAAATCATAATTTATATCTTTTTCTTCTTAATTTCATTCATCTGTTTACATATATAATCATTAATTTATGAGAAAAATAAAAACTTTTTTTTCAGTTTTATTATGCAACTATATTTTTGTTATAATTAATATCTGTAGATTAATATTGTAATATATAATATGTTCTAAAGGGGGGAGAAATGCTTTGTTTTTATTCGAATGAAATTTGCTGGAAAAAGTGTTTGAGTCACACATTTAAAATTTCAAATAATTCTTGCTTTGATTTTGTTATGATTTATTTTGCTTAGGGTATTCTTTTTATCACCCTGGTAGCAGAAGTAATGCAGGATAGCAGTAAACACTGCAGTTTATATTAAGCCTTGCCTTTTTTTTTTTTTTTTTTTTTTTTTTTTTTTTTTTTTAACCTGGGCTGAATTTGTAATGCTTAAGTCTAGATTATTATACTTTTACATTCTTTGTAAGGAAAATGTTCTAATTACCATCTTTTCTTTTTGATAATATGTAATGAAATTGTATTCACCCATTTTGCAAGTATTAAGGATCAACATAATACAGAGGTCAGCGTAAGCCGACCCCCTCCCAATCACCATTTTATTATCCAGAATACTTTTTATTTTTTTTTGTATGCATTGTTCCACCAGACGTTTGAAAAATATTTTGCTTATTATATGGGTTACCGCCATTTGATCCAACTAGCATTAGAGTGAGTGCATATAAATTCTAGTTTATACTGCTAATGCTGCAAATCACCATAGAAAATTCTACTGCAGGGTTTATCCCTTTAATTGTAATATAAATATTAAGGTCTACAAAATTTGATATGAAATTTGACATATAGTACTGTTTTTTTTTTCTTTTTTTATAATGTTTAATTTTTAGTTCTGTGTAAATGATTGATTTTGGCAACCTTAATGTATCTTATATGCATTTTGCTTCCAAACTTATACTTCTTTTTAAAGAAATGTTTGTTTCTATGCTTTACTTTAATGCATACTATTTTAGCAGTTTGCGAAATTACTGAGAATTCTGTTTATGATATTTCCATGCATTATGTTTACATATATTCTTAATATATGCACACAGGTACTTGTTTTTTTCTTTTATGAACACACAATGAAAGTTAAATTGTGTAACAAATTAAACATGTGTAAATTGATTTTTTTAATTTATTTTAATTTTTAATTGATGAAATATAAATTTTAAATGATGCAAAGATTTATAAATTATCATTTAAAATAAAAATGTGTAGATGGCAAAAATGTCATTGGGTTATTTCTGTTTATTTTAAAATTCATGTACATTCAATATAATGGTCTTTTTTGTCCCATTTTAATATTGTTTCCTTAGAGTTGGAGGTGAGTGTTTTACATTTATAAAAACAATGACAATAAAGTATAAATACTCGTTTTCACTATTCCTCAAAATAAATAAGAATATCTGAATCAATGAATTTTAATTAATAATGAGATATTTTAACATGAATGTTGGTTGTTTAGTATATTTTTCTCCCCTACTCTCTGTCACTTCTAATAGCTCTGTTTAAGCATTATTATAAAAATAAGTTGATATTTTCTTTAAATTTCATTGTTTTTATTTTTATGTTATAATATTGCGTGTACACTGATAGTTATGTTAATTGCTCTTTCTTTTACATTCACTAAGAGTATTATAATTTATATGTAATAAACTGTTGTACTTCAGCTTTATTCCTTGCTTCCATTCTTTAAAGCAGAATGGATATTAGTAAATATGGGACCAGCTGTGCAGTCTTTAAATTAACTTCTGCTAATTATATACCTGGTACTTATTATATGTTTTAAATAGGTAAGCTGTGATAACCTGTTATTTTGTGTTGAAATTTGTGTTTATTTTATGTTTAAGATGATTCTGTGTTGTTTATTATTTTTTTTTTAATTGTACTTAATTCTTTTAATGTATCAAAATTTAATCTTTTTGTGAATGGACTTGTTGTATAAATGTAATTTTGGGTACTCTAGAAGTAAAACAGTTGATTAAAACAATTTTTGAATTTGCAGAACATTACCTATTTGAATTTTTTTTATTTTTATTTATTTATTTTAAGCTAAATATTGCTAAAGATGCTATTCTTAAAATTCAAGAGTTTTCCTCTTTGAAAATTATTATCTGTAGTAATCATATACTAAAACTGTGTATTATGTGAGTTTTTAAAACATATGTAGCATCAGAAAGATATTAAATAGTAGTAATAAAGACTTTATCAAAAATATCTTTATGACATTGGTTATCAGAATAAAAGAATATAGAAGTCATAAGAGGAGAGTAACTTTTTGATTTAAAAATATTATATTTTCTAGGCTTTTACATAAATCAATGCTTTAATTGTAATTTCATTGTGTTTTTTCTTTCACTAAATTCATGCAGTATTTAGCAAACTATACAATATTCATTATCATAAATTGTTGAAGATAACTAGTATGTGTAAATTTAAAACATTAATGTTAATTTAAACGACTATGCATTTATGTTACAAACAAATATCACTTGGTAGCAATGCTGGATTTTAATACAATAAATTGTAGTTTCACAAAATTTAAGTACTGTGACACTTTTCTTTGATATAGCATAATACAGAATAAAATATTCCAACATGAGTACAGTCTATGCAAGAATATTTAAATTTTATTATTCTTATTCCTTTCAACAGGATGTATTTGCTTGTTTTTTCATATGTTTATCTTGCAATATTTTTATTTTCAGATGTATATGAAAACTGGAGAAGATATATGAGCATTATCTTAATGCGAGTATACCAGTATGATTTAAGAGTTTAATTTCAAATATCATTATTTGATCATAAACTTCCATGACTAAATTAAAAAAAAAATGTAAGCATGTATAAGAAATAATTAGAGTAAAGTTGAGTAAAATGAATTAGAAAAGTAGCTCCTGAATAATCAGCATAAATTAAAACAACTGAAAATATTTTTTCAAAAATTGAATCACTTGGAAAATACAAATACTAGTATAATTTATATCTTAAACTTGATACAACTTTTAGGACAGAGAAATATAATAGCGGAATTTTTTCTTTTTACTCATAAAAATATTAGGATTTCATATAAAGTTACTTTAATTAATTACTAATGAACTAGGCAAAGGAAACTTAAATGTATTTTGAAAAATATTTTCTGCTCATCATAATTTTTTAAAAATACCTTTACCACAAAACATGTTCCAGATGAGTCAAAAAGCTTTTTTGAGCTCTGATTGATTATCTAGATTGGTAGATGGCAGAGATTAATTTAGATTGCAATTAGTTTGATATTTATTAGACTAAATTTGTTGTTAATATGTAGATAGTAATGATTAAATTTTCTCACATATTACTTCTAAAAATAAATTAGGGGAATTATAATTTTCTATAGTGATTAAAAAGGTGATAAACACAATATGAAATTCTGTAAACATGTACAAATTTTTCAGATAGTTAACACTAGAACCGCCGAACCGGGTCATTTTGACCCATAACAAATGAATAGATGTCGATTCGAACAAGAAAATTCTTTATAAAATAAGTTATATGTATGATGATCAAAAATAATTTAAATAAACAAGTGATTTATTTTAAAATGAAAATTCTGGTGTGAAATATTTTTAAGAATTACGAGAAAAAATTTCCGCGGTTCTAGTGTTAATATGAAGTTTGGAATGCTATTTGAAATAAATAAATATAGCAGTATTTTTAATGTTAAAAAAGCATTTTTTGTTTATTACAGATTTTATAATCTGTAAAAGCCTTGGAATAGTGTAAGGAATATAATATATTTTATACCCAAATGTACTAATAATTAAGAAATTAACTTTTCAAATGTATTATAAATTAGTTTCTAATGTCTTCATTTAAAAAAAAAAAAAAAAAAAGTTGACATCAAGTTATATTCTGCAACATTTAAAAGCCATTAAATTGCTATTTTCAAAATGGGAATTATGTGTGCTATTTGACATATTTAGAATATAATACAATGTCATCAAACACTGATTAAAATAATTCATTTCATTTTGAGCTATCTTTGGCTGAAAAGAAATTGCTAATTATAATGTACATGGTTTTTATATTCTTTTTCAAAGGTATGTGGCAGTAATTTTTTAAGTTACATATTATTTTATGTCATATTATAGTTTACCATCATTTAATTACTCAATTGTCCTTATACTTTTTTCTAATATTGTGTAATGAATCAATCAAAACTATTATTATTGAGTGTTTTAAAACTGATCTACTGTTGTACTTTATTATACAAGTGAGGAATGAAAGAAAAGATTTAAATAATAATTTTTCAGTCCTGTGTTTTGCTTAAAGTCATAAAAATAATGGGTTGTGATCATTTTAAGACAATGTTTATTGAAGGAAACATTACTTTTTAACTTTTCATTTGTATATTTCATCTTATTTGTTGTGTAATTTTAAAACATGATCAACTAGAAAAAAAAGACAATTTTCATTATGCCTTACTCTCTTTTTAATATAACTGTCTGTAATATGAATTTAATATGTAAACTTTATACAATGTATAACTTCAAATTTTTACTTGTTTTTACATGTATGAATAAATTGCAATAATCAAATTGTTTTTGTTGCTATTGTATGCATTTCCATAACACACTGCTTCAAAACTTCATAGTGCTTTAAAAAAAATGAAAGGATGAAAAGTTGTCTGCATTAAAAAAGGGACGTTCAAATATTATGTAAGCATATTTTTAGTCATTTTGTATCTGTACCTCCCAAGTAAATGCTACACCCCCCCCCCCCCTCTTTTTGCTTATTTAAGATTTTGTGACATTCAACACTGTTTACTATTTTAAAAAAACTACAGTTAGTAGTAAATTTTATTATTAATCCAGCAAATTTACATGAATAGGCATAAAGATGTTGTGGTATTGAAGAAAATTCAAAATCAGTTTAATTATAGTGCTATTTATTGTATTAAGCAATTCATAGACTACAATATAGTTTTTAATATATTGTACTATATATCACATTGAGTAGAAAAATAAAAAAAGGTTAAAGAAATACAACAGGGCTTAATTTATTTAGGCACATGACTCAAAATTTAAACAAGAATCATAGGAATGTGTTTAGCATTCACATTTCTATTCTGGTATCCAAGATCTTTGGATCTATGTTTCTGCATTGTCAATTATGTTTTTAATGTAGTGATGGGCTGAAATGCTTCTTGTTTGTAGTCCTTGTTTACTCCATACATATATATATTTTTCAAAGTCTTTCAACATCTGAAGAATTCTTATCCAAATCATGCTCTTTTGCTTTTTGTTGTTAAACTATAGTTACTCCATTGTCTAATGCTTATGTTAGCATTCTCATGATCCTCCCCCCCCTGTACTGTAGATCTGTATTTTAAAGTATTGCAACCAGGTTCTTTTAAAAAAAAATGCATTCGCTAGAGTTGTAGGCTGTGATCAATAAAATAAATGCCTTTTGAGAACTTTGTTTATTTAAAGTAGAGTTATAAAAATTAAATCATTTCTTACTGAAATAATTAGGGATGGTGCCTGTAAGCATTTTTTAAGAGACCTTCTTTACATGTCTGAGTCCGTGAAGGGAGAGAGAGGCAATTGAATTTTCTCATTCAGAATTCACACATTGGCATCCAGAATTGGCAAAAAGGAGCATATGAAAAGTGAATGATATCATAACCATGAAATTTTCTGTTACGCTTTAAACAATTAAGATGATTTTGAATTTAATGCAGGGCACCCAGAAATGGGCAGTCCTAAAAAAATACGCCAAAAAGAATTCGCGCCAAAATCGTACGTTATATGTCTGTTTTGGGAGAATGTTATCAATAGACAAAACACAGAGCATGTACATGAAAAGTTTTTATGTAATAAAGAAGTTAGGCTCAACATTATGCAGAGAGAAACGATTTTTCGCTAACCGCAAGCAACGGGGTTCTTTATTCTTTCTTTTATTATTTTTACTGAAGGAGAAATTTCATCTAAAGGAAATCTCTTTATCTGAGAACCGTTTTTAATGATACAGCAGATGTTACATATGTTTTCTTTCTTTACTTTTTAACGGAAAGTTATTGTGCGATCGAAATAAAACGTTAAGATAAAATAGATATTTAATTAAAGATTAGCTTTAACTGTAATTTAGAAAAATGTAAAATTTAAGAAAACTATATGTGAAACTATATGTCCCCCCCCCCCCCTCCATTCCCTCCTTGGCAGTAAAAATAAACAGACACTGGAATTCTTCCACCCCCTGACTGCTTATGTAATATTTGAACAACCCCAAAGAGGTATAGGAAACAATTTGTTATCCTAGGATTGATCTTTAAGAATGATCAGGAGCTAATGAAACAAAAGTTTGCTTCTTCTTACAATAATTAAAAACAATGTAACTATAAAAATAAACTATAAGTCTTCAAGATCTGCAGAATGCTCATCCAAATCATGCTCTTTTGTTTTTATTGTTAAACTATAGTTAGTCCATTGTCTAATGCTTATGTAAGCATTCTCATGACCCCCTCCCTTTCCCCCTTGTCATAAAAAATTAGCAGACATTGGACTCCCTCCTCCAACCGTGACTGCTTATGCAATACTTGAACAACCCCAAAGAGGTACAGGAAACAGTTTGTTATCAAAGGATTGATCTTTAAGAATGATCAGGAGCAAATGAAACAAAAGTCTGCTTCATTTTATGTTAATAAAAAACAATATAATTGTAAAAAAGAAATTATCTTTTCCAGTATCTTCAATCATTTCCTGTCTCTAATCAGTAGCAAACTTTTACTTTACATATTTCCTTTTGAAGTTGACTTTTTTTTTTTTAAAGCATTTTTAAAATATTTCAATGCTACACAAACATGTAAGAAAAATCATGCATTAAGCACAGATTATGAAACATTTTCCAACACTTTCTCAAATCTAACAAAACTTCACAATTTTGGAAAATAAGGTGTTGCTGGTGTGCAAAATATAGGGTGCATCACAAATCCGTGCAAACTTTAAAAATCCATAATAAAAGATGCAATGCTTGGAAACAATTTTGCTTTGTGCGAGTATGATCAGATGGATTTCGGATTTTTTTTTATGTATAATAAAAAATTATTCCAAAAATAACTGATAGAGGGCACTCACACAGCATATTGAGACATTTTATGATTCGTACTCAAGGATGGGCTGCCACTATGTGGACGAGCCTCCAAATACCCTGTTTCCTCAAAATGTTATACTAAATTGAATATCCCATTGAATGAAATGGGGCTTTTTTGCATCTTAAGTCCTTTCTCCATTTAAAACTCCTGCAATGCAATAGTTGTGGATTCTCCATTCTTGTAGAAAAGTTTAACCATCAGCGCTAGATCTTATAACAAAAGCATACTGTTGATATCGAATGACAAATCCATTTCCAGCCAAGTGTTTTATTGCTAGCCTGATAGGCATAAAACACCTTGGTATTAACATCAATCATTATTGGATACATGTACAGTACTTCGGATAGAATATACTATTTGAAATACAGGGTGGTCATAAAAAAAACTTTGCCGATATATGGAGCTCTAGCGGCCAGTTTGTTCAACCAATCAAGGTGAAATTTCAGATATAACTATTCGGAGGTATGAGCTCGAGATTCTGTGAACAGCAACAAAATGGCACTCACGGTTATGGTTATAGTTACAGAAACTCGAAAATTTCCAATGGCAACACCTATTTTTTTTCATCGCAAAATGCTCAGCGCATGTGAAAACTCTAAAGAGCGTTGGAACCGTATGTGTATCGCAAGAAATGGACATGTTATGCACACACAAAAAACAGTTCTGGGAATCCTCACTCCCATAGAAAAAACTCAATTGGGGCGCAAGGAGGAAATTTGCATATGACACAGAGTCAGTACATTAATCTCTGATTACAATACAGATCGGAGGAACTAAAAATTTTATTTTGATTAAACATTTTCCACATGGGTGCCATCACAGGCATGGCACCCATGTGGAAAATGTATAATCAAAATAAAAGTTTTAGTCTCCACAATGACACTGCTATACTGCATTTGTTACGATTTCTATAACAGCTCTATCTTAACAACTAATGCATGGATTTCCATCTAACTTCAGATTCAGTTAATCCTTCACATGAATTTGTTTTGTTTACATTTTTGTGTCCATGGCACAACAGCTGACGCTGCTGTGGCGAATTTACACATTGTTAGCAATAATCCTATCTCAATAACTAATGCATGGAATTTCACATGTTTAGAAACCACAAGATGGGCATAGAATACCATTTAATTTTGGCACTGTGATGGCAATTTTTGAAATGTTAACATGTATGAGATAGAAGAAAGTTTTGGAATTGATACGTCTGACAATTTTTTTTTTTTTTTTTTTAATTTTTCACATTTTTTAGTATTACTTTAAATCTGAGATAACATATTAGGCACTGAAAAGTAAATTACTGAAAACATTTTGGTGACTGCTATCATGAAATGAAAAAAAAAAATGTTACTGGCAAATACTGAATTAAATTTGTAGATTTGTTTAAAATACTATAAAAAAATAACTATTAGTGTGCCTGTGCCATATTTGGCAGGCATACCCTGTGTTGGCCATCTCTGTTTTAGGACATCTTTTTTAATACTTTTCAAAATAGATGAAAAATGTTTGTCTGTCCTTGTTTTAGCTTGTATAAATATAGTAGGATTGTCCTGAAACTTTATGTTATTGACATTTATTATAGCACAATTGATATTAAAATTGATATGCTTTTATGAAATGTACTAATACATCTTTTATGTAGAATATGGAGTGCAATGCATTTGATAATGATTTACAGGGTTGAACAAAAGATTTCTGTTACATAATGTTCTACAGGGAGAAATAGTTTACAGTATATTTTGTTAAACAATTTTAAACACAAGGAAATTGATATGCATTACAGAGGTGTACTATAAATTTCTTACTGAAAAGTGAGGTGTTATGTTGGTCCATATACAGAGCTACACAAGGGAATTCATAAGAATTACTGACTACTTAAGTGAATACATTAGAGAGCAATTTTTAAATACGTTAAGTATTTTCCTGCTGAACTATATTCTTATGCTAATAGAACTTTTTAAAATAGAATATAAATAAATTCATATATATAGCTATACAGGCAAACAAGATACATAGCCATTTATGATTTGTAAATAGTAGAAATGTGATTTAAGTTGTTATAACTTCTTCACCTGAATTAAATTTTAGCTTAATATGTAGCTTTTGATAATATACAAGGTTGTAGAAGAAGAAGAGTATTTCTATTTACAGACAAAAATTACTAAAAGCGAATCTTCTAAATGGATTAAAATTTTAGTATACTGTGTAGTCTATATGCAAATTTATAGATTGTAAACAGAGCTGTACAAAATGTACCTTTTTTAGGTGCATTCATAATTATATAAATACATAGCACCTAGAGTCATCGTCTGGTCGCAACTGTTTGCAACGTCGATCGCAGACACTGGTATTGCAGTAAAGATTGATATTTTGGTTTAAAATTTTTATTTTTGTAATTTTCACTTGCACCCTGTATATAGATATTTTTTAAATTGTTTTCTTTTGAATTTAAATTATTTCACTCGTTTTATTTATATGTATTTTTTTTCTTTATAACCCTTTTTCTGTTCTTTAACTATTTGAAAATTTCAAGAAATCTACAAAATGTAAGAAATATTTTTGTTATTATTATTTTATTTTCTGTTTATTCGTGCTAAAAAATAGTTTTCAAAATGATCACAATTCTAAATAAGCAAAAAAATTAGTTTTCAAATATGGTGATCACTGCGAATGCAGCCATGATAATATCTTATATATCTATTACAACTTGAAGGGGAAAAAAACTTATTTTATTTATAATAGAAAACAAAATTTAAAAAATTAAGTGGATAAATGCTAGCATTTAAAAAAAAAATTATAAAAGTACCACTGATAAAAGCAACTGATGAGTAGCACAATGGTTTAAAAACAGGTTTGCGAGTCTTTTGTTCGTTCACAGATAGCAACACTAAAGTAATGTGAGATGAGAGTAAGACAGCGCCTTGAGCTGATAAAATACAACCATACTCTTAAATGATAAAAAACTTATCAGTTCAAACTTCCGCTGTTATCTTTACATATTATAATTGGGTATCATATACATGTCTTATATGAAAATATGTTGAACAAACATTATTTCAAGTGGAAGAAATTTTAAAAGCATCATTTTAGCATGTTTTCAGCTAAGCCTAACATGGCATTTAGCTACAGTCGATTTGCAGATCAGAATGGTTTGTCCTGGAACTGTTCCTCACTTTTCTGAAGTCACATTTTATTATATGTAGATATATTGATATTTCTAAACTACATAACTTTCATCAAAAGTTCATGGTTTAAAGTAGTGTACAATTTAAAATATTATTGGTCAAAACTTAAAAGATACAATTCTCTTGGATCACACTTCTGATCTTCAAGTGGGTTTGGGGTCAATAATTTCTTATTTGTTCATCTACAACAATGTTTGAAAGGAATTATAAAACTTACAAGTTTCAGCTTTTCTATATCATTTCAAAGTTATTTTATATCCTTCAAAAATTGAAATTTCGATGCAAAATACCTGTTGCTAGAATTAAAAAATCAGTACTTCAGAGATTCTTGTTCGAATATTCAATGCTTGTAGTTTTTCCTGTGTAATGAGGTAATTCCCGAATCAGACTGGGAGGCAGTGGCACAGACAATCACTTTGTCGAGTTCACGGCTGAAATTCCAGAATTAAAACTAGATTCACATAATAACACACAACCGATCTGCTAAGTCATATCTTGGCAGAAAACACCTGAAAACCCAATTGTAGCAATTTACCATTGTATTTTCCTGCATCCGGAGGTGTGAAAACATAGGAGCAGGAAAACACAATGGTAAACCTATGAGTCAACTGCTAAAATTGGATTCTATTAACATATGACTTTGCAAACAGATTGCGTTTTAATAGGCGTATCAAGTTTTAACTAATTCTGGAATTTCAACAGGGCAATAGCTAAGGGGGCACTATAGGCGGCTCAGCCCCCCTAAAATATTTTGAGCCCCCCCTGGAAAAGATTCCAAGGTCACTAAATGAATTTTTGTTCCAAAAATTCAAATGAAATTCTGTTTAAAAATTAATTTATTTTTGAGACCCTTTCATAGTTTTGCAGAATTACTAAATTGTATCAAAAATAACTGTTCCAACACTCCCTCATCCTATTTATAAATATGAAGCTAACATGATGTTTAGTTTTTGCACCAGTTATACACTCAAAATTTTCATCATCATATACTTTTCTTAGCATAAGAAAAAAAAGTTATTACAAGAGTTTAATAAGAAACAAATAGTACCTACAATATGAATATACACTCGTTTATCTTTCTGCATCAGAGAGAGAGAAAAAAAAAAATATGAGCCCCCCCCCCTATTGTTCACTTCTAGCTACGGCCCGGATTTCAACCCTGAACTCAGTGAAGTAACTGACACACTTCTTTTTAAAAATCGAAAATACCATACTAAATCCAAATACCATACATTCATTTCATAGCAAATTGACTACATTTATGCAAATTAGATCAATGGTAGACAGACAAACCGAATTCATAGACACTTTTCAACTATGTAGTAAAGTATAAAGAAAAAAGCAATTTGATCAATGACTTCATAGTAGCCATATCTGTCAATGCATATTCAAAACTAATTTTATAAGAACACAAAATATTATAGCAGACTCTCAAATTTCCACAGCTTGAGACCAGAGGTTGTGTGGATTTTAGAATTTTGCAGATTTCTGGTCATTGCTCTGTTTAATTTTTTTTTAAAAGTAATTTGAATGCAATCAAAATCATAATGTTTGCAATATAGTAAATATTAAAATATGTTCTGTCATAAGAATTACATATAAAAAATACATATGGAATGATACAAAACTAAAGAATTTTGTAATTTTGTCCGTAATCTGAATTGAAAATTTCATTATTTACATCAGCATTGATGTGTCAATTTTAGGCATTCATTGATTTTAGGGTTACAGAGTTGAAGGAGTCTACTATATTTATATAATTTTAATCAAGTGTTAATTCAAACAAACAAATTTAGTTTGTGCAAATGTGCTTTTCAAATTAACTACAATTGTACTAAAATTAAGTTACCTCACAAATTATAGAAGGCTATTTTTTTTATTTTTCTTCAGTGAAATAAAATTACAGAAATGAAATGTTTTCCAGCTCTCATTAAACGTAAATACAAAGCAAAAATAATAAAAACACTTGGCCAAGTAGCAAAATTTATTGTGCCACTATTCCCCCTTAAAAAAACTCCATGAGTGCATAGTAATAACCCTTTTAAATATTCAAAGAAACTGCCATTTAATTCAAACCTTGCAATAGCAACACAGGTAAAATAATTTTCTATTATTCTCTCCTCTTATTTGATTCCTTTTGAATTTTCTCCTTTTCTAGATTAATCTTTTTTTCTAATTTCAGTTGTTTTTTTAACAGAAGAATCAGTAAATATAGATGACTCTCTATTTTTCTTTCCAAGCCGTGTATGCCTCCCAAATGCTGCTTTCACAAAAGGCCTAAGTAAAAGACCTAACTTTTTCTAGTGTAGATAAAGTTTGAACGTAGAAGGATGTATTTATAAGCAATAGGGAAAGTTTGAGTAAATTTAAGGGGAATAGCTTCTTTGCAAGGGCTAACCTGTGTTGGTGTAGAAAAATTAAGATTATTTCAGTTTTTTTTTTTGGGGGGGGGAGAGGGGGAGAAATTGATTATTGGGGAAGTTTGAAATCTTTTTAAGATTGTTGGTGTGGCAGGAGCTGGCATGTCATAAAAGTAGGATGAAATAAAATCAGAGTCTGTAAATATTTCCGGATTTAGTGGGAAAATGCCCAAATGTTTAAAAACCACACCATAATATTGACTGGTGTTAATTCAAGTTAAGCAGTTCTAAGCACTATTAATTTACTTTTCAAAGGGTCCATACACACTGTGATCTCAATGTTGTAGCTTATGACAACAAAGCCATAATCAACGTAAAATGGATTAATTGAATGAACTCAATAAAAAAATTCACATTTTATTATATTTTTTAATTTACCTTGTTTTTTAAATTCGTAGTTTTACTGAAATTGCTACAGTATGGAACCATTTATTCGAAAACCAGTTATCCGGAATGATATTTCTAATTAGACTGATGTTAGAATCTCTTTAGAAAAAAGTGTCATGCACAATCAGTATGACATATACATTGCTTGAAACAATTGTATAGTTTGATAACAGCATCTAGTATTTGAAATAGAAGCATATAATCATATTATAGATTAATAAATAATATTATAGATTAATAAATAATATTATAGATGTTTTCATTTTTATGCCAAAAAAACAGAAGAATTTTTGTTCAAGGAGTTCCCATAAATTATCTTCTTTCAAACTCTAACATTTGATCTTACTTGCATCAGATTCTTGGTTCAAGTAATCTAATAATCAATTTAAAATTAGAAGTAATACCACAACTACATATGTTTCACAAAACTTATCAAATGGATGCTGCTTTAATGCCCAACCAGTTACCTGGAATACATCTGACCCCAAACATTCCGGATAAATAGTTCTGTACTGTAAATGATAAAATGAATTCCTAGTATATATGGTTAATTGGCTGATTTTATTACACAATAAATATATTTTTTATAATATAAAACTAGTTAAGAGGGGGTATGTTTACCAGTAAGAAACATGTTGGAAAACCTTTAGTGCTAAATGTGAACTTTTACACTTCAATCACGAATATTTATATAAGTTATTTGCAAAACAAATGCACAGTCACATGAAAAAATATATCCCTTTTTAGTGCATGCAATGTCAAAACAATAAATTGAAGGCTAGTACTTCTTTTTTTACCTTTTAATAAAGACCTGAAATTTTACTCAGCATTTAAAAAATGAAAAGAAAAAAAACACAGCTCTTCTGACTATGTCAGTAAATTACAACTTTTGTAAATGATGTGTACAATTTTGCTACTTTAGTGAATTCACTCACTGGCATCATCTAGTGGCTCCTTTAAAAAATAAACCGAGTTAGAAAACCTGCCCCAATGGAAAATGTGCCTCAGTCTCCCCTTTAATTGTTCAATTTTAGTTTCAAATACTGTACAGATGTTATGTGCAATCTAAAAAAACATATGCTGAATCTCTGCAATTTCACGTTCAAAGAAATTCATTGTAATTCCTATACCTAATTGTCAATGTGTAACTGAGCTATATGTTTGGCAATATAATTCAGATATAGATTTTTAAGATAACTCATTGAAAATTAGAAGCAAACCAACAACAATTATAACAAGTAAGAAAAATCATGCGTTAAGCATAGATTATGAAGCACTTTCCAACTCTTAATGAAATCTTTAACAAAACTTTGTTATTTAGGGAAATAATAGTGCACAGCCAAATATACCCAAATATGTATTCCAGTACTTTTGAACAGCTCTGTATTTCATATGTAAATTGATATAATGGGAAAATTTAGTTTAGCAAGAAAATACCCAGTAGCTTGAAATTTCTTTTTCAGCATTTCATACTATTAGATGGAAACATACTTGAATACTTTTGTTCAGCCCTGTAGTTTACATTGTACCTTTATTACACATCAGCATTAGGCTGAAATTTATTGTAAACTAAAACACTTTTAAAACAACTGAAATCACATTGTCATAAATTATCATTCACAGGCGTCCATGTACCGAATTCTGTGCGTGGCCCTGTATATCCTTTTATCTATATTTTGCAAACATTTCTCAGTAAATTGAATGAAGCTCAGTGTAAAAATGCATAGCTTATTTAAGAACCTCGTTTAAATAATTTACGCTCATATTCAGTAACGTTGGTGAGCTCTTTTGGGTAGCCCTGTATATCAACTTTAACATTTATACACACCATATAATGTGCATATATTTAGCGAAATATAAACGCGCATATCATAATTAAAATGTATTTCATCCCTCCATCAGCCATCATCGGACACATATACGGTACTTTGGAAAGAATATACTATTTGAAATCTTTTGTATGGCCCTGTAAATGCTATGTACTTCATATTATGCAAGACAGTAGCGTATAATTTATATTAAGCTTCCGTGACATATATCAATTTTATTATACATGAAACAGCTTAATATATTTAAAATATGTCACACACAATTTCCCCTTTTACTATTATCTAATGGAATTCTTTTGTGTGGCCATGTAAATGAATAATAGCTACATTTTCACCTTATATTTTATAGAATGCATATTTTAATATGTTTGACAGGGCATAACATCTTTAAAATACCTTTGAAACGATTTTTCCATATAGGCCATAATGTAATGGGAAACTTTTGATTCGCCCTGTAGATAAACTAATCATGGTAGAAACTTCATTTTCAATAGCGTTCGTGCTAGGGTAAACGTCAATAACGTCCTAAAATTTCATGGCAATCCGAGTATATTAACGATTTTTCCCCATAGGCCGTAATGTAATGTAAAACTTTTGATTCACCCTGTAGATAAACTAATCATGGTAGAAACTTCATTTTCAATAGCGTTCGTGCTAGGGTAAACGTCAATAACGTCCTAAAATTTCATGGCAATCCGAGTATATTAACGATTTTTCACCATAGGCCGTAATGTAATGGGAAACTTTTGATTCTCTCTGTAGGTAAACTAATCATGGTAGATACTTCATTTTCAATAGGTGTTGTGCTAGGGTAAACATCAATAATATATAAAAATTTCATAGAAATCCGAGTATATTTACGGGAGTTAGAGCGCAGAGAGACGGCCAGACAAACCGAATGCATAAGCACTTTTCAACTTTGTTGGAAAGTGCTAAAAAGCATGAAAATATAGTTTTTGTTTAAAAAATTGCTCAAATCAAAAATTGGACAAAACATTGTTGGGTTTTGTAAAATCAAACTTGACTTTTTATTATGGAAATGCTAAAGGAAAAATGAAAACTATTATAAAATATATATATGCAATTCATGAGTACAAAACATGTCAAGCATGAGCTTTTTTCTTAAAAATGTTCAAATGTTTTTCTGATCTATTATTTGTTTCAGTGTTTAATTTATATTCTACTTTGCACCATCAGAACTAGAGAAAGTATGTGATGGTGGTAACCTAGCATCAGGCACACAGATGAAAAAACATTTAATTAGGCCTGCAAATTTTTACTATTCCATGTACTAGATGTCTCTAGTACATGTAATAATACATGTTTCAATCTTCTACCCTATATGACCAAAGGTAACCAGCCACTTGGGATTTTAGACATTTTGTTAAATATCTCGAAAAGTAATTATCCTGAAACTCTAAGTATGTAAACATAATAGTGCAGGTCATCCATTTCCATGAAGATTTTTTCCCGAAACTCTATGGGGGACCATCAACAAATTGAAAAAGAATGAATAACTTTTGGATAACCCTGTCAAAACTAATATAGCTAAAGCGTTCAAACTCTAGATTATGATCAAATTGCTTATTGTAATAAGCTGTGTTCATTTTTATGCAGATAGCATGTATATTCATAGAGAAATTAAGGTTTTTATAAAAACAGTGCCACATTTTTTCAAGGTTTTTGCTTATAATTTGCAGAGTTCTTAATATAAAAGAATGTTCCTTTATGAAAATATGACAAACAACATTGTACACAATAGCCTGTAATCAAAATTAAAAAATTATAATTGTTTGAAAAATGAGAGGGTTTACTATGTAATTTTTCATTTTTCATGAAGGCCATCAAAATTTCATTTGAATATTATGTTAGCAAAATGTATAGAGCAACTTTTGTGTAAATCTCAAAAACATAACTTGAAAATTCTTAAAATGTTCGTCGATAGAATATGATTAAAATCTGTTATTCCAAATTGGAGCAAAAATATGAGAGGTTGTATCCAAATATAGTAATACTGTAATATAGTAATATTGTGTATTCTATATTGACACTAATAAGTGAATACAACCCCTCATCTATTTGCTTCATTTTGGTAATAATGGATTTTAAGCTTATTCTATTGGCGATCATTTTCAGAATTTTCAAGCTATGTTTTTAAGACTTTTACAATAGTTGCTCTATATATTTAGCTAACACAATATGTAAATAAAATTTTGATAGTCTTCATGCATGTGCAATGAACAATTATTTAGTAAACCTGCTTATTTTTCATACAATTTTTATTATTTTTCAATTCTGATTACAGTGTATTATGTACAATGTTGTTTGTCATATTTTCGGAAAATAACATTTTAATTTAAGAGCCTTTGCAAATTATAAGCAAAAAACTTGAAAAAATTTGGGACTGTTTCTATAAAAACTTTAATTTCTCTAAGAGTATACATGCTACCCACATAAAAATAAACACAGTTTATTAAAATAAACCACATAATCAAAATCTACAGTTTGAACTCTTTTGCTACATTAGTTTTGACAGGGTTGTCCAGTGGGGTAGCTAGGATGGGTGACACCCAGGACGGATATAAATGGTGTCACCCCCGCCCCCCCCCCCCAAATGAACCATATTTTTTAAAATCACAATTCTACGTTATTGCAAATAAAATTTCAATATTTTTTGCATGCCTGATGTAATTTTATAGATAATTCAAAGAAATTAATACAAAATTGTAATTTAAATACAAAATACTAAAAAGTTTGCTTTTTCTGCCCACTCATCGGATAGGTAGATTTCTGTTCCTGGTGCATATCCTATTTAGACACCCCATTCTGTATAAAATTTCAGATTCTTCATGAAAAGAAAATCAACTCTGCAGCATGATATGCTAGAAATTTCATTTTATTTCAGAGGTTTCTTTCAGAATTTTATAAGATTATATATATTTGCAAATAAAGATTGGGTGACACCCAGGGTGGTCCACCCCCTCCTCTCCCCGCTAGCTATGCCACTGGAGTTGTCCAAAAGTTTTCCCTTATTTTTCAATTTGTTGATGGTCCCTTATGGAGTTTCAGAAAAAAATGTTCACAGAAATGTATGACCTGTACTGTTATGTTTAAAAACCTCAAGTTTCAGGATAATTCCTCATGCATTTGTCTAGGTATTTAACAAAATGTCTAAAATCTCAAAATGCCAGTCACCTTTGGCCATATAGTATATTACATATACTAGAGACTGATGAAATGCAAAAAAAAAAAAAAAAAAAAATTATCACAAAACACCCAACAGAGTTGCCCATTTCTTGAGAATGAAGATGGGGCCAAATTAAGGGTGCACATCTCAAATGAAACAATTGATATTTTTTAATGAATATTTTTCTATTTTAAAAGCACAAAATTGAAATATTGATTAAGGCAAATGAATGAAGAGACTGCCATTTAAAACCATGTTATTTAATTAACAGAGACTTTTTGGAAACTTATTGATGCAATATTAGGTTTCAACATAGTAACCATTTTTATTAATCCTAATGCGTTAAATAACGCCCATCCATTAGAATTTATTACAGTTTAAGCATAGATAAAGGTTGAGAATAAATTTAAATTGAGATTTTAAAAAAGTACTTTAAAATTTGTATGTTTTTACGTACACTATAACACTGCTTGTGAAAAAATAATCATTTGTTAAAAATGTTGTTTATAATAATTTGACAGGATGTGGTTGGTATTTCTTTAGTCCAGTGGTTTTTACATTTTGTGGCATGAATTTCTATGGAGAATAAACAGAGCATCAATGTTTTATGTTCTGCTATTTCTTGAAGTAATTGTTCTTCTTTTTATGATTACCTAATAACTTAACCAAATAACAACAAAACTTCTAGAAAAAATTCAATTATAAATTTAAAAGAAATTCATTTTTGTATCCTTTCTTACCAATTGTGATAACTTAAAAGATAAATTATTCAATTTAGTTGTATGCATATAAACATTTTTTTCCTACCTGACTATTACTTATGTATATATAAGGATTCCTAACAGTTTTTGGTCAAGGCTCCATTTTTTATTAGTACATTAAGGTTACATATGCCATAATAATATATTAAATATGCAAAAAATTCATATTAATATTGTACAATTCAATAAAGTGCGAAAATCACTAAAACTTTTATTTGTAAATTAATTTTTAATTATAAATTATATCCAACACATATTAATTAACTGAATTTTCCTTTTCAACTTAGCAGACCCATAAAAAGTAATATAGTAGTTTTAAACATTTCAAAAATTTGCATTAATGTTCCATTTTATGTTTGCTACAAGTAAACCAATCATATTTTTATATAAGTAAGTACATTCATATTTTTTAGATGAAATATTAAATAGACTTATTCATTTTATTTTCTACTTTTGCAATAAGTAAAACAAGTACTAGATATTTTTCTTGCTTTCTCACATTTACTGGAGAGACTCAAATTTTATCACATCTTTTATTAATATTACATAGTTTTAGATTTTGTAAAATTTTGAAAATATAATTCTTACTAGCTTAGGGATGAAAAATTACACTAATAATGCTTCAGTAAAAATGTGGTGCTAAGTAAAACATACTATGATAAATTAATTCATTTTTTATAATAAAAGCAGTCTTAATTCTATTATTTTAATATTTTACAAATGATAAATGGCAATAATAGTTGCATTGGTTGATACTGGTCATAAAATTTTTAGAAGGAAATTAAATCACCAATACAGAAATGTTATTTATTAACAAATAATACTTAATAAATTACACAATACATATTACATGGAAAAAGAAAGAGGCCTAGTTTCATCTTCCAGATTTTGAATATCTGACGGTCCAATATCTTCAACATCTAATTCATTTTCAAACATTCTCTGAAGCAAGTTTTCAACATTTTTGCCTATAAAATATACAGAAATTATATGCAAAATTATAGTACTGCAAAATAAAATTTCATTAAAAAATAATATTGTTGAAAATTCTTGAAAATCTTGAAATCCTGTAAAATTCTTGAAAAAAAAAAAATCCATATTGATTTCAATCTACCTAAAAATATTACTTCAGTACATAACTGCTTATCCACACTGATTGGAGCAAAATGTATTCCATTATTATACAGAGAAACCTGTTCATAAGGGTTAATCTATCTATAACGATATTTTCCTTTGGTCCCAGCAAAATTCCTATTTATTCAACTTATTTTGAACCTGTGTACAGTGATAATCAATTTTTAGCTGCACCTGTCTACAAGGATAATATTTTCTCTTTCAAAAGTTGATGATCCCAGATATAAAAGTTTTTTTTTTTTTTTTGAAAATGATCTATTATCCAGAATGTAAGATAACAATAGAGTGTGTTTATTTTCTTGTCCAAGTGCTGTTTTTTACTTAGTTTGATGTTTTTGTAGAAGGGATCAGGGGAGAGGGTGTCACTTTGCTGAGTGTATAGAGCTCAAGTCTTTACAGCTGATCATTGTCAAACTTGTTTTACTAAATAGGGATTGGGAAGGATGTAACCTATTTCACCAAATTTAACAAGTCACTGTAGAATATTTTCATTTCTAGATTAGACACCACTCATTTCAGATTGATCAAGATTTCTTTGCATTTGCAAATTATTTTTATGAGCAGAGCAAGTGAGAAAAGGGAGGGGCAACTGCCCAGGAGACTAGGAGCAGGATGGGCCCGCACTGTGCCGAACAAATATAGAGATCACATAATATTCCAAATCTGAACTTGCACACATTTTTTTTAATTTACAAGCTAACTGAAAAAATGTTTCCCAGAATTGTTGTGAGAAGATTTTCACCAAAGACATGGAACCATTCGTAATAGAATCCCTGCATAGAGCAAGACAGATCTTGTCTCTTCTTTTCTTAAACTGAGGCGAGTACTAAACTAAAAAAGCTGTCCCTTTATTCATCATTCTTCTTAAAAACAGCTGGAACCTCCTGTTTTCCTAAAAAATTTTAAAAAGGCTCTTCTCTGACCACAGCCACAATGTTTATGCTTGACGCTCTCTGGACTAGAGCAACAGGTAATCACTCATGTCTGACCTAATACATTTGTCTCATTAAGCATTTGTTTCTTCTGATACTAGCAGCAAGACTGGTGCAATTACCAGAGAAATAGGGCAATTGCTAGACTTGGCCCATGCTAAATGGGGGTCTCCTTAGCGATTATGAGTCTATACATTTTAAAATAACATTTCTTCTGTATAAAATAGCTTTTTTGCCATAGATCTGTTTTTAAATATTTCTTTTGAGAATTTCTGACAGTCGAAGGTGGTATAATTGTTGGGAATGTATAGCTTTGACAATCTCAAAAGCAACCATTGACGCATAAAATTTCAAACTATCTTATAAAATTAATCTGCTCAAATATTAATGATTCTTATAACTTCGATTAATAAGATATCAGAAAATTATTTTGGCTAAATTATTATGTGAATAATAGGGTCAGTTGTCAACATTAAAAAGATATTAATTCAATATATAATAAATAGCCTTGCATTTCATAATTATGAACACTGTTAGAAGTTAGAATTACAGCAACAAAAGCAGAAGACAGGCTTTTGCGTCAAATCTGGAGCCAAACTAAGTCATGACATGACACCTAGGCCTCCTTTTTGTTACTCCACAACATGCATGCATTTTTAAAGGAAATGCAAATTTAAATAACTTGCAGAACAAGACTGGACTTGAAAAGGATTACAGTCCTTTATAATAAAATTATGGAACAAATACCATAAATCTAGAAACTTAAATTACAGTCTTTTATTTTTTAAGACCAGCCTTTCTTTTTAAGCTGGTGGCTTAATCTGTAAAGTTTAAAATAATCTGCAGCTCCCGCTGCCATGCTGGACAGTTTCTGCTACTGGGAGAAAGACAGAGATAACTAGATTTTTTTTTAAATTTTGGATAAGGGGAGTTTTGAAACTCAGTCTTTATAAAAAAAATCCAATATAAAAAATCAAAAATTACTTTTTGAAAAGTAATGTAGGATTATTTCATCAACATAATCTTGACTTTATTTGAACACTTTTACTATTTACATTGCCTACGTATTTTCAAGTAAAAAAAAATAATACGTGTTTCAATTTTCTTAGGACATCCTGTATGCAATAAGCATCGCAGAAAGCTACTTTGGAAAAAGAAAATTGTGTAAACAGAATATTTTTCTCCCAGGAATAGATGCAATATAAAATGTCAATTTTACTTCTTGATTACAATTGTAAGAATTTTAATTTTTTGGTTATTTGCTGAAAACTAAAATCCACGCAAGTTAGTTAAAATGAACAGAAAAATTCTCAATACTTACTTTTAGATAAATGAAATCTTATGTCTGTTTTTTCAGATAAATCTGGAAACACAGGTGTATTATTACTTCCTCTTCGAGATTCTTCACTAGATTCTACAATATCTTCTGAATCAATTACTAAATTATCATTATCAGTACCTTTAACAGCAGTAGGAGATATTCTAAAAAATAGAAAATGGTCTATAATAATTAGCAGTTTTTAACATAAGTTTATCATCATTACATATTTGCATAAAATTATGGATTTAGCAAGCACATCTTTGTATTAATTTGGACAAATAGGGCAGAATTGAATACAGTGAGACAGTGAAGGTTTCATAAAGAAGTTTGTGTTTGTAACCATTTGATATTAAGTAGAACTGTTTAATAATGCTTTGTTTGAAGTGTATGCCAACTACATTTTAAGCGTGGATATTCAGTTGTTTGGGAAGTAAGAAATTAGAGTAAATATTTTTACTTGGAAGTTGCTCATTAAACTCTGTTGCAGATTATATATCTTCAATCTATTGCATGTATTATTTGATTTTCAATATCATACAGATGCTGTACTATTTATTGACTGAAACTAAGAAGTTACATTGAAAAAAAAAAAGAAAAAGATGTATGTACCCCTTTTCTTAAACATATCAAATTGTTACACAGTGAAACAATGTAAAAATGCGTAACATTATAATTATATTTATTACACAGGTTGATTCTCTTAAACATATCAAATTGGTACACAGTGAAACAGTGTAAAAATGTGTAGCATTATTAGGATGAGCGAAGCGAATCCTCTACTAGTCCACTCAAATTACAATTTGTCGTACGCTTTACAAAAAACTATTCAATATTTTAACTTCAAATTAAACACAAAAATAAATTATGATCTGTAGATTCGCAGAATATAATTTTTTTTACAGTAAAACGTTAAAAAAATTATTATTTTAATTAATTTATTTTACATGCATTTCCAATACGGACGCATTTTAGCAAATAAATAAAAAATGAAACGCGTACATTTTCAGAAAAAAAATATAAATCATGGAGTAAATAATTATAGATAGAATCATGATTAATTTATTAAATAAAACATGTTTTCATTATCCCGCAAAATCGTTTGCACAGATGACACTTAAACATTTTAAAAGAATTGTATTATGGATTTTTTTTTTTTTTTTGTAAACTGGCAACAAAATAATTGTAAACAAATAAAATTAATTCTTAAATTTGTTATATAAATGAAAAATTAAAAGATCTGCGTGAAGTTGTTCGTTCAAGCTCTTTATAAATATTTTTGCGAAGGTCGTATTGTGGCTAAATAATATCGACTCATTAATCAGAAGGATTTTATAGAAAAATAAGACTTTAATAAGTTCGCAAACACAACAATAATTATTCGTGAAAACGTCACTGCGAGAATGAGAGAGCGCTTCGTTAAAAGGTAATTCCATTAATTGAGTTGCCATTCGCAGAAAGTAAAAAGTTCTCCTACGCGGAGAGAATTACAGCAATTCTCATACGCTAACATGTATAAAAATGAAGA
Organism: Maratus speculifer; assembly: GCA_964019185.1. Taxonomy (NCBI): domain Eukaryota; kingdom Metazoa; phylum Arthropoda; class Arachnida; order Araneae; family Salticidae; genus Maratus; species Maratus speculifer. Next base: position 99,568,121 of record OZ025293.1, read on the forward strand.
AATTAAAATAAAATGTTTTACAGTTGAAAATTCATAGTATCAACGAAAGCAGATTTCAAATGTTTTTTCCAGAAAATAGGATTTTGAAGAAGTAACTTTCTTCAAGCTTTCTTCAAATATATTATTCTAAAATAGCTATCAAAGATTATCGGATGTTGATTACAAAGATTGGAAACATGCATATTTCAAACAATTAAAAAACACCAGTGGCTACTTGAAATTGTAAAAACATCTTTAAAAGAGCTTTTAGTTAAAAATTTAAAAAAAAATTTGTAAAAGTTTGCTTCGAAAATATCTTATGCCAGTTTTACATCATAAATAAAAAATTAAAATGCGCCAAAACATAAAATAACGTTTTTGTTTAATGAAGATGCAAAAATAATAAAAAAAAATATTGTTACTTTCAAATATCTGTTTTATAAAATAATGCTTCGCGAATCCAAACAAAGCATGGCTTTTGCTAGTAATTATATTTATTACACAGGACTATTCATAAATATCCAAACAATAGACTATTTCCTTCAATATTGCCTCTTGGCACATACTTCCAATTGCAAAGTTTTTTAAGGGTGCAAAATTTGATGAGATAAATTCTAAATCCATGTTGGGTCTATTTGAAAAAATACAAAAATTAAAATTTTTATATGGCTCCCATAGCATAAATTTTCCAATTAGGAAATTTTTCTTTATCCATTCTTGAATTTAACAAAAAAATTCATATTGATATATACAAATCTCACAAAAATTTTTAAAATCCAAAATTTTCTAAAATCTGTGACTTACACCATCTAACCCTGCCTCTACATGGTAAGTTCTTGACACAATTTCAATGCAAGATAGGGATCATTCACAAATTTCACTTTAATAAAAATCAATTTAATGTTTCTCTTTTGTATGTAAAATAGCAGTGTATAGATTTTATGTTAAAGCTGCTTTGAAATATGCTGGTTGTCTGCACTAGAAGTCTGCATGGGTCGAAATATCTAGGTCCGGTCCTGAACTGATCCACAGGGAAAAAAGTTCGACCAGGAATGGAAAAAAGTTAAAAATCATAGTCCAGCTCAGCCTTGAATTTCTACATAGTTTTTTTACTATAAAAATTGTTTCTTATGGAGGAGTTCTGATCAAAATTACTAATTATAGTTTTTTGTTTTTCATATGTATATTTTTCATTATTAAATAAGCCCAGAAGGCTATGAAATATTTATTTTTTTCAATGAATCTTTATTTATATGTATATGTTTCACTTATCTTTTAGTATCGTTAATCCATAGCTCATGTGTTGGAGACTTTCAAAAATGATATACAGTAACACCTTTTAAGATTGAATCACATAGGAAAGAAAAAAAATACGTTATAAACTACTTCCCTTCTTAGGAGAAATAAATGTAGTATATTTTTCTCTCAGGTATTATGTTCATTTTGCATGGATCAAAGCATTTTCCATTTAAGAAGAGGAGTCCATTATAGGAAGGTTTTTTTCTATAGCTTCATTTTATTTTATTATTTTTTTACTTTTAAACCTACTATCCTTTAAAAAAATGAATTTAACGCTTTTTGTAAAATAAAGGCAATTTAAAAAATGTATGTGCTTTTCGTAAAATTTTTTTGAATGAGCTAAATTTTACTTATTTTATACGTGGATTAGGTGAGTCAAAAACAATGATTTTAATATGGGTTCTGTCGAGGCTGGGACTGAAAATTTCGTTCCATGTAGACCTAGAAAGAAGGAAGACAGTCCCAGTATGGTATGAAAAAAATAGGTTAGTTCCGGCCTGGCTGAGTCTATAGAAAAAAAGTACAATGTCCCAGACTACATACTTATTTTTACCAGCCTCGTTGGGTAGATAAAAAGCCTGAAGTTGTGAGAACTAAAATCAAGAAAAAGTTCTTAATCTGCATATTAGAAAAGGCATTGTTTTAAATAATGGACGGACATTTAAACAGTATAGAAAGGAGCTGAAAAAGGCAAAAGTTAAGTTGAATCGGAAGTTTAAGCTACAGAAAGACGTTACTTTTTACTTGCAATTTTTTAAAAAAGAATTTAACTATTTTATTATGAGTCAAACTTAGTTCAAAACTTTAAATACAGTAGACTCCCTCAAATCCGCACAGCTTGGGACCAGAGGTTTTGCGGATTTTAGAATTTTGCGGATTTCTGGTCATTGCTTTGTTTACAATTTTTAAACAGTAATTTGAATGTAATTAATAATGCAATCAAAAGTATAATGAATGCTTACAATATACTAAAAGATTAAAATAAGTACTAAGCTAAAATAATAAAAATTTAGATAATTTTTAAAATGATTAAAATACTAAAATTAAAGGTCAAGTTAATAATCATTGATGTACAATTAAATATTCATTATAAATATGAAATGTGTTTTTCCTAAATTATTCAATGAAACTTGTTTCATAAAAGTACATTACTAATTCACATCATGATCATAAAATAATGAAGCTTTATTTCAAGTTTAGCCAGACTTAATAACTAAAAAAGCTTGATTATAATACATAAGTATATGTGGTAAGATTGTGATTACCAATGATATCAGCAATATCTTTATTTTTTTTCAGAAATAAATTATTCTTTCTTCATGAAAAAACATCAATTCAATAACCTTAACAAAAATTACAAATTAAAAAATGTATGGAATTGATATAAAACTAAAATAGTGAAATTTTGCACCTACATCTAAACTGACTGTTTCATTGTTTACATCTGTAAAATATGTGCGGATTTTAGAGAGTTGCGGATTTTAGGAGTGCGGATTTGAGGGAGTCTACTGTATATTTTTTTTTGGCATGATTTTTTTTTGCTACTATTTCTTGTTTTTAGTCAAAAATCATTAAAGAAAGAAAGTACAAACTTGAAACATGTCTTTAATTATTTTACATTAATTTTGATTCAGCAAATTTGAAAAAAATAGTTACTTTTGAAAATATGATTATTTTAAAAATATGTTACATCATGTTTTAAATAAATATTTTTAATATTTTAAAAATTAATGTTAAAAAAAGCCTGAAACAAAACTAAAATTATATTTTCTTCTTTAAATGAAAAAAAAAAAAATTCTAAATACATGTTTCAAGTTCAGTTTTAAATAATCCTACTTAAAATAATACTAATGATTTGAAATTTTTATAAATTTTATGAAAATTTTTAGGATGTGACTATTTGCAAATCATATGGCTAAACATCACAAAAAGTCAAAAAAATCAAAATTCTAACTAATTAGATATATTTTTTACATGTTTCTTAGAACTGTTAAAATAAAATTGTTACTTGAATTGTGCACATTTCAATTTGTGTCTAATCCCTTAAAACCCGATGATTTATTTAAACAGCTATAACTGAGTTTTGTAGATATAAAGATGCAATTTTTTTGAGTTTAATTCAGGACTGTATCAGGAAAGTTTTCTCTAATTTTAAATTTTATCCTATGGGAGTCGAACAAAAATTTAATTTTCGTATTTTTTCAAATAAACCCCCCTTGGAGTTGCAGCTGATATCATCGTATTTTGCACCTTTTTTATGAAACTTTTCAATTAAAAGCATGGGTCTATAGGCAATATTTAAGGAAATAGCCTATTGTTTCGATATTTATGAATCACCCTATATAATGAATATCATGCGACATATGCTTTTATATCATTTACACATAGGCTCCTATAAATAGGGGACACTTTTCTGCTTTCTCACAATAAGCTGCGAATTAAATCCCCTCAATTTATCTTTAACCCTTTAAAAAGCTCTACAATCCAGACATTGATGCATTGTTTGGAAATGTAGACACAGCCATGTCATGTACCAGATTTCTGCACGTGTTGATGAAATACAGCACATTCCCTCTAATCCACATACATCAGGACTAAAGAGGTCTCTAATTTGTCGCATGTGGAATTTTCAGGTTTGTATTGGGTACAACTATTTCTCATTTTTTTTTCTGTTCTGCTACTTTCTGAATTTATTTTTGTTCAGAAACACATAAAATTGCAGATGTTCTTATGCAGAAACTATGTAATCACATAGCGTTTTTACTTTTTGGTAAAGACAAAAGGTTTCTTAGAAAATACTTTAAAAATTGGTGCAGTATTGGAAAGAAGTAAAACCTATCATTATGTGACAACAAAAGTTTAGAACTCAATAACTGTTTCATTTATCAAAAAATGAAAAATGCATTTTGTTTCCAAATTACTTTAATAGTTAGCTCTGCCCTGCCTATGCTTTTCTGTTTAAAAATGAGTCAGAAATTGTGCTTGAAAATTTTGCATTTGCTGAGCAGGAGAACAGTCTTAACCTTTTCCGGCATGGTGTCCTTGTAAAAGGACACCTAATTTAAATTTTACTGGCACCAAGAATATTTAATTTAAATTTTCTGAAAATAAGCAAATTGGTATTTCCAAATAAATTCGCTTATAAATTTTGGTGTAAGTTAATTATTTCAAACAAATTTACTCCATGCCAGAAAGGGTTAAATCTTATTTTTATTTATTAACTCTTTTATTATGGAAGTATTAGAATGAGTTTCAAAAATGATTGATGATTTTTTTTTTAATTAATCTTTTAAAATCAGGAACTGTAGAGTTAAAAATATATAAATTATTTAAAATTAAGTATAAAATAGTTCATTTCATCATATTTAATTAAGCATTAAACCAAATGAAAGCTACATGATTAACATTAATAAAGTTGTTAAGGGGGAAATTATGCTAAGATTTTATTTACTTCTTAATACACCAGTGTTTTTAAATTAGGTTAGTTTTTCTTGTACTGAGCCAGGCACTGAATTTATTAAAACAATTTATTTTTATGATGTACCTATTTGATTTTGTTTAAGTTTAGTTTATTATATTTTCTGTTTAAATACTCCATAGTTAAAGACTGAATGAAGATAACACCACCTGTGTCCTTTTTTTTTTGTGTATTGTATATTCACTTCAGAGACATTTTTTGAAATACGTAATCATAGGCGTAACTAGAGAATTTTTCTAGGGTGGGGGGGGGACCACGGCCCCATCTATTTGATAATTTTTAAATAATTGTAAAAACTACTATTGTTTGGAAAACAATAATAGATTAACAATGTTGTTTTATAGTAAACTGTTTGATAATTTCCAAACAATAATAGTATTAGTAACTAGTTGGATGTGGCAATCCCAAAACTTTCTTTTTCTAATTTATTTTAAGATTCACTTTTGCTCTCAAACGCACCATGCACTAAACTGGGAAATTCTTTTATTTAGAAACTATATTAGGTGCCATGACTGCGATTTTTTGATAAATGCAGAAAATGTTACAAAAAATGCAATCAAAGTTCGTCTTTTGAACCGAATTCTCCAAAGTGGGAGATCTGGGAACGACAAAAATGGTCATGCAGAGAAAGTAATAGTCGATAAATCAAATTCTACTGAATTCAGAGAAAAATGAAGTCATACGGTATCTTATAACATATCTTCAAAAATTATCTCATCAAGTTTCATGTTTTTACTTTTAAAAATGAATCTGAAAATGTATAGGAAAATTTTGAGCTCCTGAGAGAATTTTTTTTTTTTCGAATACACCCTTAATGCGTCAAAATTATCTATCTCAGTACCAAAATTAAATGGCAATTTATGAGCATTGTGAAGATTTTAAAGACATGAAATTCCTTGCATTAGTTCTTAAAATAAGACTATTGTGGAAATTTGAAAAAATGCAACATAAAAGCGCCACCTGTTGGGCGATTTATACCAAAACATAAACAGCAACAATATTTATCCAGCTATACCTGAATCTGAAGTTTGGTGAAGTTCGCTGATTAGTTCTTGAAATAGAGCTATTGCAGGAATTGAGAAAAATTCAGCATAGCAGGGCCACATATTGGGAGATTGACAACAAAACATGAACAAAACTAGTTTATTTCATGGATTTACTGAATCTAAAGTTTGATGAAAATTTGTACACCTAAGAACCTGAGATAGAGCTATTGCACAAATCGTGCAAAAATGCAACATAGCAGTTCCACTTGTTGAGCAATTTACACCAAAATGCAAACAACATCGATTCATGTTGAGGACTAACTGAATCTGAAGTTTAATGGAATAGCATGTATTAATTATGAATATATAGCTGTTGCGCAAATCGTAAAAAATGCACCATAGCAGCGCACCTGTCGAGCGATTTTGCACCAAAAACTAATCAGTACCAATCTAATCAAGAACTACCTGATTATAATTTTTAATTAAATTCAGTGTGATAGTTCTTGAGATAGAGCTATTGCAAAAATCTTGAAAAATGCAGCATACCAGCGCCATCTGTTGAGAGATTTACACAGAACGAATACAATATCAATTCATGTTAAGTACTGACTGAATCTGAAGTTTGGTTGATATCCGTGCCTTAGTTCTTCAGATATAGCTGTTACGTTAATCGTAAAAAATATAGCGTAGAAGCGCCATCTGTTGACTGATTTGCAACAAAAACTAATCAGTATCAATTTGTAATAGGGACTACCTGAATATAAATTTTTATTACATTCCGTGCATTAGTTCTTGAGATAGAGCGTCCATCACAAAATTTATGTCACATATCTGTCAAAAATCTGAATTCGAAAATTTTCACGAATCCAATATTTTCTTCCGCAAAGATAGAAGAAAGTAAAAATAGTTTTGTTAGAACTGATAATACTCAAAGGAAAGCTCACTTGTTAATACATTCCTAAAAACATATAATCTATCAAAGAAACTAATTGGATGAAACTTTCTTCTGTCTTTAGCTGCTATCAGATTTACAAACTTTACGAGCAACAAATTTTTAAGCCGATTTTAACCCCAACTTTTTCCAGTTCAAAGAGATAAAAAGGTTACAATTATTTTCGAAAAAGTTGGAGGAATAGTAGGAAAACCAGTACTACTAGTACCAGCCCTTAATATTTATCGCCTGTTCCTATCAATCGCTTATCTCAGATTTTTTTAAATGCCCGATGTTCCATGAAAAGTCTCGGTTAGCGGAGACTATTTTGGAACTGCAGAAAAAAAGTTGGGAGACATTGCTGTTTGCTATCACACTGGGTGTTGTGAGGATATTTCGCGAAAAGTTGGAGGAAATCAAGTGTTGGCTCAAAAGTCTTTCGAGATGTTGGTGAATCTGATAGTGGCTTTATACATCAAGTTTTCGATTCAAAACAGTACCTAGGAGAGAGGGAGAAATTTTTTTTTAATGCAGTGGCGCAGCCAGAATTCGGCTCCCGGGAGGGTGGGGGGGTGGATAAAGTTGCTTATAAACAACAGAGTCGCCATTTTTTAAATAAATAAATAAGTTAGTTAATGAGTTATAAGCAATTTTGATCACATGACAACCATCTTTCCCCCTTTTTGTCGTTACCACATCGTAAATTCGTTTCAAATCATTCACTGTGTGAATCGTCTTCTGAAAGATCTTATGAAAGAATGAAGTACATTTCTCACTTACATAACTTTTTAGTCTTGAATTTAGGAAAAAAAGTGACCGGAAAAAATGTTAGCGGAAAAAATGACATAGACTAAAAAAGCGAAAAAAAAGTGACACGGGAAAAATGTTACCGGAAAAAAGGGACAAGGAAAAAAGAGTGACAAGGAATTGATTTTGGGGATTTATTGGTTAAGTATGAAAGGGGGTCGGGGGGAGGCTCTTAATTTAGGTAAACGGGTTTTTCATGCTAAATTAACTGTTTTGGTTCAATTTTTGGATATACGTTCATACAGAAAAGACGCTGGTTTGATTAGTTTTGGGAACGGATGATTACCCCACCCCCCCCTCTGTCCTAAATAAGATGAATGGGTTTTTAAGGGTGTTCTTCAATTAAAAAGTGTTGTGACACATGCTTTAATTTATTTTTGTTTGGAAATACATAAAAATAGCAGGTGTTGTTATTCAGAAACTGTCTAATTGCACTCAATTTTCTGTTTTTTAAAAACACAGTAGATCTTTCATAACAAGCTTTCAAAGTGGACGTTTTTGAGCACATTTCCCGACGAAAGCAGAAAAACTGGTCGAAAAGAAGGGGAAAAACGGATGATCATGTGATCGAAATAGCTTAGAACTCGATAGGTAATTTAATTATCATAAAATGGAAAACTAAGTTCGATTTGAAATCGCTTCCATAGTCAGGCATTCCAATTTTATATCTTTGTATTAAAAAATTAATTTGTAATTGTGTCAAAACGTTTTACGCTTGTTGAGCGGAGCAGTTGAGAAGGACCTTAAGTAGAATTTTTCAATGTGCGTCAAATTTTGGATATAGATTCTTTCTGATAAGGCTTTGCTTATATATAGTATTGTAGTATGGTATCCTCAGTTTCTCTTTATTCAGTTGGTTTATTTGTTAAGTTCATCAATAACACATTTTTTGTTCCTCAAGTTCTTTAGAACTATAGATCAATTAATAAAAAAATAAAATGCATTACAACTACATAGGAGCCACACTCCAATATTACGTTTTGCTTACCACGTCTAAGCCACCTTTCATCTATGTACTCTCTAGTACATTACCAGCATATGTCTCTCTTCCAACTATCTTCTTTCCCTCTCTACGCTTAATAATCCCCCTCAGCTCATTGCCACTAGACCAGTGAAATCATTTTCTAGACATGCTCCTAGAGGTCAATTGCAGCTATTCTTCTCAGCTTTTGAATGAAGATAATTTCATTCCTGCATACCTTTTCGCAATAAGACTTCGCTATCTACATTCTGCCATGATTAAAAGTTGTTAGTACGTCGTCGCAGTATTTAATGCCTGAAGAATTTTGGGAGTTTAATGGTAAAGTATAGAGGGGGAACGGGGGATAACCTCTCTTAAATTAAATAAATGGCTTTTTACGCAGAATTATCCTATTTGCTTAAAAAATTGAATGTAGGTTCATTATGATAAGGGGTATCCCTGATTAGTTATGGGGTTCTTTTGCTAATTAAAAAGTGGGAGGGCGGGCGATTATTTCCCCCCCCACCTTAAATTAGATAAATAGTTTTTTATGCACAATTATCTGATGTATTTCAAATTTTGGATATAGGTTCTTTCTCATAAAATGAATCCCTGAATATTTTTAAGGGTTTTTTAATATATCCTCAATAGCTGTTTGAATTTAAAACTGTGGTTTATGTTTCTGCATAACATTTTTCAGTATTCTATAAATATCCTAACAAAGAAAAAAAATATCCTGTTTTTATTAAAATCCTATTTTTTTTTTTAATTTAAATTTGTTTTTTTTAATTTTTTAAGTGTTCAAACCCTGAAGATCTTTTAAGAACTACAGGTTTTTAAACAATTAACTTTCTAATTGCTAACATAAGCTAGTAATAAAAAACTATTATTATTACTACAAATTAATGAATTCACTAATTCATACGTTTGTGACATACAACATAGTTTGTACATTAAAATTGTCTAACATATATTTTTTAAATGTTTTATATTATATTTTGTGATGTATAATATGGGACATTAATTAGTAAAAATCCCGTTTTAAATGATAAATATTCGGCGTAAATTAAAATGACAATTACAACAAATGACTTAGCATATTACTTTTTTCACAAGTAAAAAAATAAAATAAAATAAATAAACCAGTTTAAATTGCAAAATGAATTGTAATTTATAATTATAAGGAAAAAGTAAAATGTGTTACATTTTCTGGCATAATTGTTTCCAATCATTAAATTAAAAAATAAAGAAAATTTCTTTTTATTTGTTATTTGCATTCCGTTGCATTCAACTCGCTTTTTTATTTTACTTGGGCATTTTTGTGGCAAACCTTTACCGAGAAATCCCTTGATCGTCAAATTTCTTTAGATACTAGCCGCCCGCGATGTATATCGGACATCCCCCTCCGTCAAATGGGAAAAGCAAGCTTCTTTCAATAATCGCCTGTTCCCCCATCTATACTTAGCAAAAGAATCTCATAACAAATTAGCGATACACCTTAGCATAATGAACGTACATCCAAAATTTGAAGCAAATCAGAAAATTCTGCATAAAAAGCCATTTATTTAATTTAAGGGGGGGTTATCCTCTGTTTCTTCTTCTATACTTAGCCAATAAACCTTTGAAAATATTTAGGGATTTACCTATTCAGAAAGAACCTATATTTAAAATTTGAAATACATCGGATAATTCTGAATAAAAACCGACTTATGTAATTTGAGGAGGAAATAATTGCTTGCCCCCTCGTCTTTTTAATAAGAAAAAGAACCCTCATAACTAATCAGAGATACCTCTTATCATAATGAACCTATGTCTAAAATCCAAGGTAAATCGAATAATTCTGCGTAAAAAGGCATTTATTTAACTTAAGAGGTATTATCCCCCCATCCCTCCGCTTTATAGTTAGCCATTAAACTCTTAAAACTATTCAGGAATTTACCTTATCAGAAAGAACCTATATTTAAAATTTGAAATACATCGGATAATTCTGGATAAAAACCGATTAATCTAATTTAAGGGGCTAAAAATCTAAAATTCCAAACAAATCGGATAACTCTGCTTAAAAAAACTATTAATTTAATTTAAGACAGGTTTCCCCCGTCCCCTTTTTTCTTAACCATTAAACTCTTAAAACTCTTCAGGCATTAAATACTATATATAACCCTTTTCAGAAAGAACCTATACCCCAAAAATGAGACACGTTGTATAATTCTGCATAAAACCCCTTTTATCTAATTAAGGGTGGACGGGGTGAGGGGTGGGAACCAAAACAGTTAATTCAGCATGAAAAACACATTTACCTAAATTTAGAGCCTCCCTTCGATCCTCCCTATATACTTAACCAATGAATCCCCAAAATCAATTCCTTATCACTTTTTTTCCGGTAACTTTTTTTCTGAGTCACTTTTTTCCGCTTTTATAGTTTATGTCATTTTCTTACGATAACTTTTTTTCCGGTCACTTTTTTTTCCGTTTACCCACTAGTCTATTTTGTTCGTTTTTTATGGGTGTTCTCAACTGCTCCGTTCAACAAGCGCAAAATGTTTTGACACATTTACATTTCATTTTTTAACAGAAATATGTAAAATTAGAATGCTTGGCAATGGAAGAGATTTCGAATCGAACTTATTTTTCCATTTTATGATAGTTAAATTATCTATCCAGTTCTAAGCTATTTCGATCACATGATCACCCATTTTTCTCCTACTTTTCATTCGGTTTTTCTGCTTTCGTCGGGAAATGTGTTCAAAAACGTCAACTTTGAAGGCTTGTTATGAAAGATGTATTGTGTTTTTTCAAAAACAGATAATTAAGTGCAATTAGACAGTTTCTGAATAGCACATACTATTTTAACGCATTTCCGAACAAAAATAAATTAAAGCATGTGTCACAAAGTTGCCCTTTTTGATTTAAGAACACCCTTAAATAAGAATTAATAAAACAAGTTGGAAATTGCACGTGAAGCGTAGCAAATGAGGTGCGTTCGAACGATAAGGAAGTTTTAAAATTATGCAGATCTTGCTGTTATAGTAACAGTACTTCGGATAAAGTATAGTAGTCTTTTTTTTTTGTGTGTGTGTGTGTGTTTTTGTAAATATACATGGACATACAACTTGCATTACACCTCAGCAGCGTATACCATATTCATAAAATGTGAAATACTTGAATATAGTTAAAACACGTCCCAAAAATATATCCACGTATACCATTATGTAGGGGAATATTTTTGAGTGGCCCTGTAAATTAATAATTTTTTTTTTTTTTTGCATAGATTGTAAAGACGGACGGACAAATGGACTGACAGACTGAACGACGAATATAGGTGCTACTTATATATATAATTACGGATTCACTTAAAATTATTCAGATCTTGATATAATAGTACACAGTATATTTTGGATACAGTATAGGAGCCAAAATCTTTTGTGTGTCCCTGTAAATACTATCTGCTTTCTTTTATACAGAAAATAACTTGTAATATTCTTCAGCAACATATATCAACTTCATAAAATTTTAAATAGTTAATTACAATTAAAATGCGCTCCAAACAATGTTCTCCCTGAATCTAGGAAAAAAAGTGACTGGAGAAAAAGTTATCGGAAAAAAAAGAACAAACTATAAAAGCGGAAAAAAAGTGATATGGGAAAAAAGTGACAAGGGAAAAAGTTACCGGAAAAAAAAAACAAAGAATTGATTTTGGGGATTTATTATTGATTTTGGGGATTCATTGCTTAAGTATGAAAGGGGGATCGGGGAGGGGGGCTCATAGTTTAGGTAAATGGGTTTTTCATGCTGAATTAACTGTTTTGGTACAATTTTTGGATATACGTTCATCCTGAAAAGACGCTTGCCTGATTAGTTTTTTGAAGGTACGATTACCCCCCCCCCCCCCCCATCCGTCCTCAATTAGATGAATGGGTTTTTATGCAGAATTGTCCAACGCGTGTCAAATTTGCATATAGGTTCTTTTCGATAATGCTTATATATAGTATATAATGCCTTAAGAGATTTAGGAATTCTAATGGTTAGGTATAGAGTGGGAACATGGGATAACCTTTCTAAAATTAAATTAATAACTTTTTATGCATAATTATCCAATTTGCTTAGAATTTTGAACATAGGTTCATTATGATAAGACGTATCTCTGATTAGTTATGGGGTTCTTCTGCTTATTATAAAGCGGGGGGGGGGGGGGGTTGAGCAATTATCTCCCCCTTAAACTAGATAAATAGGTTTTTATGAAGAATTATCCCATGTATTTCAAATTTTAAATATAGGTTCTTTCTGATAAGGTGGATCTCTGAATAGTTTTAATGATTTAATATCTAAGTATAGAAGGGGAATAGAATATAACCCACCTTAAATTAAATTACTTTTTACGCAGAATTATCAGATTTGCTTCAAATTTTGGATTATAGAACCATTATGATAAGGCGTATCCCTGATTACATATGAGGTTATTTTGCCAATTAAAAATTGGGGTGGGTGATTATCCCCCCCCCTTAAATTAGATAAATTGTTTTTTATGCTCACTTATCCGATATATTTCATATTTTGGATATATGTTCTTTCTCATAAAGTGAATCCCGGAATAATTTTAAAGGTTGAATGGCTAAGTAAACACTGGGGGAATGGATGATACCCCCCTTAAATAAATAAATGGCTTTTTACACAGAATTATCCAATTTGATTCAAATATAGATTGGGCGTTCATTATGATAAGGCGAAGTCCTGATTAATTGTGGGTTATCCCCCATTCATCGCTCTATACTTAGCCATTAAACCCTTAAAACTATTCAGGGATTCACTTTATCAGGAAGAACCTATATTCAAAATTTGAAATATGTTGAATAGTTGTGAAAGAAAAAAAAAATTTATTTTATTTAAAGAGTGGAGGATTAATCGCCCGCTCCCCTTTTTAATTATCAAAATAACCTCATAATTAATCAGAGATTCGCCTTCTTATAATGAATATACATCCAAAATTTGAAGCAAATCGGATGATTCTGCGTAAAAAGCCATTTATTTAAGGGGGTTTATCCCCCGTTCCCCCTCTATACATAGCCATTAAACCCATAAATCTATTCAGGAATTCACTTTATGAGAAAGATCCTATATCCAAAATTTGAAATACATCGGATAAGTGTGCATAATTTTTTTTAATCTAATTTAAGGTGGGTATAGTAATCACCCGCCCTTTTTTTTAATTACCAATAGAACCCCATAACTAATCAGAAATACGAAATACGTCTTATAATGAACCCATGTCCAAAATTCGAAGCAAATCGGATAATTCTACATGAAAAGCCATTTATTTAATTTAAGAGGGTTTTCCACCATCTCCCCTTTATACTTAGCCATTAAATCCTTAAAACTATTCCGGAATTCACCTTACCAGAAAGAACATATATTTAAAATTGAAATACATGGGATAATTCTGCATAAAAACATTTATCTAGTTTGAGGGGGAGAATTGCTTGTAATCTAAGATACATCTTATCATAATGAACTTATGTCCAAAATTTTAAGCAAATCGGATAATTATGCATAAAAATTCATTAATTTAAGAAAGGTTATCCCCCGTTCCCCCTCTATACTTAACCCTTAAACGCCTAGAATCTCTTCAGGCATTTTATACTATAGGTAAGCCTTATCGAAAAGATCCTATATGCAAATTTGACACACGTTGGATAATTCTGCGTAAAAACCCATTCATCTAATTGAGGACGGATGGGGGGGGGGGGGTAATCGTCCGTTCCCAAAACTAATCAGGCAAGCGTCTTTTAAGGATGAATGTATATCCAAAAATTGAACCAAAACAGTTAATTCAGCATGAAAAACCCATTTACCTAAACTATGAGCCCACCCCCCCAATCCCCCTTTCATACTTAACCAATAAATCCCCAAAATCAATTCCTTGTCACTTTTTTCCTGGTAACTTTTTTTCCTTGTCACTTTTTTCCGCTTTTATAGTTTATGTCACTTTTTTCCGGTCACTTTTTTCCCGTTTACCGTTCTCCCTATACCATTATGTAATATAATACTTTTGTCTGACCTTGTAAATCAATAACAAATGTTCTTTGTACCACAGATTATGCAAAATGTATATCATAATATGTACTTCATAGATGCATATCGATTTTATTATGTTTGAATGAGTGTATCATCATTAAAATGCATTCAAAACTTTTCCCCATTGACCGTAATTTGGTACAATCGGAATACTTTTGATTGTACCTGTAATTAATCTATCCATCCGATTTTCATAAAATTTGAAATGACTCGACATAATTATGTAATAATTATATATTTTAAATATCAAACGATTAAAATGCATTTGAATTTTTTTTCCCCATTGACCGTAATGTAACGGAATACTTTTGATTGTCCCTGTAATTGATCTATGCATCCGATTTTCATAAAATTTGAAATGACTCGAAAAAATTATGTAATAATTATACATTTTAAATTTCAAATAATTCAGTCGGGTAGTTTTTACGTTGTTATATGCGAACGGACAAATAGATTGAACGACAACTATAGATGCTCGGTATTTACATAATTACTACCGCACCTAAAAATTGTTTGAAAGTAGTCCCTGTGGATTTGAGAACAAACTTAACAAAAGGATAATATATGAAAACTATAACGTTTAAGTTAATATCTTTCCAGAAACATAAATACAAATGAATTATAAACTTTCCAAACATACCTGGATTTAATGAATGCTTGAATGAATTCGAAGATTTAAAAAAATGAACTCATATATCCATCTTTTTCATAATTTTCTTCTCTGAAGAGGATTTAATATCAGTCATAGCGGAATGCTCAATAAAAGAAGCTAATACCTTAGCACTAAAGCAACTTACAACAAAATGTTTGTGGAATTAAGTCTAACCTTCAAAGCATACGAAAATGCGTTTTTGTGTTTTTCCTGGTATTCGAGAGAGTGCAGTTCCGTTTCCAAAAAAAGAGCAAGAAACAGATGTAAGTAATTAAGACCCCCCAATGGTACAGTATTGAAAAACCCAAGACAGTGACAGGAAATGACCATTCCTTTTAGCCTTCCGCTGATTTCCAATAGTACAAATGAATGGCATCCTCTTTCAAAATGAATGAAAGTTGATAAGTTAAAAGCTGATACTGTTACCATGTGCTGTTGGGGCGATTGAGGAGTAACAAATATTTGTAAAAAAGCGTGAAAAGAGACTAAATTTGAAAAATATAGACTTAAGACAAATGTAAAAAATAGCTTGTTTAGCGTCCCACTCTGAGACATGTGTAATCTCTCGAAAAAATAAAATTTTTACGTTCTAACATTACCATAAGAGTTTAAAATTCTAGGGGGGGCACTGGGATCACTGGGGTGCCCCCCCCCCGCTAGTTACGCCTATGTATGGAATATTACATGCCAAACCCTTAGAGGATTGAACCAATTCAATTACAATAAATTTTAACACCTTAGACTAAAATATTTTTTATTTTAGCTACCAAAATTTTCCAAGTAATTAATCATAGCAGAAAAATTAGTTGTTTTTATAAGTTATACTGTTTATCCTCTCATACAAATAAAAATTTTCATAGCTTATTTTCTATTCAACACATAAAAAAAATATGTCTTTACTTAGAGACAGATAAAGGGTTTTTTAAAGACAACGGAGATTAAAATAAATGAATCTTATTGTTTTGTATAATATGAATATTCAAAATCATGCTTACCTTCCAAGTTGCAGGCCCATTTCAATAATTTTTTTCTCCATTGCACTCTCTAGTTTACTTTTGCAGAATGAATATTCTAAGATGAATGCTTCTAGCACAAATGCAGTAAATATGCTATTATAAAGCAGAAAAATTGTTACCAAGTACAATCCTCTAAAAAAAATAGCTTTAAAAAATCCATTATAAATTATATACTCACTTAAGAACGATGATTACACATGTTAGGTGAAAGGCAAAAAAATATAGACGTGCAGCTTTAGAGGTTACTAATACAAATCCATCAGCAATAAGTAACAACAAGTTAAGAAGAAATTGAATAACATTTTTCATTTTTAAAGATGAACAATATAAAATAATATCAAATGTAACATTAAGTATTTCAGAAAAGATAAAATACCTTAAAAATTAAATAACTCATAATTGGTTTTACATGACACACTACAGAGACTAGTAAAATGTTAACACAAATACTATGGAGTACCATAATTTAGTTAATAATAATTTACTAATGTAATAAAAAAGACGCAATTTTAAAATAGATATGAGTGTAATGACAGGATAAGATATAAATCCTTTTTTTTAATTTAAAATTCCTAACTTTTTTCCTAACTTTAACATGTAAAGCTAATTTCCCATCATAAACATCTTTGATATTGATTCAGGTTTAAAATTTAAAACTATAAATGAGTATTTAAAATCACAAATCATTATAAACTTCAGTTGAAATACAGATTAAATGATTCTTTAAGGCCATAAATAGCAAAGTAATTTTGCCAAGTTTGTCAGCTATTAAGACCTAGAGCAAATAAATCCAATTAAATCATTATGTTAGAAGATAAATTCGTATTAATGTCAAAATAAGTATTTGATAATAAATTAGAAATTTTGATCATAAATCCTAATTTAAGTTCTAGCTGACATTAATTAAATCATAAATAGCCATTAATGTCAAAAGGTGCAAATTATCATAATTGTTCTAATCAGGCTGATGCAAGACTTGTCACTTCAGAAAAACCATCATAAAAAATAGATTTAATTAATAAAAGTTGAATAAAACAACTGACATTAACACACACTTAACTGACCTAAACTGACATAAAACACTTTAAGGCCTCCCAGTGGGGAAAATCTCATTTCTTCCCTTACATACTAGGACAGAATGAAATTTCATAGCTTTTTAGATTTTTACCAACAAGGATGTGCTAAAAGAATCTACCATCACTTGGAAGTTTATTTCTGGGGTATATATGTAACAACAGATGCTTCTCAGCCTGGTTGGGCCTTATTTTAAAATGAAGATTAGCAAAGAACAAAAAATCACAAACTGTTAAAATGATCAAGAAGGATGTTTGAAAAGAAGTCTTCACCAACTTCTCAGATTAATGAAGAGTTACTTAAATAAGGAGAATCTGATGTATATTTCTTTTCAAAATCGAAATCTTCAACCAAAGGCTGATTCTGTTCAATATATACCAGACACTGATCAGTGAAGATTTATCTGATAAGGCCAGATATTTCCAGGAAGCGGCAAAATGCTGCAATTATGTTGCTCAAGATTTCTTTTTTAAACAATTCAGAATGATTAAAATTATCAATAAGTTTGAAACTTCACATCAAAAGTCAAATTATTTGTAACTGCAAACAAAAATAAAACATTTAAATCAGTATTTTTTATATCTAAAAATCCTAGCAAAATTGTATAAGAATGTAATAAAAACTGTAAAAATATAAGTACATTTTTAAATACACTAAAACAATTTAATATTTATGAAAGAAATGTTTGTTAGGTACAAAGCACAATTTAGAGTTTTCACTAATTTTCAAAATAAAATACATTATTTCTTTTCAGTTGATAGCTCAGAAATATTTTCAACATTCTTTAAATCATAATTTGAACCTAAATAAAATAAAAACACTAGAGATAGACACCACATCATTAATTAATATACAAATTAAAAATATAAATAGAATATATTTGTACTTGTAATTTGCTAGAAGCAGTGCAGAAGGGAAATATTAGACTTTAAAAAAAGTAAAATTCTTCCAACTTTTTCGGCTAAAACTTTATAACCATCCTTAGGAATATTCACAGACGTAACTGATGATGCAGCTTGATGATGGAGCGGTGAAAAAACGCGGGGGAGGCGGACACGAAGAGAAAACCAAAAATGAAAAAAAGGGGAAAATGCAAATAATATGCTGGAGCCATCTACTGATGAAAAATTGAAACTTAAATTAATTTGTGAGAAAGGGATTAAGTTGTTTTCGAAAGGTTTATCTGTATACTTGGGATATTAAATGAAAAATTAACATTACAAATATCCTTATTCCTTAAAATGATTTTGATTGACTTTCTGACCATAGATTTAAGTGAGATGTTATGCAGAGAAATAATTTTAATATTGCTGAAATCTATTTAAATATCGTTATTGCTACCATAAAATATCGAGAGAGCAGCTATTAATCTCCTGAATTTAATGTCAGTTATCCTTCTCAGTCCTAAGTTTAAATTTTACGTGACACTACAAAAAACAGTTTAAAATTAATATAAAACATCTCCAAACATGCATTAGTTTGTATATCGATGCTTCTAACATGCACACATCTATTTAAAAAGTCTAAATGTAATATTAACAATTCTAGAATAAATTAATTTAAAAGGGTGATTTTTAGTGTGACCTCCAGGCGACAATAGGAATGAGGAGGTTAAATGTTCTTTCAATTGATCGAAAAAAGAAAAAAATTGTGTTTGCTCATTTTAATGTAAAAAATACTATAATTATTTAAAATGATAGAATCTACACTCTTGCAAAAAGAAATCTGGGGTGATAAAATCTAATTTATTTGAAAACCAATTAATTTATGGGTGGGGAGCTGAAAAAAGTAGCAATAAAATGGATATTAAATTTAATAAGAACCTTTTCAGGTATTTCAAAGAATGTAAAGACATATTGCAACTTGCAATAAGTTAGAGTACTATTGCTGTGAACAGAATAATGGATCAACTGGTTACCAAATTTCTCAATGACTTTGTTGCTGTAATTGGGTGGAAATCCATAGTGATATCCATAATATGGTTATTTTTAGATGGAATCATCAGAACAGATGAGAAATACATAGTTTTAAAAAAGTTAAAGGCAGCCATATTGCAGTATCTTGACAAGTTTATGACTCACTGAACCTTTCAAAATGTTATAATCCTTAGTTAGTTAAATATTTACGAAGGATAATAATGACTTTACTTCAGTTTCTAGGATAAAATTTGATGCTGTGATCAAGTTAATTGACCTTTGAAAGAAAGAAGAGAAGTTCTTGTTGCCTACGATTCCACTGATGGTTTCAAATTAAAACTATTAAGAATAAGTTCTTCCATGAGTCAAATTATTCAGCTAATAAGCCAGAAATAGGGAATGTATCCTTACTTTATCTCTAAAATTTGTTATCAAATATGATTACATTACTATGAAAGATGAGATCTTGGTTGTATTTGCGACAGGTATGAAGCATGAAGGATATAGGCCCTAAAGGGGGAGGGTGCCCTCCTTGGGGTCTTTTTAAGGGAACCTAACCCATATTTATGCAAAGAAATCCAAGGTTTGAAGAAAACCACAGACTTCGAACGATTAGGCCAATGGTCAGAATTAGGTTCCTACCCAGAATCTGCCGTCTACCATTTTTGAGAGCAGAACCTCTCAGTTACTGGTGGGGCCCTTCTTTTAAAAAGGTTTTGATAGTGTTATTTAAATTTTCTTGGTTATCTATTTTAAGATTAATACTATGCACAACTTCTTTTGTAGCAGTAGAGGGATTAGGGATATAATATCCAAACTGGTTAAAATCTATAATGTCCTTGGAAATATACACTTTGAATTTTGCAAATGAAACATTCTGTTGTTTTGAATCTGGAAGGATCAACTTCAGGAATTAGACAAACTTTTTCTATAAAATATGTTCGGCCAAAGCACCTGGATATAATAAGTCTCATGAAGAACCCTAGTTTATGGTCTTTCAGTTGACCAACCACCTTGGGTGTAATCCTGTATTATTAATTTTGATAAGCTTCTGCATGTATTCCAGCCAAAAGCCCCCTCATAACAAGTTCTTACATTAAAAAACAAAAAAGACAGATTTAAATTTTGGTTACAAGCTATTTGTACATAAAATATGATGAAAACTGAAGTAGGCAATACAAGAAATGAATTGCTATAGTATAATTTTGTAAAAAATAAAAAAGAATTTGATTCAATCATAAATATGAAATTTTGCTTCTTTCTGGACAAAAAGTATAAAATAAAGTTCCTATGACCCAGCTGAAATATTTTGTATATTTATATGCATGCACAAATCTCCATTATTGTTATTGCTGATTTATTTCATTTTAGTTTATTTTATCCAGGAGGCCTCTTATAATCGACACAGGCAAAGGCGAGTAGTTCTGCAAGTCATTTTAATATAATCGGTATATTTATGATTAAATGTGAAAAAAATTCTGTAAGAATACAAAATTCAATAAAAATTCTAGGCTCAATTTATTATTTTTTAGTAAAACTCAATGATTTAATATCGAATGACATAAAAAAAATTATAATTCCCATGATGCCCTATTGACAACTTAAGTAAAATAAAATTTTAAGTAAACAAAGTAAGTTTAATAAAAAACATTTAAATAAGTTCCTTTACAATGAAATAAGTAGAAAACATACCCATATAAAATGATTATATCTTCATTTGCAATATTTGTGTGTAACAAAAATCATTATAGAAAAATAAGTTTTTTTAAAATTACTACTACATGTAAAAAATTAAAATTATGATTTATTTTATACATAAACTTATATTTTATATTACCACAATGTTTAAGAAACAGCTTAGTGAAATTTTAAGCAATAAGTATTCTTTAAATAAATATTTCAAATTTTTTTAGTAGAATGTGATTGTGAATGGAATGAGGAAAGACATTGAAAAAAAGGATATCATGCCATTGATTCACCACCATAAGCTCAAAAAGAACAATAAAAGTATTCAATACATTGTTGAAATTGTTGCTGCAATATTGACTTTGATAAAAAACTGATCCTTTTAAAAGATCATTTCCACAATATAGCTGAGAAGACAATGATACATTTTCATACCCATAATATCTTATTTTGTTACTAAACAGCTCCATACCAACAATGGCAAAAACATAATAAACAACCTAGAAAAGAAATTTTTACTAATCAATTTTAGTATGAAAATTATAAAAATCACAAATGATAACAGATTATGTTTTAAAAGAGCTTACAAGTAAAACTCCGCCATAGGTAAGAATGGATGGGCCAAGATTCATTATAGTGGAAACAATAACTTGGAACCTGAAAATTAAAAACGTTTCATAAATATTTCTTAAACATTTACAAGCATAAATAATTAATATGTTCTAATTGCAGTATTTTCATGTTTTCATTGCTTTTACCTATCTATTCCACCAATGATTTTCACTAATCGCAGGACCCTTAAAACCAGCAATATATCCAACGTCCGAGTTGTGGCAGCAACTAGATTTAAAAAATAAAAGCTGAATAAATTGCCAACATAATTTTTTTTTTATAATTGTATGTAATTATGCAACTTCTACCTTTCAGGGTTTTTTTATGTCAAACATAATTAGAGCAGAAAATTACTACATAGAAAAAAGGTAACTTTATATTAAAAACATTTGCTTGTTCAAAATATGTACTTTTTAAAATGAAAACAGGAGAAAAGGGAAAAACAGTTAATAACCCACATAAAAATGTGGGTCAGGAATCTTATGTCACTTACATGACGTGGGACTTTATGAAAGAGTTTTTTTAAAAACCTTTCATAAGTAACAAAAAACCAGTGGGCCTTTACTGGCATTTGCCAAGGAACACAAAAACTGGTCAAGTAAAAACCAGGGATGGGAACTGCAAAAAAAGCAAAAAGACTGAAAATACGCGTGAACAAAAAATTGCCCCATATTGTATTCACACGCGTGAATGAAAAATTGCACCACAAGTAAGGGGGTACTTTTTGTTTAATGAATAGGTGTTATCAGAAGTTTTATTCACTTTGAAAGATTTGAAACAATCAAAAAAAGGTTGTGAAGCAGGAAAATCTGTTTTTGGAGCAGCAAAAAGAATAATTTGGAAGCAGGAAAGTTAGTTTTTGGAACAGAAAAATTCTATCCACCAGGCATTAACTTTTTAAAGCGATTTTTTGACAAAATTTGCCGTTTTTGCGCGATTTTTGGCGAAATGTGCCAGTTTTTCGCGATATTTTGACGAAAGTTACCGTTTTATCACGATTTTTTGATGAAAATTGTAGTTTTCCGCGAATCTTTTGACAAAATTTGCGGTTTTATCGCGATTTTTGGACGAAATCTGCCTTTTTTCGGGATTTTGTAAAATTAGCTATTTTTTCGTGAATCTTTTGACGAACTTGGCGGGAAATTATTCGATATTTAACTATTTTTTTTAGTGAAATTTCCTTTTTTGCGATTCGTTGACGAAATGCACCGTTTTTTCGCGATCCTCTGACGAAATGGTCTGTTTTTTTGCAATCTTTTAAAGAAAATTGCCGTTTTTTTAATAAAATTTACCGTTTTTCGCGAATGTTTCGACAAAATTTTCCGTTTTATCACGATTTTTGGACAAAAGTTGTCATTTTTTCTAGGAAAACCGACTTTTTTTCGGTATTTTGTAACAAAATTAGCCATTTTTTCACGAATTTTTTGATGAAATTTGCCGGAAATTATTCGTTAATACGCGATTTTTTAACGAAATTTGCCTTTTTTGCGATTCTTTGATGAAAATTACGCGCCCCGTGGAACGCGTAAGCCTCATTTTTTAGCGTCCCGTCGCCGATTTTTTGTGCATTTTACGCGCTATAGCGCGTCCGCGGCATTCCTTCCTGTTACATATTTCTGAAATACGCGGGAAAAGCGGAATTTTTGGGGTGAAAAATCTGAAACTTATCAAAATAACAAAAAAAAAAAGCGGAAATCCGCGAAATTTCTTAAAATAACAAAAAAGCGGAAATCCGCCAAAAAGCGGAAAATTCCCATCCCTGAAAAACTAGAAAAAAGTACTATTTTCTGATGAATCATAATTCAAAGTTTTTGAAAGTGATGGCAGACTTCAGATGACTTAAAACCAAAAAATAGAATTTGAGATACGTTACTTCTACAATAAATCATGGCGAAGGACACTTTATGCTATGGGGAGCATTTTCTGAAAAAGATGTTGGCCCATTACTTGAAATTCACAGCAAGATAAATGGGGCAATGTGTAAGGATATCATGCACGATCCTTTGTTGTCTTATTGCAAGAAAACTTTTGGTGCAAAATATTTATTTCAGCAAAATAAAGACCAAAAAACATACATACAAGCTGATCAAGTAGTGGCTTTTGCACACACACACACATAAAAAAAATCTGCTTTTGAAATTGGTCAACTCAATCACCAAATCTGAATCCAATAAAAAATATTTGGAAGAAATTGATAAATGTGTGCAGAATTATAGATATTCCAATTTACCAGAATTTCTCCTATAAAATTGAAAGAACTGTGGACAAAACATAAATTATCTCCAACTGTTTATTGAATCAATGTCTTGTCATTGCACAGCAGTACTTATTGCTAAAGGTATGACAAAAAAATATTAATTGTAAATGTTGCTGATAACTATTATTTCCTATTATAACATTTTTTTCAAACTTGATAAGATGGCCAAAAGCTTTTGAGAATAAACATTTTCCCTTGCAATTAATTTTGTAAATTAAATTTATTATTATTTATTTATTACTCCATAAATAAATTTCTAACTGTTATGTGAATAAAACGTATAAGAGTCACTTTGGAATTCCTTATGATGTGGATATACTTACAAATTAACCAAAAATTTTATGTTGGCCAAAAACTTGACCGCCACTGTACATCTACTCTATCATTCAAAAGAGATTGTTTCTTTAATCATTAGATAACAGCACTAAAAAACACTTGAATACAGTTTCACTCAATAAGAAAAAGATTTTTAGATGATTATTTTAGTATACAAACGTACAATATAAAATGGCACCAATATTTATATCCTTAATAGCTAAAAAGCTATTCAAACTGACATTTTAAGTGATTCCAAAAGTTATTATTCAGATTTATTTAATGACAAAAGTGATGATAGTTTTAGCAGTGGATGAATTTCAGTACTGATATCAAAAAACAATAACTCATGTGATTTGTATGATGCAAAACAATGGATAAAAAAAAGGTCTATTTTAGAAAACATTTCAGCTACCCCGCCACAATTTTCTTTCATAGGAAAATCAAATTTGTCACCAAATATTTTGTGTGCTAATCCATGAGCATTAGATTTAACTTAAATGTATTGAATTTGTGTTTTTGAATGTTCTTTCAAAATGAGCTTCCAAAACAACAAAAAGGGCCAATGCTAAGGGAAGAAATGAAAGGCAAAAATTCAAGGGCTTAAGAATTAAAAAAGAAATATTACCTACTTACCGTCACGGGTCATAATGCCCTCAAATATGGTTCCAATTATCGCACCTCCAATAACAAGAAAATCAAATCTGAAATAAGAAAATCATAAAGTAAATTTAACTCTAAAAATGTTGTAAATAATTATGAACAGACATTTTTATAATTATCTAAATATAGTATTTTATAATAAATTGATGCTATAATATAGTCATATAATAAACATTCATATGAAATTTCATGATTATGTATTTGGTCAGTAAATGACCCATCTGTATCAAAAGCAGATGTGTTTAAACTTTCTAACTTTGTATGGGTTTAAATTAAATGTCCTATTTCTGCCTGCTTGTATAATTCATCCGGAGGTACTTTTCACATGGATTACCCAATTCTAATTTCTCATATTTTTCTAATATAGAATTTTAGTAATTTTTTCATAATTCAAAAGCAACATTTTATGCAATTGGATATTATCAAACCCAGTGTGTATAGAAACTCATGGAAAATAAGTAGGATAATTTTATTAAGCTTAAGAAGTTTAATTATTTTGTTTATTTAAATTTATTATTTTGATAATTACTTCAGCTTTATTTTAAAAAAAAGTTTTGCATGTTTTTCCTTTTATATACCATAAAATTCTAAAAATAAGCCTCTCACCCCCTTAGACAACATGAGATATTGACAAAAGTAGAGAGGGAGCATATACAAATAGAACATTCTTGAAAATTTCTCCAATACTCTTCACACTAACTCTAATCAATTTCTTAATCGTCACATCCAATACATACACGGGTAAATTATACATAAAATGAAAACTGAAATAACAAAGGGAGTAAGAAAAATCAGTTGATGCACAATGAGGTGCATTCTGTAAATATTTAAAATAAATTGTTCTAAGGAAGTTTTAAGAATTAAAAAAAAATCCTTTAAATATTATTTTCTCTTTAAAGAGAGAGAAATTAACTAAATTCTATTTTTTATGCATAAAAAAGACTCAACATATGAGCAAGTTTGCATTGTTTGAGTGAGGGAAAAAGAAATTACTGACCTGTAAGTAAATAGAAAAAATAATCAAAAGAAAAAGATCGAAAAGCAAAACTAATTTTTTTCTTACTATAAAAGAATTGGTATCTCTGTTATTATTTGACAGATTTCATCCAAATTTTCAGTAAGTTGCATTAATAGTATTCTGTGCTTTTTTTTTAATTAAAATATAATAAGTTATTATAAAATTAGAGCTCCTACATAAAAGTGTATTATATAGCAACTGCAAACAAATGAAATGAATACAAAGGGATTATATTTGTGGTTTATTTCCTTTAATCAACTCTATAAAGTCAGAAGTCAAACTTTATCAGAATCAGATCATCAGCTTTGGATGGATATGCTTTGCTAAGCGAAAATAAACTGTATATGATTTTTTTTAATGAAACAAAATATTGTCACATGTTTTTCCACAAGAAAAAAAAAATATATATATATTTTGGAAAAAAATAGAGGATGCAAAGAAGAAACATAGAAATAGGTACAGCACATTTTCTTTGCCTAAAATGGGCAAAGCACTTAAAACAAAAAACAGTATGCAATATCCTTTAAAAAGCATCAAATAGGCGCACTGTGAAGCACAGAAATGAAGAAATTAACCTCAGTGCAGTAATCAACACCATAAAAAATTTTGTCATCAAGGAGTAGATGAAATTCAATCAAATTTTTTTTCTAGGGAGCTTTAATATTGATTTTTTTTTTTTAAAAAGGAATTTGCTAACTTTGAAAGGGGCCTTACATTTTAGCGGGAGTTTATTTTTGGAATTTTATGATATTTTTTGTAATTAAAAATATTTATATTTTTATTATTCAAACAAAAGTTGTTTCCTTCTTCATGTCTCCATTTTTATATTTAAAAAAAATGCTCTGTTAAATTTCTTATTTTCATGTTATTTTTTATTCCAAATGACAGTTGTCTACAACATTGTTCACACTCTTATTCTTGTTTTAGCACATGTTAGATTTCCAATTGAAACTACACATAATTTAATCTGAAAAGAGATTCTCCTTTCTAAATGCATTATTTTCTGTACTTTGAAGCAATATTTCAAAAGTTCAGACTTCAAAAAATTTATTTTAGTCTAATATTTTATGTTTTATTATCTCTGACAAAAAACACTTGAAGGAGGTATCTGAATGCAAAAGTCACAGATGCTTCATTAGTATTTTTGAGCCAAAACCTAAATGTAGGTTTATAAATTATGCTTGTCACAAAAATTATGAATCAATAATTCTATAATTTAAATAAGTTGATGAAAATGACCTTCATATGAATTTGCAAAATTAGATTAAAAATTACAACAACAGATTTGAAATAAGAAATAAGGTTTTAATAAAAGTTGCAAAGTTAAGAAAACTTAGAAAAACATAATTACACCCGACAATTTTATAAAATAAATTATACGGTGAGTAAATATAAAACAAAATAGATCCAAATAATTTACATAAAGGATATAACTTTTGTTTTCTTAAACAAGACAAATTGGAAATTGCACGTGAAGCGTAGCAAATGAGGTGCATTTGAACTATAACAAAACTTTAAAATATTCAGATATTTCTGTTTTAGTATACATTACTTCGAATATGGTATAGTGGTCGAAATCTTCTGTGTGTTCCTGTAAATACTAATTGCTTTCAATTACACAGGAAGTAATTTGTATTAAACCTCAGCAACATCTATCAATTTCATAAAATATGAAACAGTTTAATATAATAAAAACATGCCTCAAACAATATTTCCCAGTGTACCATTATGTTTGGACTGATTTACAAATTTGGGGGCCCTGGGCATGAATGCTTATGGGGCCCCCTTGCACTGATACTCACAGGGGGATTGACTAAAAAAATTTTAAATGATAGTTGCTAAAGTAACCATCATTGACTTCAAAATATCCATTAAAAATTAAATATGATAATAAACTACATTTAAATAATTATTTCACAATTATGAAATTTAAGTGAGTAGACATTTTATAATAAACTGTATGGTGCTAATTATCTTTTTCTATGCAAGTCTGTACATCTGGAAAAATAAAGTATGCAACAACTAATAATAAATTTTTGACAACACGAAACTATAATTAAAATATTAGGGGGCTCTACAGCTTGCAAGCTATGCTCATTGACACTCAAATAATCTGATGTTAATAGGAAAAGGACTAAATAAGAATTAAAAATAAAATACATTTTTAAAGTGATAAAGATTTAAAAAAATATTCACTATAATAAATAGATGTTTCAGACAAAATATAGATACAACATTATAAAAGTACAATATAAACAGAATAGAATTTAGAATGAAATGTAAAATTTCATTGGATATTAAAAATATATCAAATTTTGGATAACAATTGAAAAATCTTCAGCAGCATTTGGGGGCCCCTGAAAAACAGGGGCCTTGGGCATGTGCCCCAAATGCCTTGCCGTAAATATGGCACTGAGTGGAATACTTTTGAGTGGCTCTATAAATTAATAATAAATATTCTTTGTATCATAGATTGTACAAAATGTATATTTTAGTATATACTTCACAGATTCATGTCAATTCTATTGTATTCAAAAGGGTGAAACATCATTAAAATGCACTTGAAACTATTTTTCCTATTGACCGTAAAGTAATGAAATAATTTTTATTGTCATTGTAATTAAATTATGTATCTAATTTTCATAAAATTTGAAATGACTCAAAAAAATATGCAACAATTATATATTTTAAATCTCAAATAATTTGGTTGGATAGTTTTTGCTCTGTTGTATGCAGACAGACTGAACTATGGCTACTGGTGCTATGTATTTATATAATTATGAACGCACTTAAAAATATTTAAATCTTGATGCAATAGTATACAGTATAGAAGGTGTTTTGCTTCTATACTGTAATCCGAAATCTTTTGTGTGTCTTTGTAAATACTATCTGCTTTCTATTATACAGGAAATAACTTATAGTAATCCTTAGCAATGTATATAAATTTCATAAAATATTAAATAGTTTAATGTAATTAAAATGCACACCAAAAAGTGTTCTTATATAATTATGTAATGGAATACTTTTGTGCGGTCCTGTAAATCTATAACAAATATTCTTTGCACTACAGATTGTACAGAATGCATAATATAGTATATACTTCACACATGCTTATCAATTTTATTATGTTCAAAAGAGTAACACCATTAAAATGTACTTGAAACATTTTTTCCCATTGACTGTAATGTATTTGAATCCTTTTGATTGTCTCTTTATTTGAACTATTCATCCGATTTTCCTAAAATTTAAATGATTCGACACAATTATGTAATAATTACATATTTTAAATTTAAAACAATTCAGTTGGGAAGTTTTTGTGTTGTTATATGAGGACAGACAGACAGACAGATGGATTGAATGACAATTATAAGTGTTATGTATTTACATAATTACGAATGCACCTAATAACAACGTTAAGTTACACATTAAAATTTTACTTATTTTATTACTTATTATAACCATTCTTATAAATGAGATAATATAAATTCATAAGCACCACAGTAATTGTACTAGGCATGTAGTGCTTTTTCTTTTCTTTTTTTAATGACCAGTACTTTGGCAATGATGACATGGAGCTGTGGAGCACCTTTCATTTCTGGTACTAATGTACAACCTATATTATTCAATTGTAGCTCTAAAATTCATACTAAATGTGAAATACATAATTTATTAATATTTGCAAAAGTATTTTAATTATTTTTTAAATTCTGTGCAAGCGCATTATGAAACATTAATTCCTTTATATTGTAAAAGCCAATACAAAGCTTTAAATTAATGATGTATAACACAAATTTGAAACAGAATAATTACTGGCCAGTTTTAAGTTGAATGATTATATTCATAAGTAAAGAGGAAAATTTGATCATATGTAAAGAAGAAAAATATAATACTTACATATTCCAAAATCTTCTAAAGAAATAAACTACACCAAAAGTGTACATTTTTAAAATAATTTCTACAGTGAACAAAGCTAAGAAACACCATTCTGCATCACTGATATCAAGAGCAATTAAAAAGGCATTAAGAAGTATCATCAAATCAAAGAAGTAACGAAAGTATCTGAAATAAAGACAAAGTTAAATTGACCAAAAATGATGCTTTACTTCTCAAAATAGTTCAAATATTTTTTTAAATAAAAGGCATAAGCATCAACAGTTTTCAAAATAAATACCAATAAAAAAATTATCACTAATTAACAAAGTGACTGTAAGAAACAGAATAAAGTTGCCAGTTATATATAGTTTAATAAATGTTGTGAGATAAGAAGCTTAAGGAAATGCTTTTTCAAGAAAAAACTCAAATCTTCATTTTGGTTTAAGTTTTTTAAATAAGTGAACAAACATTTGCATTGTGAATTTCTTATAAATAGAATTAAATAATGCACCTTTTGTGATTTTCTTGTGTTTTTATTATAAATATTTTTGGTTGTTACTAGAATAATGCAAGGATAAGAAAAATGAATGATAACTTATGTGATGCTGAAAGATAAATGCACTTTTATTCAAAATCAAAAAAGATATTCTTGAACTTAATGCTTCATTCTTACTGTATAGTCTTTCATAAAAAATTTTCAGTTACTTTGAGTTTTGCTACTCCTTAACTCATTTGTGATGGGGCATGCATTCAGAAGTGCATATCTGAAGATGGAGCAGGAAAATTTGGTTTCATCTTCAAGACTGAAGGATTATGCGAAGGTAAGCCTAACTTGTAAAGTGTTCTCTAAAAAATGATAAATTCATTTTTCCATGTAACCTTCTGAAATACACATGCATGGAATAAGATATGTATATTCACACAAAAAATTTAATTGTTTTATCCGAAATTTTAATATAAAAATAACTTTTTAAATACAGTAGACTCCCTCAAATCCGCACAGCTTGGGACCAGAGGTTTTGCGGATTTTAGAATTTTGCGGATTTCTGGTCATTGCTTTGTTTACAATTTTTAAACAGTAATTTGAATGTAATTAATAATGCAATCAAAAGTATGATGAATGCTTACAATATACAAAATATTAAAATAAGTAATAAACTAAAGTAATAAAAATTTAGATAATTTTTAAAATGATTAAAATACTAAAAGCAAAGGTCAAGTTAATAATCATTAATGTACAATTAAATATTCATTATAAATATGAAATGTGTTTTTCCTAAATTATTCAATGAAACTTGCTTCATAAAAGTACATTACTAATTCACATCAGGATGATAAAATTATGAAGCTTTATTTCAGGTTTAGCCAGACTTAATAACTAAAAAAGCTTGATTATAATACATAAGTATATGTGGTAAGATTGTGATTACCAATGATATCAGCAATATCTTTATTTTTTCAGAAATAAATTATTCTTTCTTCATGAAAAAACATCAATTCAATAACGTTAACAAAAATTACAAATTAAAAAATGTATGGAATTGATATAAAACTAAAAAAGTGAAATTTTGCACCTACATCTAAACTGACTGTTTCATTGTTTACATCTGTAAAATATGTGCGAATTTTAGAGAGTTGCGGATTTTAGGAGTGCGGATTTGAGGGAGTCTACTGTATATATAATGCATATTTTAACTATTTTTTTAAGTTAAAAAATATTGCAATATGATCACAAAACACCTAATTACTACCTTTCGTATAGCAACATATAAAACAGTTTATTCGGATAAAGAATAGTTTTGTTTCTAAATAATTTTTAATACATTTTTTAAATGAAATAAGCATTTTAATGAAGCTGATTTATTAACAAATAAGACTAATTAAATAAAACATGCAAGCAACTTTTGCATGTTACTTTTTAATACTTATTATAGAAACATACATAGTAAAAATAATTTAAAAATATTAATCAAAAATATCTTTGTAAAAATATTTTTGAAAATTCAAAAATAACATGTAAATATACAGGGTGGCTAAAAGTATTGGTGCGTTGTCGGACACTGCCATTTCACAAACAAATTGGAAAAAGCCCAATTGTTTTTTATAGTTTTTTTATGGACTTTCTTGGGATGTATTACTTATTTAATTTCTATGTTATGAAGCCCTGTGTTCATTCTTTAGCTACTACTCAATTGGTGGCAAATGGAGAGAAGACATCAATGAATGCATCTCCTCTAAAGTCCCACTTCGAACAGTGCAGAGGATTACTATTAAGCAATGGAAAGAAGTAGGTAACGTTGATGCAAAAAAAGGAATCAGGCAAACTACTTTATGTCAGTACCCCCCAAATTTATAACATCACCAAGAAGAAAAATATCAAAAACAATGGCGTAAGCCTGAATTCCTTTGCTAAGAGTCTGGATTGTTCTCATCAAAATGACCAGAACATTATTTAAAGCTCTCTCAAATTTCACAGTTTTTGTCTTTAGCATGGACAACATTTGTCAAATGATGTCAAACAAAAGAGACTAACAACATGCAACAAGTTGCTCCAAAATGTGTGCCATGTGGAACATGTTTTGTGGTTGAATGAGAAATTTTTCACCATTGAGAAGACAAACAATCATCAGAATCTTCTGCAACTGTTAAGTTCAATGTAGCAAAAAATAGAAAAACAAAAATCATCACACGATTGCTTTTTTGGGAAGAATGAATGGTTAGGGCAGGAGTTACTGCTATGGAAAAAACTCATTTGATTTTTATTGAAAAAAAAACGGGATGATTAATTGAAAAACGTACCGTTAAGTTAGTGGTCCCATGAAAGCAACATAACCCTAAAAGAATCTTCCAGCAGGATTGGGCACCTGCAAATAGAGCAAAAATGGCACTGACCTGCCTCGGTGCTTATATATCGGGATATTTAACAAAGGCTAAATGACTTAAATAGTCTGGATCTTGACATATTCGATTTTTTTGTTTAAAGCTACTTTGAAGAAATGTTAAAGCGTAGAAAATATCCAATTTGGATTTTCTGCGATGCAAACTTATCAAGGCTTGGGATAATTTAGATCAGTGTTAGCTGTGGCGCACTGTCAATTCTGTGATCCCTGGTTTGAAAGGCCTGTATAAAAGCGAATGACGAACGTTTTGAAAAAGTTATTTAAATATTGTTATATTTTTACTTTGTTAGAATAAAAAAAATTGTCAGATAGTGTATATTTTAGAAAAAATAGTATCTTTATGTGCATCAATACTTTTTAGCCACCATGTATAATCAATCATAAAATATTTATCAAATAAAAAGGATTGAATTAATACATAAAAAGTGTATAAAAGTATACTTTAAGATATGCTTTCTATAAAAATGTTAAATGTTAAAAAATAAATAAATACGTATAGTAACATATAAAACAAAATATCAAATAAGGATTGTTTGATAAGTGAGTTGATGAGTAAATTTGATAACTTAAAATGCATTCATCAAAGAATTTGTTGATGTTAAAACATCTTTATTTACATCTTTTTATTAAAAAATATAAATAAAGCTATTAAATTAAAAGTATTGAATAATAATGAATGAAACTGAATAGTACTTAAATATGTTAATAAAAAATGCCTTTAATGTTAAAAGCGTTTTTGAAATTGGAAATATACACTATATTGCCATTGATTATGGGACACTTGTGATTTTAGACATTTTACTAAATATCTAGAAAAATACATGAGGAATCATCTCGAAACTCTTAGTGTATAAATATAATAGTATAAGTCATACATTTCCGTGAAGATTTTTTCCCGAAACTCCAAAGGGGACCGTCAACAAATTAAAAAAGAATGAATATCTTTTGAATAACCCTGTCAAAACTAATGTAGCAAAAGCGCTCAAACTCTAGATTGTGATTGAATGCCTTATTGTAATAAGCCTTGTTCATTTTTATGCAAATAGCATGCATACTCGCAGAGTAATTAAGGTTTTTATAAAAATGATCCCAAATTTTTCCAAGTTTTTTCCTTATAATTTTCAGAGTTCTTAATATAAAATATTATTTTTTTCAGAAAATATAACAAACAACATTGCACACAGAACCCTGTAATCAGAATTAAAAAATAATGAAAATTGTATAAAAAATGAGTTGTTTACTAAATAATTTTTTACTGCGCATGCGTCAACGATATCAAAATTTCATTTGCATATTATGTTAGCTAAATGTATAAAGCTACTTTTGTGAAAGTCACAAAATCATAACTTGAAAATTCTGACAATAATCGCCAATTGAATAAGTCGAAAATCCGTTATTCTCAAAATGAAGTAAAAACAAGAGGGGTTGTATCCATATATTCATTGATTAGTGTCAATATAGAATACACAATATGGGATGTACTACTGCATTTGGATAAAATCCCTCATTTTTTTGCTTCAATTTGGAAACAACGGATTTTGTCCTTTTTCTATAGACGATTACTTTTAGAATTTTCAAGCTATGATTTTGAGACTTTTACAAAAGTTGCTCTATACATTTATCTAACATAATATGCAAATGAAATTTTGATATCTTTGACGCATGCGCAGTAAAAAATTATATAGTAAACCTACTCATTTTTCATACAATTTTTATTATTTTTTAATTCTGGTTACAGGGTACTGTGTGCAATATTGTTTGTCATATTTTCTGAAAAAAATATTATTTTATATTAAGAACTCTGAAAATTATAAGGAAAAAACTTGGAAAAATTTGGGACCATTTTTATAAAAACCTTAATTACTCTGCGAGTGTGCATGCTATTTGCATAAAAATGAACACAGTGTATTACAATAAGGCATTCAATCATAATCTAGCGTTTGAGCGCTTTTGCTACATTAGTTTTGACAGGGTTATTCAAAAGATATTCATTCTTTTTTAATTTATTGACGCTCCCCTATGGCGTTTCGGTAAAAAATCTTCATGGAGATGTATGACGTATACTATTATATTTATACAATAAGAGTTTCGAGATGATTCCTCATGTATTTTTTTAGTTATTTAGTAAAATGTCTAAAATCGCAAGTGTCCCATAATCAATGGCAATATAGTGTATACATAATTAAATGCATCAATTAAATATATTCAATTATAACTGGTATATCTGACTATTAATTCAAAATATGCATGCTAATGTATGCGCTTATTTATCAAAATAAACAGAATTCAATGACTGTATTAGAACCACAAATTTTCAGAAATTTTACCTTTCTGAAGATTGTGTTTTTTGACATTTCAATAAGCTTGAGAAACTCGATACTTAAATAGAGATAATCTCTATAAATAAAAGGAATTCTGAGGATAATTAATTAATTGAGGCACAGGGGAAAGCAAATCTTGGCAATGCGCCAACTCGGTCCAGAGGAAGCAAATCTTGGCAATGCGCCAACTCGGTCCAGAGGAAGCAAATCTTGGCAATGCGCCAACTCGGTCCAGAGGTATAAAAGCAAGATAGAAAAAAACGCGCAGGTCTGTGCATTCAAGTACAACCACCCATATGTATATGCTGAAAGTTTGTTCTGACGCTCACCCGACGCACGTGGAGTGCCGATGGTCCGGGGAGAGTCACCGGGGGATCCGTCGCCAGCTGAGAGAGAAGCGTAGAGTCACCGGGGGATCCGTCGCCAGCTGAGAGAGAGCCTTCAAATTAAGCCCGGCGAAGCGGGCTGGGTATGCTAGTTTAATTTAAAATGAATTAATTTGAAATGATATATAATTTCATTGAAGGTAAAAATAAAAAATGAAACCGAAGTATGCACAATCCCACAATCAAACTTTTTTTTAAAATTATTACTCAACTGAATTTGCCACAACAAAATAAAGTTTCAAACAAAAAAAATTCTCAAAACTTGGAATTCATCTAGATTAGGAATACATAAAGATTTAAAAAATATCTTAATATTTAATCAAACAGTCATAATTATTGTCTTACTCGCATAATCTTACATTATCTGGGTCAAGGTTGATGTTGATGAGAGACAAAATAGATTTTAAATGACTGACGTACCTAAGTTTAACTAATTTTTTAGTAGACGTGTTAACTTGAATCACCTGATTCTATATATTATACTTAATTAAGCCAAATTAAGCCAAATTTCACTGATTTATGAACAGACTTGGCCTCATCGAGAAAAGGACTTTCAATAGGAACTGATTATCTTAGTCCGTGAAGACTAGGAAGAATGAAATCAGTCTCGGCTTTGTACAAAAAAATATGTTAGACCCATCACAATAAGGCCAAACTGCCCTGGGAGGAAGGGAGGGGGGGTGTCCATAATATGAAAGAGTGAGCCAAGGGCTTTTCAATGGTATGTTACATAGAGAGTCCAGAAAAGTTTTAAAATCACTGAAACACATGTTTAAATTTTTTAATAGATTTATTTTCTGGCAATTTGAGCAAATACTTAAAACAACTGCTGAGATGTGTCAAATGTTCTAAATTTTTTTACCCTCCATTTAGCCCCCTTAAAGGAGTGAATTTCTAAAATCATTGAAATAAGTGAATTATTTTTTTTATTAGATTTATTTTCATGAATTTCACGCTCTTACCTTAAACAACTGCTGATATACAGTGAAATGTTCCAGAATTTTCTACGCATTGTTTGCCCTCCTTAGAGGAGGAATTTTCAAAAATCCCATCTTAGTGCTTGTTTACATGATAAGAAGTATTTTCTGCCCAATTTTCACGGATCTAGGTGCAGTAGTTTGGGCTGTGCGATGATTATCAAACAGTTAGAACAAACTATTTTATACATATATAGATCAAAAATATTACAGGGTTTTTTCAGTAAAACAATTGCATTTTTCTTAAAATGACATCTTTTAGTGTGCCGTGTAAAGTAGTATTTAAATGATCAGCCAATCAACATTTTTTATTTTTAGAAATAAAATATTATTTATTCTGTGAAGATATAAACCTTTGATATCTTAAAAAAGTATTTCTTAAACTAAAAAGTGAGAGAAAATTTCTAAATGACACTCTCCCCCCCCCCCCCATATGACTATCATGTTACCAAACTTCATTCAATTTCACTAAATATGATTATACTCCCCTGCCCTCTCAAAAAGAGCCATGTTTTCTGAAAAAATTAAATTTTCTTTGGTTCAGATAATTTTGACAAGCTGTATTCTATGTGGCACAGGGTAATGCACAGCGTACCCACATGCAACTGACAATGTTTCCATAAATGTTACTAATTATTGTATAATAAAAATATTTTTTATAGTAAAAACTGAATAGTAAGTTAAAAAATTCAGTTTTTGTGTTATTATATATATATATATATATATATATATATATATATATATATATATATATATATATATATATATATGACAAGTAACCTCCCCTTAAAAGTAATGCTTTAACTCTGAAGGTACTTTGATTGCTTGGGCTCCGTGAACCCGACCTCCTGCAACTTCCTACATTGAATTGATTACTTTATCATTAAATACATGTTCAGAAATAAAGTTACAAAAAACATATTTACTTATGAGCAACAGCTCTCCGCAAGGTTTTGGACTGAACACTGTTGTAACAGTTAGGAGCTATCCTATGAAATGCACTTTTCCTATCCTTTATTTCAGACACAGTGACATTTAATAAATCAGCTAACTGTAAAAAATCTGCTTTGCCTTTAAAAAAAAGAAAGAAAAATATTCACAACACAGAAGATTAGTGAAAACAAAAATTATAACATAAAATTATTAAATGCATATTATTATAATAACAAGTTGGATGTGCCAATTTCAAAACTTTCTTTTACTGCATACATGTTAATACTCAAAGTTGAACCTGTTTGAAGTCGAAAATTAAATCTATATTCAGTGATGCCAACTTATATAGGCCCATGGGCCCCGAGGCCACCCAATAATTTTGAATCATAATGCACCCAATTTTCATTGTTCTAGTTATTTATTTCATTATTATGTATTTTTTTATTATTCATTTTTTTGATTAGAATAAAATTTACTGAAAACACTGACAAGTGTCGTCAACCAGTAAGGGACTCTTCAGGCATAACATGCATCAGGAATATCATGGGAACACTTGTTGATTTAAAATGTTTTCAAATCATTCATTTTCTGCGAAATATGTCAAAAGAAAATATGACAAACCAAAGAAGTTTGATAGAAGCCTTGATTATGGTTTGTCATCATAATGAGTAGTTAAAAGGAAAGTGTAAGTAAAAGTATACATAGCAGGTCAAGAGGAGTAAAATCCATAACAGGAAGTTCGACAAAATATTGAAGAATTTGTCTCAGAATACTTTTGTTGAGTTATTTTTTACAATACATTTCTACTTTATGAACAAAAGTTCTGTTTTATTTATAAATCCATAAGTATTCAGTCCATGTATACCAAAAGTAGTTTAACAATGTACCAGTAAACAACAAAACAAAACTATGTTCTTTGACATGTAAAATTTAAGCATGTAACTAATAATTTGACTACCCACTGTATATGAAGTTTGATTCAATCCTATACATAATTTCATACATTTTTCCAATAATAAAGAAAATGGCACAAAATTGCTATAACAGCATCCCTTCTGACAGAATATCCCTAAATTATACCGGGGCCTGCTGGCCGTGAAAACATGTACATGAAATTTAGTTTAATTCTATACATAGCTTTACACACTTTATTATAAAATAATGAAAATTGCTCAAAATTCACAATAGAAGTGTTTTCTTGTGGTAGAATATTTTTACATTTAAGTGGGACCTGCTGGCCATAGCTAAAAACAAGTAAATGAAATTTTGTTCAATCATATGGATAATTATGCACTCTTCAATGATATAATGATAGAATGGCACAAAAATTATAATTACAATGCCATCTTCTAGCAGAATATATCAAATTCAACTCAGCCTTGAAGGTCATAGCAAAAAATGTAAAATTTGGTTTAATTTTATCCATAAGTTTATATGCAATAAAAAGAATACACACACAGACATATATGTATGGACAGACAGTCATTTATTAACATGTTTTTTGGTATCTCTGACCTACAAAATGTGTAAATAGGCCAAAAACTGAAAGTAAAAAAATATCCTGATTACAATACTTTTTTCAATTATACAGGGTGTATCTAAACTACTGGGCAAAACTTTAAGGGGTGATAGTACACATCAAGACAAATAATATTAAATGGGAAACTAAGGGTCCCAAATGTCTTCCGAAAGAGATAGGCGCCATCGAAGTTTAGGTTTCAAAATTTGAAATGATTATAAAAAATGGAAAAATTGGTCGATTCGTTTGCGGTTTTCACGAAAACTATTCTTTATGTCAGTATTGTCATGAAAATAAATTATAAAGATAAATTTCAAAAAATGTCGATAGAGGGCGCTTTAGACTTTGGAGTAACGAACAACTATTTTTTACCGTTACTTTTTGCATCTCATTAAATTTTTCTAGAAGTTTAGACAAACTTAAATTTTGAGCTCAAAATCTGTGGTTAAGTAGCGCAAACGGAACTGTGTTCAATGGGAGTGGGTAGGTTCAAATTTCAAATGACTATAAAAAACAGAAAAATTGGTCAATTTATTTGCGGTTTTCACTAAAATTATTCTTTATGTTAGTATTTTCTTGAAAATAAATTATACAGATAAATTTCAAAAAATGCCGATAGAGGGCGCTTTAAACTTTGAAGTAACGCAGAACTTTTTTTACTGTTATTTTTTGCATCTCATTAAATTTTTTAGAAGCTTAGACATAAATTTAAATTTTGAGCTGAAAATCTGAATCGTTGAGAGTGGTTAAGTAGCACAAACTGAACTGTGTTCAATGAGGATGGGGAGGTTAAAATTTCAAATGATTATAAAAAACGGGAAAATTGGTCGATTCGTTTGCGGTTTTCTCTGAAACCATTCATTATGTCCTTATTTCCTTGAAAATAAATTTTAAAGATAAATTTCAAAAAATTCCTTTAGAGGGCCCCTCAAACTTTAGAGTAACCAACAACTTTTTTTTAACTGTTATTTTTTTTTATCTAAATAAATGTTTTAAAAGCTTAGACTTAAATTTTGAGCTCAAAATCTGAATCGTTGTGAGTAATTATGTAGCGAAAAATTGAATCTTGTTCGCAGGGGGGGGGGGGGGGGGGCAGGGTAACATTTCA
The DNA here is from genome assembly GCA_964019185.1 of Maratus speculifer. Classification (NCBI taxonomy): domain Eukaryota; kingdom Metazoa; phylum Arthropoda; class Arachnida; order Araneae; family Salticidae; genus Maratus; species Maratus speculifer. The sequence goes on from OZ025293.1 coordinate 99,607,860, forward strand.
ACTCCTAAACACAGTTCGGTTTGCGTTTCTTAAGCCCTCCCAACGATTTAGAATTTGAGCTTAAAATTTAAGTCTAAGCTTTCGGAAGCATTTAATTAGATACAGAAAATAAGAGTTAAAAATTGTTGTTGGTTACTCTTTAGTTTAAGGCACCCTCTAACAGAATTTTTTGAAATTTATCTTTAAAATTTATTTTCAAGGAAATAATGACATAAAGAATGGTTTTAGAGAAAACCGTACACGAATCGACCAATTTTCCTGTTTTTTATAATCATTTGAAATTTGAAACTCCCCACCCTTATTGAACACAGTTCAGTTTGCGCTACTTAACCACTCTCAACAATTCAGATTTTCAGCTCAAAATTTAGATTTTCAGCTCAAAATTTAAATTTATGTCTAAGTTTCTAAAAAAAATTTAATGAGATGCAAAAAATAACAGTAAAAAAAAGTTCTACGTTACTTCAAAGTTTAAAGCGCCCTCTATCGGCATTTTTTGAAATTTATCTGTATAATTTATTTTCAAGAAAATACTAACATAAAGAATAATTTTAGTGAAAACCGCAAATCAATTGACCAATTTTTCTGTTTTTTATAGTCTTTTGAAATTTGAACCTACCCACTCCCATTGAACACAGTTCCGTTTGCGCTACTTAACCACAGATTTTGAGCTCAAAATTTAAGTTTATGTCTAAACTTCTAGAAAAATTTAATGAGATGCAAAAAGTAACGGTAAAAAATAGTTGTTCATTACTCCAAAGTCTAAAGCGCCCTCTATTGTAATTTTTTGAAATTTATCTTTATAATTTATTTTCATGACAATACTGAAAAAGAATAGTTTTCGTGAAAACCACAAACGAATCGACCAATTTTTCCGTTTTTTATAATCATTTCAAATTTTGAACCCTAAACTTCGATGGCGCCTATCTCCTTCGGAAGACGTTTGGGACCCTTAGTTTCCCACTTAATATTATTTGTCTTGATGTGTACTATCACCCCTTAAAGTTTTGCCCAGTAGTTTAGATACACCCTGTAGACAGAAGAAAGTAAAAGTCTTGAAATGGGGTATTTAACAAATATTTTAAAAGATAATCATTTTCTTTTAGTAATTAAGTTTAATTAAAATGACTTCATAAAGTTAGAATGAAGTATTTTTTTAAAAGAAAAAATACACAATGCATTTTTTCAATGTGCAAGAATTTAAGCATATTTAAATGATTGTAAGAAAATGTCCAGAGATGCAAACTTTTTAGATTTTTAAAATTAATTCAAAATAACAAATTGTCCATATTTTATCAATTTTGAAATTACTATAGAAATATTGAATGCTTTGTTTTACATATTTTTCATTAAAAATTAAGTAAACTGAAGACTCACAAAAAATTATTATAAGAGATGATTTTCTTAAGCTAAATTGAACAGCTGTTTGACATACTTTCATTTAGATCACACCATTTACTAGCAAATTAGTTTGTAAATGGAGATTTTAACTGCAGAAAAAAATACATGTTGGTTAAATACAATAATCCTTTAACAGTTTTGAAGGTTCTAAGAAACTACCATGAGTGACAAGTTTGTTTTCCTGGGAAAGAAAAAAAAAAAAAAAGCTAGTTTCCATGAATTTTTGCTTAGAATGACAAAATGCTTAAATAGAACAATAAAATATGTCAATGTCAATACATACACATACAATATATATTTACATGTTGAATAATCATAAGCATACATAAACTTTAGTTATTAGACAATAACTTACAATATTTGGAAATTTTTAATTATTTGATACTAAACATTACTTTTAATACATTTCATTATAGAGTCACAGCTGGCATTTTTTGCTTAATTTGACAGACTTTTTATTTGTTGGCAAAAGCTATTTTTGGTGATGGGCTTTCTGAGATTACACAAGTCTTGCATCAGCTTAATTGTAGCCCTAAATGTAATTACCACTTTTGATATTAATGATTATTTATATTTAATAAATGACAGCTAGAGAGACTTAAGATTATGTCATTTCAAATACTTATTTTGACATTAATGTGAATTTATCTGCTGACACAATGGTTTAATTTGATTAATATGCTCTAATAGAAGTGCCAAGTTTCAATAAAAGTTACCAGTAACCAGATTTTGGTTGTGGTGGGGGTAACCCAAATTTTCAAAACTAATCAACTGAATCTAATAGTTGCCACATTGAAAAAAAGATAATGACTATGAGTTTTAAAAATCATATAATATTTATTTTAACTGAAGCTTATTATGATTTAAGCTTTTAAGTATTCATTACATCAATCAATGTGATAGATGAAATTGAGCTTTACCATTAAATTTCATATTAAGGAAAGAGAATATTTGAATACTAAGTTTTAAAAAGAATTTAATTTTTATCCTTTTATACATACATGCATATGTGCCATCAGATGTTTGAAAAATTGCAAAATTGTGTAATTTCTTTAAAAGATGACCTCTAAGATTATTTTTTAAAGTGAAAGTTTACAATTTCTAACTGAAGGGCTTTTTAATTCTTTCCTGCAACTTTTAGGATTAGAGTAATGACTTTCATTCAGATTTTCTTTTGGGATACTGTACAACAATATTAACATCATATATAATAACAGAAGATAAACTCCAGTTGTAAATAATATATAGTTACCTATCTTGTTATCTCCATCACTGTCTAAAACATACCAAAGGATATTTATCATCATTGGACTACGAGATGGAGGGATCATCTTTAGCAAAACATTAAAACGCTTAAAATCTAAAACAAATTTATCTTCAACTTTCATCTTTAATATATCGAAGGCTCTAGAAAGGCTCTGTCTTTTCATATAAACTAGTTTGCGAACTTCATTCTAAAATTCAAGGTAAAAAAATACTACATATATAATATTACACAATAATTATTTAAAATACTCAAATACAATAAAAAAGAAAAGAAATTAAATGATTTTACAAAATGTACACATGCAGAACCTAATCAGTATAAAAAAAAATAATGTAAATAAAATGTATTCCTATAATCTACACATGCATACATTAGCTCATGCAAGGTACTAGATGTTAAAACAAGATATAATGGTTTCAATTAGTCAAAGCAGAACTATAAAAATTAGAAAATGAGTTAAAATGCAGGCTTCGATTAAAAAATGCTGTACGTGTACAGAATTAGTAAAAATCATTCACACAACATTAAAATCCCCTCACCTATTAGATAAAACACCATAAATCCAAAAAAAAAATTTGCTTCCTATAAAAGAACATCTGTATAAGTAAAACAGCATACATTTTCTAAAACATGAAAATTTTACTATGAATGCGCAATGCGAGTTTGTTTCCTCTGAATGTCTTTTATAATTATAAATTTTGACTTTCAAAATTTAAAAACATAAAAAGCATTATTTTAGATTAATTTTTGCAATAAATTTAGAAATAAATTTTCAAATAAAAATATTTCACAAACATTACAAATTTTCAAAATTGAACTGAACAAGTTCAATTACGTTCAAGTATTCAACTACATACATTGCATCAAGTATGTATGTAATTGAATACTTGAATTACTAACAGGTATTCAAGTTAGTAAACAGTAAACTTGAATACCTGTTTTATTTCAAGTATAAATAAAACAGGCACAGTGTTTTATTTATACTTGAATTGTGATTTTTTATCAAAGACTGGCATAAGTTTTTTTGTATCAACCTAGTTCACCTTTTCTTTGTATTCACAGACTCTGGATGATGGTACTCCATGTATATTTTTCCAGCTTGTATAAGAGAAGACAAATATATAACGAAGAATAATGAAAAGGGGATGTTATTAGTGGAACCTATTAAGCCATCAGTTATCTTCAGTAAAATTCCATACAATCAATGTATTATGGTTGGGAGTTCTGTTACCACAACATTTTTCAATCAATTACAATTTATATATAATGATCTGCTTCAATGTTGATTAAAGTTAATTCATCTTTGAATGTGTCATCATTTACTCTACCTCTTGCATTTATTATATGCTGAGAAGCTAGCTGTTTAATGTTATGATGATTGTGACAGAGGATTGCACTCTGAATTTAATGTCAGTGTGCAAAGCAATCATTGTCCCAAATAAATTTTTAGCATTTGTTTTATGTCAATTTCTGTGTTTGTTGTATTTTATTTGTTATCAATTTAGTAGTTGAGCAATTTCCTAAATCAATTCTTTAGATGTGTATTAAATTTGGTATAAACCATCCCGAGGCATAAACTTGGATTACATATTTTGGGAGTGAACCTACAGACTCTCTGATGGCCAATCAGTGCATATACTAGCAGGAGTGACCGAGCTAAACTCTGTCAGAATTTACTTTGTGTTCAACTTGATATAGTATTTTCAATGCATCAATCTCTCTGTATTATTGCTATAAAACATGTTATTCATAATAGTATTATTTACAAACACAATAAATAAGATTACTATGTGTGTATGCCTGTGTTAATAAATTTTACATTATTTTAAAATTTACAACGGAAGGACATCGGTCCAAATCTCTTTTTTAGCTCGACTTTGATTGGTTTAACATTTGCATCTCGAATCTTATTAAGAATGTATAAAAAAATTTCTTCACATTTTGAAAAAAGAAATATTTTTTGCCAGATATAACCAAATTTGGTGACGTTCTTTCATTTGGCGCTAAATGCATGTTTTGGCTTTCGTAAACTTAAGTCAATTTTTCGGCCAAAAAGATGCCAATATTTCGTCAAATACCGCCAAATTATTCGCTGTTACCCTATACTTATGATCCTGACCCATTATGACCCGACCCACTAATCAAATTTTCGCGATCACGTGTCCTAGCCCAGTGGTTTTCACTTGCCCGAAAACAATATACTACAAAGTAGTAGTCAAAATGGCGAGAGTCATTTTCTAGATAAAATCAGCATGACAAATCATGACCCACAAATGACCCTTATAATCGAAATCTCTCGAATATGTGACCTAGCCCATTACTTTTTGCGTATCGATAAACGTTTGGATACAAAATTTAGATAAAATCGATTGAGCAGTTTTTTAGATATAATTATTCTGGCACTAAGCCATTATGACCCATTAATCAAATTTTCTCATACATCTGACGTAACCCAATGATTTTCTCGTAGCCAAAAACGATAGAATACAAAATTTAGTCAAAATTGCACAATAGATTGTTTAGATAAAATTAGCATGACCCACTAATCGAATTCCAAAAATCTTCTTGTAATCTGTACGGTAGGTCTTTAGAGTCATTTTTTAGATAAAATTGGCTTGACCACTAATATTGCCGAAAAATGACACACTAATCGAAATTTTTCGATCATGTGACCTAGCCCAATAGTTTTCTTGTGCCAAAAAATGTTGTATACAAAATTTCGTTAAAATCGATCCACCTGTTCTTTAGCTATAGCTTGACCCATTATGACCCATCATGACCCACAAATTTCCCTTATAATTAAAATCTCTCGAACATGTGACCCAGCCCAATAGTTTTATCGTGGCAAAAAAATGCTGTATACAAAATTTCGTTAAAATCGATTCTACTGTTTTTTAAATATAAATAGCTTGACCCAGACCCTTTATGACTCAAAATGACCCAATAATCGAAATTTATTGAACATGAGACCTAGCCCAATAGTTTTCTCGTGCCAAAAAAATGTTGTATACAAAATTTCATTAAAATCGATCCACCTGTTCTTTAGATATAGCTTGACCATGACCCATTATGAATCTTATAATTGAAATCTCTCGATCGTGTGACTTAGCCCATTAGCTTTCTCTTGTCAAAAAACTGTTACAGGCAAAATTTCGATGAAATTGATTCCGCCGTTCTTTTAATATAAATAGCTTGACCCAGACCCTTAATGACCCATTAAAATTTTTTCTCGATCATGTAACCTAGCCCAATGTTTTTCTCGTGCCCGAAAACCATAGAATGCAATTTTTAGTCAAAATTGCATGAGAAAATCTCTAGATAAAAATAGCATGACACACAACGACCCCAAAAATGACCCACTAACCGAATTCTCTCGAACATGTTACCTAACCCAATGGTCTTCTTGTAATCCAAAATGATAAAATATAAAATTTGGTCAAAATCGTTAGAGTCGTTTTTTAGATAAAAATGGCTTGACCCATAATGACCCAAAAATGACCCACTAATCAAAATTTTTCATGTATGTGACCCAGCCCAATAGTTTTCTCGTGCTAAAAAACGATTGGATACAAAATTTCCTTAAAATCAATCCAACCGTTCTCTAGATATAAATAGCTTGATCCTGACCCATCATGACCCAATAATCAAATTTCTCGAACATGTGACCTAGCCCAATGATCTTCTCGTGCCCGAAAATGGTAAAATCCAAATTTTTGCGAAAATCGTTAGAGCCATTTTTGAGATAAAATTTACACACAGACACACACAATTTTTGCTCGCATTATAGTATAAGATAAAGGTGGAAAATTTTATTTGCCTTCATGGAACTATCTTTTGTGTGAGATGTTTTCTGGGTTTCTATTCATTGGTTCTTCTAAGAAATAGCTTTGCAAATGTCCAGTAGATATTACAGGCAGTGGTGGATCCAAGAGGGAGGTCACAGGGGGTCATGACCCATCCCCTGAACGAAGGGAATTTCTAAAGAACATTAAAAAAGTGAAATATACATTTTTTTTCAAATTTATCACTTGTTAAACAATGATAATCTTTTTTTTTTGGCTCTTTAAAGCTATACTTAAACCAAAGTAGGTCACTTCTGACACATCCATGAAGTCATTTTTAATCTCAGATGCAAAGCATTTATTCAGAACAAATGTGATGTAGTATTTCTCAACATATAATAAACGCAAAAAGGTAGAGTAAATGATGGCATACTTAAAGTTGAACTATCTAACATCTTTGTAGCACATCATTATATAAAAAATCCAATTGATTGAAAAAATTTTATGGTAAAAGATTTCCAATCACTATGCATGAAATTGCATAGTGATTGGATTACAATTTCATGAAATTTTGGTAAAAGTAATAGATGGCTGAATAGATTTTATTTAATAACATCCCCATAAGTACTCCCTTTGCCTTCTTTTATGCAAGCAGTAAAAAGATACATGAAGGAGGTTAAAGCATCATTAGAAGTCTCTTTTTCCCATGCTGAGAATTTATATTAAGGATTACATTGGCTTTAGAGTGAGTTAGTTTTGGTGTGTCTTCATTTTTAATTGTCACTTGATAAAACAACTTTTAATGGGTGAATCTCTACTGCAATAAATCATTCTGTTTATTATGTTGGTAACTTATAGTGGTACAAAGTTTAAACTGAAGTAACAAGTGGAATTCTTACAATGCTTTGAAACACAAATAAAGGATTTCACCTGATGTGTGAAATCTTCATCTGTATTCTATTTAAGTGGGAAATACCCAAAGATCTTCTGTGCCTTGACATCGTAAGCTACACGACTGCTGATATGATACGGTGATCAAATGTTCATGGTAATTAAATAATTTACAGCAAAATTTTACATATATATTTCTCTTACGTGGCTACAAAATGAGGGTGAATTTATAGCTTGCCATTTGGCAACATCCATAGCAATGATCTGCAGTGGTTAATTTATGGTCTCATGACCTGACCCATTCAGGAAATCAACATTCAGAGTTTGTTTCATCAGTTTGTTTGTTTCATGGATGAAATGCAGTGTGACTGGTTCATTTTACTGTGACGTATGTATTCAGCAAATCATTTTTCTGATGAAAAGACTCATTTAGACACAGAAGAAAATGTTTTGTTTACATTTCGTTAGCATACTCATAGTGTTTTTCAGAGTTTTAAATGAATGTATGCTGCACTGTATAGTATTATAGGTGAAAAAATATATTTTTATTTGCATTTTCAATGAAATTTCCAGTTACATTTTTATACATTAAAAATAATTGCAAATTTCATGTAGTAAAATTATTTATACACCATGCTGTGCAATAGTTGAGACAAAAATGCATTTCTATTTTTAGTTCATTTGTTAAAATTATTTATGATAATATTCATGCTGGCTAGAAAAACCATGTAGCAGTTCCTCCCAATATGAATTGCTTTGCAATCCATGGGGGTTGGCAAGCATTTGCAGGCAGGGGGCTGAGTCCCCTAATACTAGTATAAAATGCAACATTTGTCACCAATACATTTTTGGTTAAAAGAGATTCCCTTTTTTTTGCTCCACCTTAGTGTACAAATATTACTAATCAATAAGGATAGACAAACAAGTTTTTAAAACCAAAATGTAAGTAATCTTCTTATTTACAGCCGAAAATATCCAAACAAATTTGTGAAGTAATTAATATATACATAAATATACATAATTATTAATTAATTATACATGTTTATTATTTACATATGATTATTAATCAATCATATGTATGGTCCAAGTTGGCTCCCTGTGCTTCTGAAAAAATCTTTTTTATTTTGATATAAAATGGAATTGACAAATGACGCAATGATTTTTTATTTATACAAATTTCATGTAATTAAAAAGCATTTTAGTTATTCATATCTCAATTTATATTTTATAATTATTTTTTTGAAACAATCATCTGTGATACTAGAACTTTAGAAAAGAGTATTTGAAACACTTCTACAGTTTCAAACTAAAAATTATCTATTACTGTTAAGTCAGCAGTTTTTTATGAGAACATTGAAAGTGTTTACAAAATTTTGCCATATATGCATTGCTTACTTGATAACTTGCACTCATGTCTTGAGTCAGTCATGACTGATAAACAGTGAAGTTTATTGTAATAAATAAAGATTGCCTCATTTGAGCTGATACGATTCAAATCAATGAATAATATTGAAAATTTCTGAAGGAAGAAACAAGGTTTATGGAATACAGACAGTTTCAGATTTGTTGAGTTTTTGTTTGGCCGAATTTTTGCCGAAAAAAAACTATCAGCGAAACTCAGATTTTTGGGCTGAAAATGAAAACCAATTTTTGGCCCATGTCTAATTATAAACATCTTTCTGTAGACAAATAAGCATAATGAAAATACACTTTTTTTCTTTTGGTCAAGTGATCAAGGAAAAAGTACCTTTGATAAATAAAACATAACTCTGTAAATTGAAAGTGGATTCAGTTAAAGAAGATAGGACTGAGATGCCATGCCTACTCACTAACATTAATTTCACACTAACATTTTATACTCATTTATTATAGTTAACTAAATTTTATGAAAGTGTTTGATATGTAAATTAATTCATGTGTTTGATAAAACTGTGCAAGAACTTGACACAAGTTAAAAGAACGTTAGTTTTTTAGCTCTCCAAAAATTATGTTTTTCACCATAAAATTTCATTAACTCCTAAAATAGTCAGGTGAGTTAGATTAAAAAATTTCAGAGTTAGAGTATAAATATAAGATCCTGTGTAACAAACAGTTTTTAAAAAATGTAATCATTTTCAGATTTTTTTTTTTTTTTTTTGAAAAATTACCATTGCTCTAAAATAAAAAAAAAATTTAGTTGCAAAAAATTGTCTGCCATAAGTCTTGATCATAATCCAATGAATATGGATTCCAAATTCATCAAAATCTATTGGATAGTTTCCAAGGAAACAGGTTTTAAAACTTGCATATTTCCCATAGGATTGCACCCAGTCTTGTTTACCAGTAAGATTATAATAAAAATTTCCAGAGAAATGAGACAATTGTGAAAAATTCTGAAAGTTAGAATAGCTATAACAACAAAAAATACTTACTTTTAAGTGTTTTCTGTAGTTATTGTAAACAACAGCTAAAAATATGTTCATAAATATATATAAGCAAATAATAAGATATGCAATGAAAAACAAGGCATACCATCGATTATGATCATAAGCTGGCATCCTGAAAAAAGAAAATTTAAAAATCATTTAATTAACAGCATATGTGATAAAAATTTTAAATATTCATTTTGACGTTAAAAATAAGTAAATATGTTTTTAAAAGTTGAATTCTCTTCCTGGTGGAATAAAATATTTAACAGAAAATAGAATGGGATATTCATCAGGAAAATAAAGGGATAGTGAAATAAGTTACCTGCTTTAGAATGTTCTTGGAGTGTGTTTTACTGACCTGAATATGAAGAAATTTAAACAAATAAGCTCATTATATGTTAAACTTTTTTATTTTTTTTTTTAAGGTCAAAAACTCATTGATAAATGCAACTGTACAACTACATAAAAAACATTTGTAAACATGTTTTTTTTAATATATATTTGGCTAGACTCACAGCATTTAATTGTAAGAAATAAGGTTTTTCATTGTTTAGAATGAAGGCATTCTGACAATTTATAACAAGCACATTACATGCTTATAATAAATGAAAGAATATGAATGATGAATGAATTTTTATGAAAGAATTTGAATGCTTTATCATCAATTTTAGTATCTTTGACAGGAAAATTTGTATTCAACAAATGCTAGGTAGCCACAAATACACTGGTGTGCAAAATTTAAAGACTAATAACAAAATGCCAATTTTCAAGGGATTTTCAAGCGATAATTTTCATGCGAATATTCAAAAGGAAGTAATATAATTCAAATATTTATTATTCCTGCATAACAGCTAGTCCATATAACATAACATCTCATTCAGGTTACACATGGTCACAAGAGTCACAGTCACTACGGCGAAACAAAAAATAGGAAATTCCATACATCTCTTTTATGAGTCTCAAATGACTACTATATGTGACTCCACTGACAGGTTATTGTGACTGCTGCTTTGTGGCGAGTCACCAGGTGACTTTATAATGCCCTTTCATTGAGATTCTCATGTGACCTCTCATCTGGAAACTCAATTTCAAAGTCATTGTGAACATTTCATTATGATAAATTACCAAATAATGTCCCATTAAAGTCACATTGTGACTATTCCCCACTTTTCACAGTGGTTACTTCACAGTAGTGTCTCTGTCACCATTTGACAAAGTTTTGTGCCAGAAAGTCACCATGTGACTTTAATTTGACATTATTTGGTGATTTATCATAATGCAACATTCACAATGACTTCAAAATTGAGTCTCCAAATGAGAGTCACATGAGAGTCTCCATAAAAAGACATTGTAAAGTCACATGGTAACTCAACACAAAGCAGCAGTCACAGTGACCTGTCAGTGAAGTCACATATAGTAGTCATTTGAGACTCATAAAAGACATATGGAATTTCCTATTTTTTGTTTCACCATAGTGACTGTGCCTCTTGTAACTATGTGTGATCTGAATGAGACGTTATATGGACTGGCTGTTATGCAGGGATAGTAAATATTTGAATTATATTACTTCCTTTTGAATATTTGCATGAAAATTATCGCTTGAAAATCCTTTGAAAATTGGCATTTTGGGACTCATCCTTAAATTTTGTATACAATTGTACTTTACATCATAATTCCCTGATATTTACAGATGAAGCTAAAATTTCTTAATAATCAGCATTTTGTTGGAAATTATATTACTCTTATGCTTTCAGTCATAATTAACTAAATGGATATATTAAAAAATGTATTCACAAGCAGAGTTGGACAGTATTTTAAATATACGTATTTGAAATACATTTTCAAAATACATTTGTATTTTGAATTTTAAACTACTCAAAGTATTTTTGCAATGTATTTTCTGATGGTTTTACAAAGTATTTTCTAATGATTTCACAAAGTATTTTCTGATGATTTTACAAAGTATTTTGTATTTTGAAAATACTCAAAATACATTACACAACACGGAGATAGATGTCTGTCTGTCTGTTTTGATTAGTCTTGAAACTCTGTTCTGGAAGTTAATATATAAACACACTTTTCGACTATTGACAGAATACGGAAGTTGATGAATATGTTATCTTGCTACAGCAAACATATTCTTGCTGATTAGTTACAAAAATTCTTTCATATATCTTAATGTTGCAGTGGGAATTACAAAGAACATGTATTGCGATAGAACAGAAAGATCTTTCAGAGATACCCTGGTGTAGTGCCCTTACCAAGAGATATAAAGAGTTTTATTTTTTCCCCTTGGTCTAGTAATTTTATTTAAAAATATCAAAATAAGATTTCTTAAAAATTTGCCTCTTTGATTAATTATATTAATCTTGTAAAAAATACATTAGTCAATAACTATAAGAAAATTACTACAATGAACTTTAAAGGGAACGATTTAACTATGGGAAAATGAAATTTTTAACTTTTAAAATTTTACATTAGAATTATTCCAACTTTTTATGAATATTGTATAAATTCTTTCTTTGTATGAATGTAGGAGTTTTCACATTTTTTCTGTTCTGTATTAAAAAAAAGTTTCCAAGACTTTCATAGAAAGTCAAAATGATTTCTTATTTCTTTGTGTTTATACATGGTTTGATATTTTAACTGAGTGTTTCAATTTTAAAACTAAAGTAAAATCTGTCTAAGGCGAAAACATTTCAGAGTCCCACATTTATAAACATAGAGATTTCCGAGAAATCTGTCTAAGATGGAAATAATCTGTGTAACGTGGAACCGGACATTCATTTTGGGTCCCAGGTAGCAAATTTATTGTTTAACACGGAAATTTTTTTTCCTACGAAATATAAATGGAAATATTTTTTTTTCATATTGAAATGTATTATCTAGTAGTATTCCCAGAAGTTAAGAAAAGGATCACTGATTGCTGAGAGTAGTTTAGGGATGATTTTATTATTGTATATGACTGGGAACTGTTGAACAGCGAGTGTACTAGTGTGCATGTGTACTATCAATTTGTAGTGCAAATTATTATTACTATAAATGTATAAAAATATGTAAAGATTTCATGTCTAATTAAATAAAAAAATATTGAAGATACGTTAATTCTAATTTTTAGCCAAAGAAATGTTTAACTCTGTGAACGGGATGTCTATAAAGTTTTCTGTCTAAGCCGGCAATCTGTCTATGGCAGAATTTTATTTCAGTCCCAAGAGATTTCGCCTTACATAGATTTCACTGTACTTTACATATGCAATTGATACTTTTGTCAATAATAATAAAAACAACTCAACTTGTGTTAAAAATTATCTAAGATTTTATTTTATGTTTTTCCATTTAGTAATCATATTTTAAATTTCATATACATTATTTCTAAAAGCACCATAATTGAAAAATTGTGCCCCAAATATTTTATTAGTGGAAGGCCTAAAAAATTTTGCATAATTGTCTTGCTTTTATTAAACACACAAGCATTGCATAAAAAGAAAAAAAAAATACATTTAAACACAACTAAACAATTTTATTTGGTGTCATTATATATATCATATTATTATAAAATGTGTTCTTTTGCAGAGATATGCTAAAAATGACTGATTGAAAAGACTAATTTATTTTTATAATCCTCTAATATACAAGAAGAAAATATTGAAGAAGTTTTCAACTTTCCTTTTTTTGCTTGATTTACACTTTTTGGGATGTCTTGAATACAATTTAACTATTTTTGGGAAATGTGTCTATCTGTTAGTCTGTGTGTGACCATTGGTGGGTCTAAGGGGAAGGTCACAAAGGTCATGATCCTATTTGGGGTCTATAAAAGAACATGACAGAAAAAATATGTTGATCTATTACAAAAAGAAAAATTCTATGGTCAATTTGAGAAAAATATTAAAAGTTTGAGGAAATCTGATATTTTTTTCTCAAATTTGAATATAGATATGCCACCAAGAGGCCACGTTGGAAAGTAAGTATCCTTTTCACAATGTACTGTTGTGTAAAAAAAATTAACACTGCAACTAACTCTTCAATTAATTATAAAAGAAGAAAGTTACTGGTACCAAACAACTGAGGGGAAAAGTTTATTTTTAAATGATATATACAAAATTCGCTTAGGGAGCCATCTACAAACAAAAATGAGACAAAACTTTGTTTTTTAATAGAAACACCCAAATTTGACACTATATTTTAAATCTTTGGCTCAAACTATGCCTAGAAACTTTCAAAACATTTGGATTTTATGTTTTTGAATTATAAACCCTGAAAATTTAGAGCTTCTAACATTAAATTACATTTTCATATTTTAATTGATTCCATCTGAAATTATAATACTAATGTTATAATTTATTTGTATGGTTATAAAGCTAAAACCCCCCAAAATAAATACACTGAATTTGTAATTAAAAAAACTTAATGAATTATGAAATAAATATTTAAAAACTATATGAATTGTGAACTACAACTGTTTTGATAGATTTATATTTACTATGTCATGCTTTATGCAAATTCTCAATTTCAAATTGTTCTTCCAACTAGTTTTTGAATTATTAAAAACGTCAAAATGATGTTAGGGCTGTTTATGATTTGCAAAAAGCATAATTTGAAAAAAATATATAGTTTACTCATTTTGTTGAAATATGTGCGCTGGCAAATACCTGAAACATATTAGTTATTTAGCTAAAATCGTCATATTAACAAGAAATAATACATTAACAGAAGGGACAATCATTCTGTAGCATTTTAACATTTGAGTACCAAACATCAATTTCAATATAGCTCCTAAAAATGCTTATTTTAAAATAATTTCTCTGAAACTAATTCTGGGTGCTACTCGTATCCCTAAAAAATTTGTGACTCTAACAAGAAAAATAAAAACTTTATGTTTTTAAATTTTTCTTAAACTAGCTTCAAATGTACTACAGATACAGTGTCTGACATAAGTGATGGGACACTTGTGCTTTACAAAAGGAAACTAATAAAATAAATTAAAAAAACGTACACATTTTTTGTGGGTGTGTTTCATACTTAAATTTAATAAAGATTATTACATAACATACATTTTGTCAAAATATTAAAATATTAATTTAATAAAAATACAAATGTTTAGAACGGAGCATAAAATAGCTCACATAAGTGATGGGACACCATTATATATGCAATAAAAATCGTCTGAAATAAGCAATAAAAATATTTTTTGGGGTTTTATTTTTACTTAAAAGCAATTGGCAATAATTTATAAAATCGTCTGCAGTATTTCTCTCCAGTTTGTTTTGGAATTTTTGTGTTTTTTAGCTAGCCATGAATGCTAAACGAAAAGAAACTTCGCCTGAAATTCGAAAATTAGTTATTAATTTGCATATTGAACGTGGAAAATCTATTAGAAAAACTGCTGAAACAATTAACTTGAGTCGTTCAACAGTTTTCAATATCATTAAACGATATAAAAAGAATCATATGATTCAGGATAAAAGAAGACCTGGCCGACCATCAAAGCTATCCAATGGAATAAAGCGAATTATTGTTCGAAATATTAAAAAAAAATCCAAGAAATAGTGCTTCAAAAGTTGCTGTTGATTTACAAGCATTATATGGAATAATTGTTAATCCTGAGACTATTAGAAGGGTAATTTGATCTGCTGGATATCATTGTAGAATAGCCAGGAAAAAATTCTTCGTAAGTGAAAAGAATGGAAAACTCAGACTAGTTTTCGCAAAATCCAACATAAATAAGAATTCTGATTACTGGAATAAAGTTATATTTGCTGATGAGAGTAAATTTAATATATTTGGTTCAGACGGTAGAATCTTGGTGTGGAGAAAACCCAGGGAAGAAATTCGCAAACAGAACTTGGTAACAACAGTAAAACATGGTGGAGGAGGAGTTATGGTATGGGGGTGTATGTCGTCCGCTGGAGTTGGTAATCTTGTTTTTATTGACAGTATAATGGATCAGTACAAGTATATTGATATTTTAAAGCAAAATTTGAAATCTTCAGCACGAAAATTGAACCTTCATAATGATTTTAAATTCTACCAGGACAATGACCCCAAGCACACTGCTCTGAACGTTTTACTCTGGCTGCTATATAACTGTCCTGAAATAATAAAAACACCACCACAATCTCCAGACTTAAATCCCATAGAGAATATTTGGCAAGAATTGGAATTAAGAATTCGCAAACACACCATTTCTTCAAAGCAACAACTAAAATCTGTGCTTCAAGAAGAATGGGGTAAAATCACTCCAGAAATCACAAAAAAAATTAGTCGAATCCATCCCAAAAAGATTAAATCATATTTTAAAAGTAAAAGGAAATCCAACAAAATATTAAAACCTTTTAAAAAGTAAAATTTTTGGATAAATATTTGATTGAAAAGTAAGTGTCCCATCACTTATGTGAGCCATGTTTTGCTCCGTTCTGAACAATTGTATTTTTACTAAATTAATATTTTAATATTTTGACAAAATGTATGTTATGTAATAATTGTTACTAACTTTAAATATGAAACACACCCAAAAAATTTTTGCACATGTTTGTTTATTTATTTTATTGCAGTTTCTTTTTATAAAGCACAAGTGTCCCACCACTTTTGTGAGACACTGTACACGTGTCCATTTGTAGAATCAGAATTTTCCTTCAGACAGTTTCAGGAGGGTGCTGCACCCTGATTGCACTTTGGTTAAAAAAAATAGCCCCCTACCTTGTGTCCGTAAATAAAAAGATATCCTATTGCTTTTGGTATTAAAAAATTTGCTTGCATAGTAAAAACTGATATGTGTTTTGAAAAAGCCCTGAAAATTTAAATAGTAAAAATAACTTTAAAAATTAAAAAAGCGCCCTTAAGAATTTTAAAAAGGGCGCTTAACATTGAAAAAAAGTTCAGTTAAGAATATAAAAAGTACCTTGAAGAATATAAAAAGTGCCTTATTTCAGCAGTATTCTGCTTTTCTTTAAACCTGAGGATAACTCTAAGATTTGTCAAGTTTTATGTATAAATAGCTTGTGAAAAATACATTTTATATTTATTCTGGGTAGAAATTGCAAGCAGACAGGCCACCACAAGGTTTTTTTCTTGAATCAAACTGAGAATGCCACTAAACAGTTTTTTAGAATAAACTTGGCATTTAAATAAAAATTAGTTAGATAAAATTCACTTACATTACATCTGGATTGTTAGCAGTTGTCACTAAAACATATAACTGGAAATATATATCTGCATAATTAACAAAATAAGGTTTGCCATCAGGATATTTCAGTGACCTAAAAGAAAAAAAAAATGCTTTTTCACAAGAATACAAAACAATCAATAAAATTCTTATTCTCTAGAAGTGTATAAACAATGTTATTCTAGAGAATAGAAATTTAAAGTTTTACATGGAATCAATACAATGTAATTATTACATTAAATACATATATTTATTAAACATTCAAATAAAAGTTATGCAATGATTATTTAAAATTTATTGATACAGAAGTTTATGAATGCCCTTCCACCCAAGAAAAAAGAATTTATTTGTAAGAGAACAACAGCTTTATGTTTTGTCAAGGAAACAGAGAATTATAAGATTAACCCGTCAGCACACTTACCTGCATTTATAGCATTAGCACATGCTTGGAAGAAATCTGATCCCATTTTGTCTTCCATTCTACTTTTGGTTAAATTTGTTTAAAAAATAAATCTGCTGTTCTGTATTATAAAATGCATCAGTACTTCCTTTTTCAGGCAAAAAATAATCTATCCCGTATTTATTTTCGGACTTTGTAGCAGTTACTCTAAAAATCACACTTTTCCTAGAAAATGTGCAAATGATTTGTTTTACCCCTTAAATATGAATTACTTCACAAGATGGATATAAATTACACTTAACCTTTCATTGATATGTACAGGTACATTTATCTCACTCTTTCATTAAAATTATTTTA
This sequence comes from Maratus speculifer, assembly GCA_964019185.1. Classification (NCBI taxonomy): domain Eukaryota; kingdom Metazoa; phylum Arthropoda; class Arachnida; order Araneae; family Salticidae; genus Maratus; species Maratus speculifer. Next base: position 99,625,525 of record OZ025293.1, read on the forward strand.
TTGTGTGTTATCTCATAAGAAATGAACATATTGAAATGAAATGTCTTTACACACAGGATTTTTTTTCCCAAGAGCTTTATTTCTCCTCTCCTAATGGACAAAGAAAAAACACTCCTTCATCCATGCCTTCTCAACCTTAAAAAAAAGGTACAAAGCAGATCCAAAGCATCTTTTTTTTAAGGGAAAAAATGCGGCTGGGGTAGATTATACATCAATGCATGTGCTTATGGGTTTAAAAAAAAAAAAAAAAAAAAAAAAAAAGACAAAGGAAAAAAAGAAACAGTATTTTTAAAGGAGGAAAATAGCAGACCCAATCTTTAGTACAAATGCTATTTATAGCCTGTTTCAACATAACTGACAATTTTGCAAAGTAAATGTAATCTTTTTTCTAAAGATATATTTAATTATTTGAGTTAATGCAACAACAGCTTTAGAATTGCTTTTTTGTGAAATTTCATTCAGTTATGTATGACTTATCTTTACATACCTCATAATTTTTTTAAAATTTTATTAATATCCTTCATCTGGAAATGGACTTCAATAAATATATTTGATGCAGATGTAGACTTTATCACCTGCTATTAATAGTAATAATAGTAAAATATTCCCCTTTTTAAAAGTCTTAGTTTTAGCAATTTATTTTTTCTAAATATTTTTTGTATGCTTCAGAATATGTTGACCATTTCTCAACCACAACAGCAAATAAATGAGTCTACATATATATTCTATGATGTGAAAATATATGATCAGGCATAAATAAAAATGTTCTTATATGCAAGGACCTAAATTATATACCTGACAGACAAATTACAGTGTACTCAAGTGTGAAAAATCCGAACAGCCTTAATAAAACTGAATTAGCCAAATTATAATAATAGTGTATACGTTAGTTATAAAAGAAACAAAGATAGTAAGTTAGAAGTTAATTCATGAACCATTATGTTCATTTCATAAAATATGATATATTCATTTTATAAAATGAGGTGAAATTATAAAATAATACCACACACATTACCCACAAGATAAACATACCAGTCAATAACTTAATAAAAATGGAATAACTAATACAAACTGACATTCAAGTCGTAAAACTTATTAGGAAAACAAATCAGCAAATGGAGATGGATCCATCCATGTGAAATCATCCAGACCATGTTGCTTTATATTTTAGATTATTTTAATCCTTTATCAGTTGATTTACTGTACTTTTAGAAAACTAAATCAAGTATTTAAAATTTTTTAAACCTTTTGAAATTTTTTTTTTTTTTTTTTTTTTTTTTTTTTTTTTTGATGTTACAAGGGGTTTTTAATGAAAATAGTACTTTACAGAATCCTTTATAACTTTTTTATTTCTAAATATATAAAAATGATTTAAAAACCATTATATTTAGTAAAGAATGAACTAAATTTCCATAATACGTATTTTTATGATAATGATTTTAAAAATTGCATAAAATAAGATTAAACATATCATTTTTACAGTAATTTTTTTTTTTTTTTTTTTTTTGGCATAAAAATTTTAATAGAAGAAAGTAAAATTCATCTTTACATTTATTTTTCTGAATTTATAGCCTAATGAACTATTTTCAGTAGAAATATGAAACATTAAGAGATGCTCATTCTTTTTCTATAATTAGTCGAATTTGGCATCTAAGTATCAAAATGCTAAATTTAAGTTCAATATCTGAAAAAGGACTGGATGAAATTTCATGAAAATTTTGCAGGATAACCTTCTTATAGATCTAAAAAATGTACCAAAATATTATGAGTGACATGTACATAATTTCAGAAATAGAACTCCAAATTTAGCTTAAAAATAACATTTGTTTACAGATTTTTTCACAAGAAAAACTACTCTTAAATGCATAATTTATTTTTTTATTATTTCAAATGCTATTGTCAAAGGTATACTTTTTTTTTTACATAGAATACATAATAGTTTAATCTATTTTACACTCATAGAAACAAGTATCTGGATATTCCATTGCAAAGTGTCTCTAATATTGTAGCTGCATCCAGTGACTGTAATTAGTTCCAATGGTGTTGGTTTCTGAAGCATGTTACTTATTGGAACCCAAACTGTATCATTTTTTGACAATTGAAAAGATGTTGGTCCATACAGGTGAATAAACAGGTCATTGTTTTCTTCATCTAGCTTAAAAAAATTTCCAATCCACCATTTTTTATCATAAATGCACACAATATAATTATTTACTTTGAATAATAGTGAGTTTTTCCAAATTTTTGAGATATTGTAATCATTATACTGTTCTTATGTAGATGTTACAAAGCACCTGATAACACTTTCACTTAATGGTATAAATTAGCGATATGCTTGTGTACCAGAAATTTGTTGACAGAACAACCTTTAAGACAGAACACAACTGAGTTCTCCTAATGAGAAGCTAAATAAGTTCTAGTAATGAACAAGTTAAAACATGATACAGTTATTCATTATTCACTGAATGATCATATAACTAAACAGGATAGTACAAGAAAAATTGTTTTCAATCACAAAATCAAGCATGCAACAGTTTAAGTTATAGTTTAAGACATGATATATTTATACACTGAATAAATAAACAGTAAAAATGGAAATTTGTTCTAAATTATAAAATGAAGTATGCAGTATTTGCAGTTTAAACCATGATATACACTATATTGCCATTGATTATGGGACACTTGCGATTTTAGACATTTTACTAAATATCTAGAAAAATATATGAGGAATCATCTCGAAACTCTTAGTGTATAAATATAATAGTACACGTCATACATCTCCGTGAAGATTTTTTACCGAAACGCCATAGGGGACCGTCAACAAATTAAAAAAGAATGAATATCTTTTGAATAACCCTGTCAAAACTAATGTAGTAAATGCGCCCAAACTCTAGATTGTGATTGAATGCCTTATTATAATACACTGTGTTCATTTTTATGCAAATAGCATGCACGCTCGCAGAGTAAGTAAGGTTTTTATAAAAATGGTCCCAAATTTTTCCAAGTTTTTCCATTATAATTTTCAGAGTTCTTAATATAAAATAATATTTTTTTCAGAAAATATGACAAACAACATTGCACACAGTACCCTGTAATCAGAATTAAAAAATAATAAAAATTGTATGAAAAATGAGTAGGTTTACTATATAATTTTTTACTGCGCATGTGTCAAAGATATCAAAATTTCATTTGCATATTATGTTAGCTAAATGTATAGAGCAACTGTTGTAAAAGTCTCAAAATCATAGCTTGAAAATTCTGAAAGTAATCGTCTATGGAAAAAGGACAAAATCCGTTGTTTCCAAAATGAAGCAAAAAAATGAGGGATTTTATCCAAATGCAGTGGTACATCCCATATTGTGTATTCTATATTGACACTAATCAATGAATATATGGATACAACCCCTCTTGTTTTTGCTTCATTTTGAGAATAACGGATTTTCGACTTATTCAATTGACGATTATTGTCAGAATTTTCAAGCTATGATTTTGTGACTTTCACAAAAGTTGCTCTATACATTTAGCTAACATAATATGCAAATGAAATTTTGATATCGTTGACGCATGCGCAGTAAAAAATTATTTAGTAAACCAACTCATGTTTTATACAATTTTCATTATTTTTTAATTCTGATTACAGGGTACTGAGCGCAATGTTGTTTGTCATATTTTCTGAAAAAAATAATATTTTATATTCAGAACTCTGAAAATTATAAGGAAAAAACTTGGAAAAATTTGGAATCATTTTTATAAAAACCTTAATTACTCTGCGAGTATGCATGCTATTTGCATAAAAATGAACAAGGCTTATTACAATAAGGCATTCAATCACAATCTAGAGTTTGAGCGCTTTTGCTACATTAGTTTTGACAGGGTTATTCAAAAGATATTCATTCTTTTTTAATTTGTTGACGGTCCCCTTTGGAGTTTTGGGAAAAAATCTTCACGGAGATGTATGACTTTTACTATTATATTTATGCACTAAGAGTTTCGAGATGATTCCTCATGTATTTTTCTAGATATTTAGTAAAATGTCTAAAATCGCAAGTGTCCCATAATCAATGGCAATATAGTGTATTTATGCACTGGCACATTAAAAATAAACAGGACAGGATAAGAAAACTTGTTTTCAGTCATAGAATTTAACAAAAGAGAATTTGTAAATTTGTTGTTAATCATAAAATTAATATTTACGTACATTTAATCCTGGCTTAAAAATAAATGAAATATTAAGTTTGTGTGCATAAACTAAATTTTAATATAATTATATTTATGTAAAAAAGTCATTTATACTTTAAAAAGAGTCATCTGACGAAATGAACAGAATATATTATGTATTACGAGTTCTTCATGGTGTGGAAATATATGTAAACAAATGGATTTTCAAGCCTATTTCAAAGTTCCATATTTTTAAAACCACATACATATCACTCATAACATATTTGGTACATCTTTACATCCATAAGAAGGTTATCCTGCTAAATTTTCATAATTTTTTATCCAGTCCTTTTTTAGGTATTAAACTTCAAATTTAGTATTTTGACAGTGAGATGCCAAGTTATAATGCAATTTTTTAAATCATTGTCATAAAAATACATTTTATCAAAATTTACTTTATTCATTATTTATTATAATGGTTTTTAAATCATTTTGATATGTTTAGAAATAAAAAAAGATAAGGACTTTTGTAAAATTCTTTTTTCATGAAAAATCGCTTGTGACATGACAAAAAATAGATGCCAAAAAAATTCAAAAGGTTTTAAAAAAATTTAATTCTTGTTTTAGACTCCTATAAGTACAGCAAATTAACTGGTAAAGAATTAAAAGAAATCAAAAATATTGAGCAACATTTTTTTTTTCTGGATGATTTCACATGGATTGACCCAGATATGAGTTTTAAACTCCACATTTTAACTTATTCTTACAAACTTTAATATGATCCCTATTTTGAATTCAAAATTTTTCACCCTTCTCTCCAAATGTATTCATTTTATATTATCCTTACACATTTCTCCTTCCATAAATAGATTTACTTTAGAACATCACGTATAATTAAACTAGTCTTCTTTCTTTAAATATGACATACTTAATTGTTTGACCATATAAGATATTACAATAACATTTTAGTGGACAAATTTAACATAAGCATTAATAAACAAGTAATTTTAAATGTTTAGGACTAGCAGTCTAATATCAAAACTCAAAGTTGTGAAATATTAACAGAATTATAAAACAAACTTTATAAGATATTTTAAAAATAAGAGCAATATAATTACCTTTTTTGAAATAATTTCTGAGCCATCAAGGAAAATAATGCAATGCTCAAGAAAAACAGTATTAGAACATTTAAAATATCAGGGAGAGTCTTTCTTATGTTTCTAAAAGCTCTTCTAACCTATAAAAAAACTAAATTTTTATTTGTGAGCTATACAGAATGATTAACTTAATCATTTGTGATAAATTTCAAGATAGTTTTAAAGTTTCTAAGGTAGATAAAATGGATAATAAAATAAAAATGTTATAATTACCTCTTTCTACTTAAAACGAAGTTTCAGAAGAAAGTATCTAGTTATGTAAATGAGTAAACGTCTAACACAAAACAGATTCATCTAAAGCCTTTATTTTGTAATGTTTTGAATAAAACAAAATTGATTGTTTAAAACAGACTATCTAGATTTTAAGACAAATATGCAAAATCTTTCTTTCTCATGCACAGCTAGAGAAAAACAGAGGAAATAATGGGAAGAAAAAGATGTGCTTTCAATAATCATATTTCTTATTGCATAGAATAAAAAATCAGGTATGTGGCACAGATGTAAAAACAAGCAAAATATTTGCTTGAGGTATTTTAACATAAACACTTTTTTTTCAAGCTTAGCGAAAAAAGAAATAGACAAAATTTATATGATTAAACTATACTTATAAATTACTTGGAATAAAGTTTGACTATCAGAGAAAGTAAGAAATTGTTCTAATTTAGTCAAAGCTAACACTGTCTTTGAGTGCACTAGATTTAAAACTTATAATTTCTTTAAAAAATATGTCATAAAAGTTGTATAATAATTCAAAGGAATTGACCTAGTAAAACATTTTACTTATAAATAAAATATACTAGCCTTTTATATGTTTATATATTATATATTTCTTCTATTAATTCTTTCCATAAAACTAATGATGATATAATAGTAAACAATCATTACTATTAACTACTAAATATTATTCCAACAAACTTTAATTATCCTAATTTCATACTTATTCTCAAGACTCCTGTCCCTGCCCGCAAAGACACTCACAAGCTAATGCTATTTCTATGGTTATCCTTGTCCACCTTGTTATCTCCAAGGTGTTAATAGAGAGTAGAATGGCCATGAGTGGTCATTTTGACTGCTACCATATGGATATATTTTGGTTCAAACCAGAAATTTTATTATAAAAACTATAAAACACACAAAGAGGAAGAACGTTAAGTAAAAATTTTAAACTATTTTAACTCAAAATTCTGGTGTGAAATATTTTTATAAAACTCGTCTAAAGTTTCTGGCCTTTCTAGTATTAAAACTTATCTGGAAAAATGTGGCAATGACCATGGGCAACATTCAAAATTTATGACATACTTTCGAACCCCGCTTAGCACAATACCAAGTTTAAGCTTTAAACAAGGGTTTAATTTTAACTACAATGTAAAAGCCAAAGATTACTAGGTTGAATTTAGTTTAAAGAAATGCCAAATAAAGTTTAAATGTGCGTTTTTTTTATTGTCAGTGCAGCAATTTTCTTAGGACATAATATTTATGAGATTGCTAAAACATTTAGATACCTTTGTTACATATTAAATAATTTCTAATTTTCATTAATATTACTAAATTCGTGTGTTTTCATGAAGGGATATTAAATTTATTTCTGAAAAAAATCAAGATATTGCTGATATCACTGGTAATCACAAACTTCTTACCAAATATATTTATGTATTAATCAAGCATTTTTGGTTATTAAATCGGGCTAAACCAGAAATAAAACTTCCTTATTTTGTAATTTTTCTTTTAATTAGCAATGTACTTTTATGAGTTAAGTTTCGGTGAATAATTTATTAAAAATACATTTCATCTTAATAATGAATATTTAATCAGACATTGATTATTAACTTGACATTTGCTTTTAATTTTTTAATCATTTTAAAAATTATCTAAATTTTTATTATTTTAGTATATTACTCATTTTAATATTTTATTACAATCTAAGCATTCATTATAGTTTCGATTACATTATTAATTGCATTCAAATTACTATTTAAAAAATGTAAACAAAGCAATGACCAGAAATCCACAAAATTCTAAAATCCGCACAACCTCTGGTCCCAAGCTATGCAGATTTGTAGGAATCTACTGTATTTCATTCAAAATGAAAAGATACCAAAATATATAATATCATAATGGACTTACATTCATAATTACTTGCACTAATGCAGCATGATAATTTGAATGCTAATATAAAACTATTAAATGTAACACAATATACCACATTAAAACTTGAAAAAAATTAATTAAAAGGAATATAATAAAAATTTGTAGAATCAAAGTAGATTCATCAATATATATAAATATAACATTATTAAAACTATTTTCTCTAACATTAAATTTATCCTTACCTGTTTACTTTCACTAAAATTTACCATAAATATAGGCCTGAAAGGTCTAGACCAGCGGTATGCATATATTTCATGTCCTGTATTTACAAGACTAATGTAGCAAGCCATATCTATTGCTGTAAGAAATACTGTTGCAAGAACTAAAATATGCTTTTTATCCCTATAAAATGTTTCAGGTGGTAAAAAAGATGCACAGTGGAAAAGTCGAAAGAGATAGAACAACATACAAGCAAATTCAATGGCCATAGTGACCTGCAAAAAAAAAAAGTAAATACAAATAAATCCTCTTCAAAATCATAGACTATTTCCAAATAAATGTATGATTTAGTTTATAGAAATTAATTTTTGAGCATAAAATTTTCAAACAATAAATTTACCCATCTCTTTGCATATTATTATAATACCCATAGTTCATCTTTCACTTTGTTAGAAGATTTATGATGGAGATGATCGTATAGTCTTTTTATTATTTGGTTCTTAATTTATTTAATAAGGATTTAGGAATAATTTCTTAATTAACATTGTAACTAAGGATAGACATGCATAATATTTTGCTTGAAAATTCCAGGTTTATTTAGTGAAGGATATTAAACTTTTGGTAAATACAGTTGAACTTCAATAATGTAAATACTCAAGGGGAAACTTTTTTTTGTTCATGTTAAAAGTAGTTTGTATTACCCAAACTTAAATACATTACATAAAACTGTATGGGGCAATCGAAAACAGTTTTTGCTATAAGTACTAATTCACATTAAGCATGTTAACGAGACTTGATGCTATATCGAAAAAAGTTTTAAACATGCAAATTAAAAACTTATTTTATTAAATAATTTGTTGTTGTCTTTTAAATCTAGAATGGAAGATGACGATACATAAGGTTCATGATCATTTCTAATTCAGTGAGAATACTTATAAAATAATAACAAATAACTATATACACAGCAACAGATAACAATGGAAATTAATAAGGAATGTCATCTGCTTCTTAATATTTTTATTATGTGACAAATACTACATTTTGGACATTAGAATGTAATTACAATAAGTTTCTCGCACAATTTTAATATAACAGGAAATATATGAAATACTTTTAACAGTAACTCAAAAATAATTTTTGAAAAATAATATATAATTTCTTTTTTCTGCTAAAATTTATGTGCATAGGACTTTTCAGAAGAAAGAAAAAATACATTATTAAATGAATAGCATATTCACTGCATTAACAAAATAAATGAAATTGAGAAAATCAGATATACACATAATGGAAATAAAGCTAACACCATTCATTAAAATAAATATATTCAGAAATACTTAGGTTACATCACATATATTTTAAATATGTTATAGTATGTAAAAACACCAAAACACTTTTTTAAATATTCAGTCAAAATTATATTCCGAAAAACAAAAAGTAACATTTCTTTGTAAAAAGATTCACATAATCCTGCTAAATATTCATTGTAATACATGGCCTTAGAAATAGAAATGCTATCAAACCCCCTTTTTGAAATGATAGTTCAAAAGAAATTATATTATCAGCATTTAAACACTACATTTAATGGTGTTAAATGATACCTTTTAAAAGATATTGTTTTAAGATTATTTTATTTGTAATTTTCATATTAAAGCAATAAAAAATCATTTTGAATATTGAAAATTTATTTTTTATACTCATTAGCTTCAAAAATTACGAATAAAATAAACATGAATCAAAATTTAATAAAAACAATATTGCTCAGTTAAACTGATGGCATTGAGCTCACAGGCTACGCATACTAATTGTACATTAGAATCTTATATTTTCAAGGGTTGATTCCGTTCGAAAAACAAATTAAGGAGTGGAAACAGCTCCCTCCATTTCTCCATTTTATACTTAATCATTGAACCCCCTAAACTAATCAGAGACATGCTTTATCATATAAAAAATCTATATCTAAAATTCGGAGCAAATCGGAAAATTCTTAATAAAAACCCATTTATATAATTTAAGAGGAGTCATCCCCCTCTTTTATACTAACTATTCAGAGATTCGCCTTACCAGAAAGAACCTACATCCAAAATTAAAAGCAAATCGGACAATTCTGCATAAAAACCCATTTATCAAATTTAAGGGGGGGGGGGCGTAATCACGAGTACCCCTTAAACAAGAACTTAACAAAAGAACTCACAGCTAATTAGGGAAGCATCTTATCACTATGAACCTGTAGCCAAAAATTGAAGCAAATCGCTGAATTCTGCGAGAAAAAACATTAAATAAATTAAGAGAGTAATCGCACCGATCTCCCATTTATACTTATCCAATGAATTCCCAAAACCAATCAGGGAAGCGCCTTATCAGAATGAACATATATCCAAAATTTGAAGCAAATCGGTAAATTCTGCGAGGAAACCCTATTAACCTTAAGGGGGGGGGGGGACTCTTCACACTTCACCCCTCTTAGATGATTCCAATGAGCTCGCAAAACAAATCATGGCGGTGCCCTCATCAGAATGATCCTATGTCTAAAATTTGAATGAAATCAGATAAATTCTGCATGAAAAACACATTTATATAAATCAAGAGGAGGGGCAATACCCCCCATTCTCCCCTTTTTATACTTATCCAATGAACACCTCATGCCAATCACGGAGGCGCCTCATCAAAATGATCCTATATCTGATTTTTGAACAACTGATAATTTTACATGAAAAAACCAATTTATATCAATTAAGGGGAGGGGCATGAGCGCCCCGTTCCCCCTCTTATACATATCGAATGAACTCCAAAAACTAATCAGGAAAGCGCCTTATCTGAATATACTTATATACAAAATTTCAAGTGGATCTGATATTTTTATTATGAGTTATCGCGTTACGCACAAACTAACGTACATACATACAGAACGGGCGGACACATAAGCTCTCAGGCTTTGATAGCCTGTGAGCTAAAAAGCTGTCATTTGACGTTGGTAGAAAAAGTGTTAAAGTACCCTAAGGTTCATACAGCTTTCTAATAGATTTTACAATGGGTTAATTTTATTTTGTTGTACATAACTCTACTACTTGATGTTAGAGAAAATTTTCCAACATTTATATGCACACTAGTAACAATAAATGCCATTTCAACAAACCCAGTAAGGAAGTTGGAAGCCATCAACAGCTGGTTCTTCACATACTGCTATCATATGATGCAAAATGATAAAAAAGTATAACATGTAGCTCAATCCCCAATGATGATATATAAGATATAACCTGAAAAAGAACAGATATAATGTTATATGTATATATATATAATACCATTAAAAGTAGACAAGATTCACCAATGGATTTTATCAATAAAGCAATAAACCAAAACGAAAAATTAAAATTGAATTGAAAAAAAAAAAAAAAAAAAAAAAAGAATGAAACGAGTTAATCTGAATAAATAAATAAATAAAATGAATGCAAATGTAATTTGTAGCCCCAAAGCAGAATCATCAGGCCCCAAATGCTCTGGAACTACAAATGAAGTGTGCAGTTTCATCCACGTATTAGCCATGAAATAGCAAAATAATATGTATTTGGGGCTACCAGCACACAAAAACCAAATTATTAAACAAGGAACAAAGTAATAAATGGTTGAAAAAATGAAAAAAAAAAAATATATATATTAAAACAGTAGCGTGCAGCAAATAGTATCAGTAACATAAGCACAAACTAACCCTATTTTTGCACGTGGAAATGATACACTTTACATTCATATATAAATTGGATAAAAAGTAAGATAACAAAATATTGAGAACAAAAACAACTTATCCGTTTATCACCAATCATGAAGAGGGCATCGCAATAAAATTATTAATAAATTATTGATACAGGAAGCAATAGTTAATTATACAAGCTGACATACTAACACAGGAGAAAAATCAGTTCGCTCGTAATGCACGCATCGGAACTTCGCCAAATCAGTAGGGTTGCTCTATTTAAATAAATAATGCCAAGCGCGCCAAACGGATAGATAAATGAGTTGAAAAAAAAACTTGCTATGATTTAAAGTGATACAAGATGTTGAAGACAATAAAGAAACTTAATAATAGTAGCAGTATATATATTGTTATTTTACAAAAATGAGTTGAAAGTAAGTAAAATCAATAGTTAAATCCACATGTAGACTAAGAAGTATCCATAACAAACAAAAAAAAAAAACTGAATGGAAATATAATTGAACCGGAGAAAATAATTAATAATCGATCATAACATAAAATTAAATAAATAAAATAATTAAAAGTAGAATTAAGTAATAACATTCATATTAACATATAACTACCATTTTATTACTTTAATCAGTAACATTTATTTTGACTTTACATGGTAAAAACTCATTATCTTAATATAGGATAGTAAAAAAAAAAATAAATAAATAAATAAAAATAAATAAATATTTAAAAAATAATAATAATAGGAATAATATTATTAATAATAATACCAAAAATTATATCAATGACATTAAAATTAATTCGATAAATATAATATAGCTATTTAACTATAGATATAACTAGACAAATATCCATATATTGGTGTCAATTAAACAGTATAAAAATTATGTTAAAATAAAAATTATGTTAAAATAAATAACCCACTCTCAAAAATTTTTTTTTAATTAACCTTTGCGTTTTTATCCAGACAACACCACCCTCCACCGTACTCTAACATCTACCCTCCCAACCAACCTATATATATTTTTTTTATTACTTTTTTTAACATTTTTAATTTTTTTATTATTATTTTTATGTTTTATAATTTTTTTATTATTATTTTTATGTTTTATAATTTTTTATACAATTTTTACGCAAAGAATTAATTATGAGATCATGTAATATCTAATTATAAATTAAAGAATATATGAATTTTTTAGGATAACCATTATTTATAGCATCATATACAAGCTTTTTAATATTAGTATTAATTAAATGGGAAGAACATAGACATTTTATTCTATATAAATGGTTAAGTATTATATTACGATATACAGAATTATGTTTAAAATTAGTAAAGGTATTAACTTTAAAATTAAATTCTTTCCTTTAGTCATAAATATCAGTTATAAATTTATTCTCTTTTAATATAATTTTAATATCTAAGAAGTTGATTGTATTATTAAAAAGTTGGTTTTTTGAAAGTTCTAGATTAGAAGGATAATCAACAGGGAATTGAGATATACAGGTGTATATCAGTATCAATTAAAATTACATCATCTATATATCGATATAAATGTATTTTATTATTTAAATAATGACGTTCATAGTAATATAAGTCAGATAATACACTAGATGTACTACCACCTTGTGGTATACCAACATTTTGAATATATATATTGTTATCTTGCATGATAAAATTATTATAGATAATGAAATTGGTTAAGGTATGAAAATAATCAGAATCGATATTATGTGATACATCCAACTCGTGTTGATATTTTTTAAAAAGCTCATTTATGATATTATGTAAATCTGATAAATCGATATTATTAAATAAATCTTTAAAATCATAAGTAGTGATATTTATTATACATTTAAGATTTTTCATAATATTGACCAGTTCATAACTATTTTTTATGCAATGTGTATTATCACTTTTTTTTGTAATTTTATATATTTGATTAAGAATTGCTAATAGAAGTTTGTTAGCAGCATTATTATAAGTATTGCATATATATATATATATGTATATAAATAAGCAAAATTTTTTCTACTAATTCAAACAGATCATTTAATACAGTTTGATCAGAATTACTTGTAAAAACTAAATGTAGAATTTAATTTTTGTTGACATGTGGCTAAGATTTTTTTTTTTTTTTTTTCTTTTTTTTTTTTTTTAAGCTTTAAAATGTAAGTATCTATTGATTTACATAAATGTAGGCATTAAAAGAAAATTGCTTTAAGAAATATTTGGGAATGTAAATTCGTTATTTGTGAATTTACGGATTAACGTAAATTGCTCTAATGATGCATCAGAGCAATTTTTTATAAACATTTCCGCTTATTTTATAACAAAATTTAATTAAGATAAAAATTTATATAACTAGCTAAATACCATTGTTTTCCATTAACACTTTCCGGCACGGGCAATTTCTTCTAGTAAAATTTGAAATTAATGACTGTCACCGGAATTTTTCAAACGACTTTTTTAGAAATTAAGAGCCCTTTAATTTAAGCTTTTATCGTAAAGGCAAAATTTTATTAAAATAATATTGGTACCGTTTGCAAGTTTGAAATTAAAGTTAGGTATCCCGAACTGGGCACAGTGTGCCGGAAAGGGTTAAAGTGTAACATATATCTAATTAGTAACAAAAATAATTTTACCTGTCTATGTATTTAATTAAAATTTTGTTATTCTTGTAACATACCGGTCACAAGAGTAAAAAAAAAAATTGATTTAGCAAAATTTGAAAGCAAAATGCTTTTTGATATAAATTAGTTACAATTTGAGTAGAACACAGTGGTATTTAACTAGTGGTAGTTATAAATTTTTATCTTAATTATATTTTGTAATGAAATGATTGGAAATATTAATAAAAATTTGCTGTTATGGTCACAAAGAGTAACAGTGGAAGATCCTTTGCCTCATTTCCAAAATGATAGATATCAAGAAATGACCCCCCCTTTTTTTTCCCCTCATCCTAATCTCTTGCGATTTCTAGAATATTTAATTAAGTCAATTTTTATAATCAGATTCATTATAATGCAAAAAAGATAAATATGGATAAAGTCATGATTGATATATAATGTTAGAGGGGAGCAAACCGAGAAGAGCATGGACCAAAAGTTCCAGGCCCGGCAGCTTATGGGAATTTTTTACAGTATATTTTAGATTATCTATATATTCGCAGTCTATAAAATAAAATACAGAACAGCAACATTAATGATCACTTAGGCATTTACATTAAAAAACAAGTTGGAAATTGCATGTGAAGGATAGAAAATGAGGTGCGTCGTACTACAACAAAGTTTTAAAAATATTCAGATCTTTCTGTTATAAAGCACTTCGGATACAGAATAGTGATCGAAATCTTTTTATTGTGTTCTTGTAAATACTATCTGCTTTCTATTATACAGGAAATAACTTGTATTAAACCTCAGAAACGTACATCAATTTCATAAAAAGTGAAACAGTTTGATATAATTAAAACACAACCCAAACAATGTTTCCCCCTATATCTTTATGTAGTTGAATACTTCTGCGTGGCCCTGTAAATTAATAAATATTCTTTGCATCACAGATTGTACAAAATGTATAATTTAGTACATACTTCATAAATTCATGTCAATTCTATTATATTCGAAAGAGTGTAGAATCATTAAAATGTACTTGAAACTATTATTTCCTATTGATTGTAACAGAATATTTTTGATTGTCTCTGTAATTAAACTATACATCCGATTTTCATAAAATTTGAAATGACTCGACAAAATTATGCAACAACTATATATTTTAAATCTCAAACGATTTGGTTGGGTAGTTTTTTCTCTGTTATATATGGACGGACAGACTGAACGACTACTATAGGTGCTACATATTTATATAATTACGAACGCACTTAAAAATATTCAGATCTTGGTGTAATAGTATACAGTATTTCCGATACAGTATAGTAGGCGAAATCATTTGTGTGTCTCTGTAAATACTATCTGTTTTCTATTATACAGCAAATAACTTTTAGTATTCCTCAACAACGTACAGTGGCGGTCAAAAGTTTCCAGCCAGCCAAAATTTTTCAATTGATTTGTAAGTATACCAATATGAAGAGGAATCTCAAAGTGATACTCATACATTTTATTGACATAATAGTTAGGAACTTATTTATAGAAGAACGTGTAAATATCAATAAATTTAATTGACAAAATTAAGTATAAAGGAAAACGCATGTTCTCAAAAGTTTCCGGCCACCTTCACAAGTTTGTAAAAATGTGGTATTGTAATAGAAAATTACAGTGATCAACAACATTTAAAA